>LS911073.1:10992-32813 GCA_900490955.1 Micoletzkya japonica
TCACACCCCGCGCGCACACTTGTTCGCCCCCCCCCTTCTCTCGAATCGGGGGGATTCCAACCACTCTACCCTTCTTTCCCTCTTTCCTCGTTCTCGTTCTCGATCTGTTCTTCTTTCTGCCCTCGTTGACAATATTCGCATCGTCCCCGCATCCGGCGGCACATGTAGTATGTTGTGCGGGGGCTATTGGGTTGGAGGGGATTGTACGACTCGATGATATAGTATATAGCAAAAATAGGCCTGCCAGTGCGCAAAAAAGTAGTATGAACATGTGTAAGCTGCTTGATTGGCATTTATTTGTGTTGAAATCAATGGAGTAAGCTACCCACAAGCCATGATGCCTAGAGGGGGGGAAGGGTATAGATGGGGGAAGAGAGTATAGGTGAGGGGAGGGGGAAACCAGTTGGGACGCCACTACCTAGACACAGATCGTGACCATGAAGCTGCGGCTTTTCCCTCTCCCTCACTCTCCCTCCCCCCTTCTCATTCCCCCATTACTCATGCCCTAGAGTACTGCGCATTGTGTGCACGTTGCCCTTAGTCTCACTAACATTGCAAGCTGAATTTACATATAGTCGTCCGTATGGAGGTAAGCATTCAATTTCTGCCCTTTCGTTTCGCTTTCGTGCCAAAGCGCGTCAAATTCTGTCTCGCCTAGCCGGAATGGTTGCCAGGCGGATCACTTTATTTCGCCATGAGTTTGCTAATTTTCGTGAATGCGCTAGTCGCTCTCTCGAAGGAAGCTCGATGTTTGCTGTTGGCGCCTGCGAAACGTTCGCTAGAACGAAGCGGGAAATTGGTCGACGATACTTAGGTCGGTTAGTTGCTCAATGCCTTTCGCTCGCTTTTTACACTTATCACAACGTGCACTTTCGCCAACTCTTCTATGGAAATGAGTACGGTAGATAGTCGGGATAGCTGGCAGAATTACAGATAGTGGAGTAAAACGATCCTTCAGTAGATGCATTCCGAATATGAGGCGAGAGATTGTGCACAAAACAAAATGAGAGAATCGAGCGCGTTTTCGAACCTAAGGTAAGAAAGAATGCGGCGGACCACCTGTTTGCTCTGCCATATTGTGATATTATTATTATTATTATTATTATTATTATTATTATTATTATATTTTATGCTTTTCCCGCCTTTTACCCCCCCCCCCCCTTAAAGAGGGAGAAAACCTCCTAAACCTTCTTTTCCCCGTTACTCTCCTTACTCCCCTCATACCCTTTCCTCGCTCTTTCCTTTTGTGTATCTCCCCCCCGCCCCACCCCCGTTCACTCTCGCTCTATGCTTATGTTGCTGTTTCGCTCCCTGCTATATACTTTCTCTCTTTCTCTCTTTGTCTCTTTGTCTCTTTCTCTCTTTCTCTCTTTCTCTGCCCCTCTCCCCCTCCTCTTTACCTCTCAACACTCTCTCCCCTCTCCCTCGCTATTATTTACTCGATAGACCGCCTTGCAACGCGAAAAGAGGAATAGAGGGAGAGGAAGTGAAGGAGGAGAAGGGGGACCCTTCTCTTTCTATTCCCTTTCGAGAGTCGTGTGTGGGGGGGGGGGGTATGCTGCTTTTCTCTCGTTATCTCGTTGTCTCTCTGCTCTCTCTCCTCTTTACCTCTCAACTCTCTACTCTCTCTCCCCCTCCCCCTCCCTCTCTCAAGCCGTGCCCCCTAGTCTGAGCGTGCACATGCCAATCGGCTTTCGGCCCTCCCCTCCTCACCCCTCTTCTCTTTTCTCTTTTTCCTGCGCTTTTCCCCGCTCTTCTTTCGTCGCATTTTCCATGCCCCGAGGCGGGTTTTTCTCGCGTTTTTCCACGTTAATTGGTGCATTTTTCGCTTTCTACAAGCTGCTTTATGGACGGCTCAGTCAATAATACGCGTATAGCTTTCAGTATATCGGTTTTGGGCGCGATTTCGCAATGGAATGTGGGCTTCGGGCTGTATAGGAAAGGCGCTTTTTATAAAGAGTAGGGAAAGGCGAGTTAATGAAGTCCAGGGAGCGGGACGCATTGCTAGCTAACTTTCAGGCAGTTTTCCCTTCTTCTTTATTTTGATAATCTTGCGTAGATAAAATAATCACGTCGTAGAGCTTCAAAGTGCCTTGATTACGTCGTTTTACTACTTTATCTGTGTAAGCGTTAATATATCTTCGGCAAAGCCAGTTTTGTCACCTAGTTAGAACGTACGATTCGCCTTGTAGAGCCAGTTGTGCTTCCAGCCACACATGGGCAGGGTTACCGACAACTATTTGGGCGTGGGGGCCTACCAAGGAGATTTTGATTAGCCTACCAATGAGGCCTTTGATAGATAACGTGGTGGCAACCAAGTTAAGTTTCTAGCAAAAAGGAGGGGCCTACCACCCAACCCGTCGGGTCTGTGCCCGTGTGTATGCTTCAAGCTGCGTATAAATTGGTAGACCCCCTCTCCGCATCGATATATCCACAAAAAAAAACGTTTCGCACGATGATTCGTACCCGTCCAAAAGTCTCCGATCGGACAACCGCCCGCTCATACGTTGTGCCCTCTATTTACTGTGCTCTGCACATGAATAAGCATCGCTTTTTCGTTCTCCACTGATTCGCCTTTCCAGCCTGCCCGCTTCTCGTTCGCATCCCCGTGAGGTGGTCATTCCGATTCGCGTCCTGCCCCCTCCCTCCTCCTCCTCCTCTTCCCCCTCTCCCCGGCCCTTCGTGGGTGATCCTCGGCCGCTCGGGGAATCGGATACCGACGGCAACGTCGCCTTTAATCGCACCTCAACGGCGACGACGACGAGGACTGAAGGGTCTTCGTCGATCTCTCCTTCAAATCATCAACAACCGCCCGTGAACTCGTCCTTCACCCCCACCCCGCCTAAACCGCTGCCCCGAACCAAGTAGGCTGAAGACATTGACTGTAATATTTTTGGTCTATTTTGATGAAATTACGTGAAAAATGATGTATTTTCTTCTAGTGTCGCATGCTCTTATCTATAATAGTAAAATGTGGGACAATCGTGTCCTTATAAGATCTGTCCGTTTAGGTGGTGCTTTTTAAAGCTTTAAAAAGTATGTGCCTCTTCCAGAGCAATAATCCTTTTTTATAAGATAAGTAAGAAGCATAGATAAAGTGGACCTGGCAGACTATCGCCGGGCTCCTTCCCCGTCTCCTCCTCCTCCCTCGCCGGTCCTCCTCCTGACGCCGTGCCCTCTGCCATCATCACGACGTCGACGTCGTCTGATCTCTCCCGACCGCGCCTCATCGAGCTGTCGGACAACAGGGACACGCGGCAGTACGGCTACGAGGAGAGAACGGGAGGCAACGGGAGGTGGGTCTTGTTAATTTTTGTTTTTAGCATTTTGGGGGATGGGTGTGGGGAAATGGTACTGTTTGGCAATACTATTTGAGAGAGTTAGCCTTTATCGGGGTTCCGGAAGGAAGGGAATTCCAAAGGATGGGTTTCTTCGTTAGAAATAAATCTTCGAAACCTGATCGTCCCGAGGCTCAGAAGTCGCGAAGTAGAATCGTCTTGATCTTCTATTAGCACTACTTCCCCAAAGTGTGCTGCGTCTTGCTAGGAGAAGGAGACGGCCGAACTGTTCTTGATGGATAGGCGATAGTGGGAGAGACGAATAGAGAGCCGACCACGCGCCACGAGAACAGAATGATCGAATGAACACTGTGCCTTTTGCGAGTGTAGCTGGTTAGGTATAGAGATTGGGACTCTCGACTTCACACAGCACACTCCCGTATAGAGATTGGCGTTTTATGGTGGCGAACATACGTGGGGTCCTTACCGACAATTACAATATTTCGGCTTGGGACCCACCACAGTTTGCATTTTGGCTTTTCATGGCCTACAAATAAGGTTTCTTGTATAGTATTATGCCTACTAACGCTGGATCCCGACTTCCAGAAAATGACGGTTATCTTGCGCCACATACGCCCTCAGCAAAAATTGAACATCTTTTTCTGCTCAGTTTTTGACGCTCTTTCGAATGGTACACGTCTCATTTGGTTCCCTTTCCGCGAGGTCAGACCATCTCCTTGTAAGCTAAGCTTTTGGACAAAAAGAGGGGCCTGCCACCCGGCGGTTCCCATGTATGGCGGCGACTGAACAGTGAACAAGACAGCAGCAAGAAGATGGTTTCGCTGCAGAATAAGCGAGTACGCGGAGGACGAGAATGCGAAGTGGCGAATGTCGACGACAGGACGAGAGATGAGCAGCAACGGAAGGAGCAATGGAGTGTGCACGGGCACCCGGAGGTACGGTAGGGGGCAAGGGGGGGGGGGGGGTACGCTAGTCTTGTGAGTAGTCATTCATACATGGACACGGACCCAACGGTCGGGTGGCATTTTTCCTCATTTTGTCAGAAGTTTAACTTGGTAGGCACCATATTCTGTCAAAGACATCGTTGGCAGGCTAGCAAAACTCTAATTTGTACATTGGTTGGCCCCCTGCCTGAAGTAGTTGACACTAGAGCTGCCCATATATGTGCGTAGTGGTTTCCTTGTAATAGTTCCTAGTTATTCATCTCATACCTAGATAAGCGGATAGGTATTTTTCGAGCCAATAATACTTATGACTACCGTAATTGTCGCCTTTACAGTGTCTCTCCATCGGAGGCGGGCGGTTGGCGACTGGGTCAGGAGTGTGACTGGGTTACGGTAGGCCAGCCGAAGGAGAGGGGCATCGTACGGTGGCTGGGACGACTCGCCCAGCACAAGAGCATCTATGCGGGCGTGGAATTTGTGAGTGCTCTTTGATCTTTGGTGATCTTTGATCTTTGTTGTATGCCAGGCAGTGAAGGATCATGCATCGAAAAGCGTAGTTAAGATGATAACGTTCTGAAAAAACAAGGAATAATTCACTTATGACTCTCTAAAACTGTACTTGTAAGGCGGAGAGTTTGCAGGAACATAAGATTGGCCGAGGTACGGGCGTATACAATGGAGAGGAACTGTTCAAAGCGCGCGAGGGATACGCGGGTTAGTTGGTGGGGGGGGGGCAGAGAGGGTACTGTAGACATGACATGCACACACACGAAAACAACAGGGCCGTTCCGATTACTGTATTGAACGGAAGACTCATTTCTTATTAGAAACTGTGGCCTTTTTTGGGGTACATGTGTATTCACAAGGCACGGGAGCCATTCATTGCATACGCGTTTAGCCTAACTGGAATGGCCATAGCTAATTTTTACTTGTGCGTTCAGGCTTCGTCACTCTCGACTCTCTGCGGCACCCGTACGTCGTCGACGATGCCGAGGTGGACCTGCTGATCGACGTCGACCGCCCTCGCCGGGAGGGGCCCCGCAACGACTACCGTAACCCGCCTCCGAGCCAGTCCCCGTCCCAGGCGCGGCTGATAGATGTGAAGTACCCGGTGGAGCGGGGCCCGGTCGAGGGCAGGCTGATCAGTGGTGAGTATTTTTGACCTTTTCTCCTTTTTGCCTAACGAATTCAGCATTTATGCGCTTGCTTTCTCAATTATTCTCTTCTAAGACTCGTGAAGAGCATTAACAACATTTATAGTTGTTAAATCGTATCAAAAATAATATTGTTTGATGAATTTAAATAAATATAGCAATTTCAGTAAATACGCCAGTGTACTACGAGGACGATCCGTCGACGAGTGGAGGCGGGGCTTTTGATAGAAGGATAAATCGCAATAGCGCCTCCCAACAACAACAACAACACTCCCCGCCCCCCGTTCCCCCGCGACCGCAGATGAAGCCCGAGGACTTTATGATCGAGTCCTTCGACATTGGTGGGTGGACACTTTGATCTTTGATCTTTGATCTCTTTCTGTCTAAGACTGTTGGACGCCATGCCTAGTTCTAGGGTTTTGAAATGTGATCTTTGGTCTTAGGGATGTGGTCTTTGATCTCTAATCTTTGATCTTTGATCTTTACAGGCAGCTGCGTGGACGTGTGCTTGGGCGGGACGATTCGGTCGGGCGTCGTCAGGTGGAAGGGCGACTACACGCTGAGGGACCGGCTGGAGATGTGCGTCATCGTCGAGCTGGTAAGCGCTGGGTCCCGGCACGAAGGGCTTGATCTGAGGGACGGGATTACGGTAGCTCTGTGCTTTTTGCATACTATCTAAGTGTTTGCACGGAAAACGGGATGTTCTACGTCATGATCAATCAATCAATAAATCGACATTGCTTGCGAGGAATATTGATCCCTGGTATCTGATGAGCCTTAAAAAAGCTGGTAAACCTATCGTATCTTATCCTGCCAGGAAACGGAGCCGATCCCGGACGGGTGGCGGCCCTCGTCGACGACGAACATCACCGACTTTGACCACTCGTCGGCTACAGTAATCGTGGCTCTGGCGGACGTGCGGCGGGACAGACGGTTCCAGAAGGATGGAGAAGGCGACGGGGAGCGGAGGAATGGAGGAGAGGCGGGTGGAGGAGCGGGAGGGGAGAGAGGTGAGGCATATTCTATGGTGGGGAATTTGACAGATGTATTTACTATTTATTATGGGAGGAAAACGAACCTTGGGAGAGCTGCGCAGTTCTTCCCGCTAACCACCGTAAAACTTCAGCCGGAGCCGGCTTTTAGCCTAAGCTGGCATTTTGCCAAGGGAGTTTCACTGTATTTAGCGGAGTGCGCTGCAAAGATTTCTCAATGTTCCATTTCCTCCAATAATATATATATTTTTCAATGAAAAATTATGGGGGAAATGGTGAATCGCCGGTACTTGTTGTGTGAACTAGAGAACGGGATTTGTAGCACTTCGCTTTCTAGTCGTCGTAAATGGATATTATGATTTTCTTGACGACTTATTTAAGGATAAGACAATAAGTCACCAAATTGCAGGCCAGGACTTTGGCAGCGTGGACTCGGGCATCGAACCGGTCAAGTGCGAGCCGTCGAAGGGCACGGACGAGCTGATCGGACGCATGAAGGGAATCCAGGTATGGTAGGCGGAGTACACAGTAGGAAGTATCGCGCACTGACTAATCTGGTACGGTGGCTGATGAAGCCGAATACCGGGGTTGCGGTATTCAGCAAAGATGAATTGAGACGAGTACAGTATCAAGCTAAATTACGGTATTGCAGGGTCACAAGAACAGTTGCTATCTGGACTCGTTGCTGTACGCACTGTTCGTCCAGAGTACCTCCGTTGATGAGTAAGCTTCTTTTCCCTTCGATTTTAATCCATTAATGTAATAATAACTTTATTGCTACCTCACAAGGCAAGGAAATGCATAATTAAAACAAGAAAAAGAAGAATAGTGAAGGAATTGTTCACCTGAAAATAAGTTGTTTTTTTAAATAAAAAAGTCGTATTTTCAGCGTTCTGACCCGCCGGTCGGCCAAGCAGGACATCGTCCAGTACGAGGAGATAGTGCGGATACTGTCGACGGAGATTGTCTGGCCCTTGAGAAGGTACTTATCATCAAAATTATGTTTTCAATCATTTTTCACGCTTTCGAAGCAATGAGCCGTAGCGTTATAGGGCCTATCGTAGCCCTATAACGCTGCTCACCAGCCGTTTTTTTTGTGCTTTAAGAGAACGTAGAAAGCTGCTGTTTCTGCTTTAGTAAAACTGCTTTAGTAAGTTTTAAAATAGGGCTGAAAGCCAGCTCGATTCCAGGTTCCACTACGTGCGGGCGGACCACGTTATGAAGCTGAGGCAGGAATTGGAGAGGGCTCTGCCCGGCATCAGGGGAATGACTACGGAGGAGAAGGACCCGGAGGAGATCGTCTCCGCTCTGTTCAGGGATGTGCTCAGAACCAGACCCTTCCTCAGCCTCATGTTAGTTTGCGATCGGGGGTTACGGTAGGGCGGTATTGCTGTGTGTGTGGGTAGGGTGGGCACCAGTACTTTGACCATTTCCACGGTAAGATACCCAACCACGATACTTGCGTCATCTGTGCCCCCACATGCCTAATGACATCGTGAATCAGGGGATGAATACTAATACTTGAAATTATTTTCGCGGTACGGGTCATTTTTCGGATGCGGTAGGGTAGCCATGTAAATATCGCGAATTTAGTACAGCGGTGGGGGTAATTTCGCACTGCGATACGGGTAGTTCCATAGTAAACGGTGGCCTGCGGGCGGGAGGAGTCCTACCCCGTAAATTACAATCAATTACTGTATTTTCCCCTGTCGTGAATGGCTGGGATTTCGGTAGAGGAAGGGTCCTTGCAGAAATACCAAGGACGGAAAGGTGGAGAAGACGTGGCTGTACCATGCGATTGCTGATACTGGAGAATATAGGGTGGGTTAGGGAGGGGATACGGTACAGTGGTAAATGAACATTGAAAGTATGTAAATTTGGTATGGTTTCATGGTATAGTAAGATATTACTGGGCTTACTTATGCGGATAAAGTTTGCGGGAAGTGATGTTTTATGTTGTTCATTTCTTTTGTCAAGCCGAATTGGGGAAACTGAGGGCATCTTGTCTATTTTGCAGTTTGGAATGGCCAGTACGCAGCACCTGCTGGAGTACAGCATGAAGAAGGACGCCACTAAGTTTGTCGGCTGTCCGGAGGTGAGCTACTGTCTCGAGGGTTATGATATCGAGAAATTGTTTCCTCTTACTATGATACGCGAAGTACGTTTTGTGCCCAAGGAGTGCCGAGAGTCCCCAAACTCGTGCACAGTATTGACTGGCTGTAATGTAGTAAATTTTCTCAAAAGCCACCATATCCTCAAATCCGTCGTTTTATCTATTGAATTTGTGTAGAATTAGCGTTAATCAAATGGGATCGATTTGATGAAATGGGTGTTTCATGATATCCTTGAACCGTTGAATAAGATGTGCAGGTTCTGATCCTACAACTACCCCGATACGGCACGACGAAGGTGTTCGATAAGATCATTCCGCTGGAGAAGATCGACGTCACCTCGCTGGTCAACAACGGTCAGTAGGGAGCTATCCGACTTGATCGAGTATACTCGTACCAAAATATGGGCATAAATGGGGAAAATCAAAAGCAGCCATGCGTTGTACACTATGATTACCTGATGCACGTCCGATCTGGGCAATGTTTATCCTTTCATTCATTCATTCTTTATTTTTCATCACGCAGTATGATAATAATATGGGAAATGAAAGATAAAAATAAAGATAAAGAAATAATATGGGAAATAATATGTTAAAGCTCAGCTCTTCATAATTCATTTTACTTTTTGCAGCGACAATGCCTTGTTTCATCTGCGCCAAGCCGGCGGATTCCTACTGCCAGGAGTGCTCCATTATGGACGAGACCATCCTGTCGGAGGTATTGTTGATTATTGAGGGAAAAGTGGTCCGTCAGTAAACGCCATTCCTACTTTGTCTCTGCGCTCTGTTCATGTCTCGTCGGAAATAGGAATGAGACGACTGACGGAACATTCTTTCTCGACCATGAATAGGATGTCACAATACGGGACATTGGCAAGCTCAGCTCGTTAAAGACTCCTTCCTTCTTAAAGAGTCTTAATGCTTAAGGATTCTTAAGGATTCCTAAGTTGCTTAAGCCCTCGTTAAGGTGACCTACTGCAAGAACTGCTTCTCATCCGAGCATGCGCGGAAGGGGAAGGGCGATCACGCTTGCCGCTTCCTGCCCGCGCCTCATCTACCGGCGAAGAAAGCGGTACGAAACTAGACTATAGTTTGATCTACTAGAGTGTAGTTTGATCTTGTATAGATTTAATTTTTTATTTTCACCTTCACAGAGTTTATAATACGCAATTATGCGGTGAAAGGTCGCAAATTACCTTACCTATCCGCTAGATGAAGCAGATAGGTGGACAGTTTTTGCACTCGATATTCTTGAGTTTTGAAGAAGATGATAGCGCATAGTCTAGCCTAAGTGAGGCATACTGTAACGAGAGTGTAGTCTGATCACGCCGATGACGTCGTCGTCGCTTCAGTCCAAGTACACGATGACGTTGTCTTCGGTGCTGTCGATCGAGACGTCGCACTACGTGTCGTTCGTGCGGTCGCTGCAAGGACGCTGGCTGTTCTTTGACTCGATGGCAGACAGGGAGGGCTACTCGAACGGCTTCAACATTCCGCAGGTTAGCCCGGCGGTTTCATGATTATTTTTGATTAATTAATTTATTAATTAATTAATCTGTTTATCGATTTACGCAAGAGCTTAAGAAGAGAAGCGAGAATAATCTAAGAATGATATTAAAGGGTCCCTCCAACCATCTCATTCATTTCAAGAGATAACCAATTAAGAGCGGTTGATTCATTGCGAGAGACAAGAGAGGAATGAAGAGACGCAGACAGCGATAGAAATCTTTCCACAGCTTTTTCTCAGCAACGGCGGAGTTCCAACAAAAAAAAAGAGAGAGGATGAGACTCAGGACAGTGAGGGCTATCCAATGATGTCAAAAATGCATATGGTATTATAGATACTTCCTGGAGAGGCCCTTTAAAGTGGCGGAAACAATGATTATAATTATGACGATCAGGAAGCTTTAAAAAGCGTTGAACAGACAATGTTTGCAATCTGTTTAGGAACATAGTGCTTTCGTTTCGAGCGGTTATATGTGTAGCGTGAAACGCAACCGTCAAACCGACGGCACCAACAATAACTGAAGCATGGGAGGGCTAGGGAAAGCAGATATAGCTTACAAAAAGTTGTGATAGAAGGATCTCTTTGCCGATTCGATTCTGACGTTTTTTTTTTAAATTTCACTGGGTCTTAGATTACGGTATTCAAGAGGGGAGCAATTGATGTGCAGGTTCGGGAGTGTCCGGGGCTGTCGCAGTGGCTGACGCTTGAGACGTACTACCGTATTCGGAACGGGCAGCTGGCCCCGCCCACCGACGAACTCGCTTCGCGACTCATGTCCGACTCGTACATGTGCGTCTACACGGCGGATGCGGACCCCAAATCGACGGCCAGCAGCTTTCTGTCGAGGTTCACGGAGAAGATTGAGAAGATTAAGGCGTGAACGGGGCTTTTGGAGGGGGGGGGAGTAGGGTTGGGAAAGCAAGCGGTAAGCGTAGTCTTCCATTCACTCTTACACCGTGTGCAGAAAATGTGGAGAGAAAATGTGAAAGGAAGATCACGTTTACTGCATGCTTTCCCAATCCTATTGAGGAGGGGATTCCAGACTTTTGAGCAATGTTGAAGCCCGTTGCCATCCGAGAAACCCCCCCCCCCGGTCTGGAATTTTCTCGGGTTATTGATCTCACCCCGTGTATACGGTGTGGTTACTGTATGTATGTATACTGTAGTGGTAATAGATCCTGTCAAGTCTATCAGACACCAAGCATGCGCTTTCGTGAGGCTTCATTGAGCTTATCCGGCCCTTCTCTTATAGCTGTTCCGTAGGGCTCGAAAACCAAGCTTTACTTTATTTATCGTCGGTGTCTCTTCATTCCTATCCGCGTTTCCTCGATCTCTCGGTTAGATAATGCGATTTAATTAGCTTGGTTTTCTAGCCCTACTGTTTCACTTTTCGCACTTCGCTTTCCTGACTCTAATCATTGTATAGTCCAGTTAGAGCTTTCGTATATTCGTAGAGTTATTATCATTCGTTTTATTTGTAAGCTTACAAGGTAGCGAGAAAAGCTTTCTCGCTATTGAGAATGATGGATATATCGGGAGATTACGTATGACTACGGCTAGGTTCTATTCCGAAGTGTTGTTTACCCAGTTCCCCTTTTCCTGCTTCATTTTGATGTTGAACCCAGTGATAGCTAGTTAGTTACCCTGTTCTTATCTTGTAGCTGATTTTTTTTATAGAAAATATGCAAATCTAGACTCAGAATATGCTTATTGTATGCTATTGCTTCTGTCACGCTCGTTCTTATGAGCCTTTGGATGTGTCCCATTGTATCCTCCTGTCAACGTACCGTATACCTTCTCTTACCTTAGCGCTATTATGTGTGACTAGCCTTGGCTTCTTTTCGTTCGGTGTACCGCCTATCTACTGTGTGTATGAAATTGACCCGGGTCCGTACCAGGTGACTTTTGCGAGACTTTCTGCTAAGAAGAGATAATAAACAATGATCTTGATCAGAGACCTTGGGGCGCAGTGCTGACAGTGCAGGAATAACTGCATTTTAATGGTTGAACGGGCAATGGGTGAATTTGTAGTCATATAATAAATAGTTGAAGTAAGATACACTCACATAAGCTTGTCCTGAGGCTCAATGCCGGAAAGTTACCGTTGGATTGCTGTAGAAGACATTTTTATTTATTCCATAAAGATCTTCAAAGATAATGTGCTTCAATGTGTGCTTAGCTGTACAGTAGATTGAACATTGTAAAAGACACCATTATCTGACAGATTTGCATGACAAAGGAAGAGAAGCAGTTGAATTATGATTTGAATCACCCTTGAATATTAGTTAGAGTACGGTAGAACGAGTGCTATCGCAAACTGAAATTTGGCAAAGTGCCAGCTGCGTGGATCCTACACCACGAAATGATACTCAGGGAAAGGCGGCATTTGGTATCCTCGGACGATTTTATTCCCAAATTTCTTTTGTTTATTATTGGTTTTTGTATATTATGCGTATTATTAGTGCATTTAGTCTAGTGAAAGTACTGCCCGTATTCAGCACGGTTCTAAGTGTAATTTCTCTTCGTTTTGCTCGCCGTTTTGTAAGCGGAATCTTAAATTTTTGTCTTTGCAGCAGAAACTCGGGCAATATGGTGCGCATGAGCGTTCTCGCCGATGCTCTCAAGACTATCAACAATGCTGAGAAGCGCGGAAAGCGACAGGTCCTGATCCGACCCGCCTCCAAGGTTGGTGAACTTCATAATTACTAAAATTGGCGTATTTGATGAAAATCCGTTTTCTACCCGGGTAGCTGCCGTTTCTTCTTACCTTTACCTAGTTGCTTGATTAGTTTCTTCACGAGGTGTGGTATGGATATGGATAATTATTCAAATGGGAGAACTTATTTTAAAATTTTTTTGAATTTATTGTAACTAGTTTGTTCATCGAAATTCTGCATAGGCTGCATTCTCTGATGTTCCCATCTAACATAAGGATCAGTAGACAAAAGAATAGCTTAGCAGAGCTATTATCGAAATACTCAAATTTACTGAATCCATGCGCTTCAGATTGAAATTATTTTTCACCACTAGTATATAAGACTAGAGCATTTTGATTTTTGACGATTGATTGCCATGTCCTAGTCTTGCTTTCTTTCTTACTTGACGCGTAGTGATGATAACAGTCTGCTAGGTTCGCATTTACAGCATGTAGGTAATGAGAACTAGCATACGTGGGCACCGACCCTAACAAAAGTATGGGTGGCAGTCCCAATTATTTTTCAAGATTTTATTGTGGTAGGCTCATAGTTCCTTGGAAATTTCAATTGATAGGCTTGATAATTAAATATTTCGCACATTGGTAGATCCATTTCTCAACATATTACTGGGGAGGTTGCCCACGTATGCGAACTAGTATCGAAAAGCTTTCAGAGAACTTTAAAATGCTTTTGCATTGCGATTATTTTGGTTGGGTTTAGTTAGGCCTGCTAGGATTTCACTTTGTCCTTATTATTTCAATTAGCTTTTCAAGTTGGCGCGTAAAACAAGTGATATTCGACAGGCGATGTCTTTTTTCCCTAAAACGCTTAGTTTAACTGTGGCTGAAGTTCGTGACTGCCGCTGTCGCGCATTAAATTCCCTTGTTGAAAGAAACTATCAGGGCTGAATTTTTCCTGTCTAGCCTTTGCTGTTCGCCTGTTCCTGCTTCAATGAAAGCCGAATAGCTTGTTGTGGTGCTGCCCGCTTTGTCAAGTACTGTAATCTTGAAAAGTATAAAAAGCCCTGTTCCTTGCTTCCAAACAAGTGGTGGTTCCTTGCAGGTGATCGTCCGATACCTGACCGTCATGATGAAGCACGGGTACATCGGCGAGTTCGAGATCGTCGACGACCACCGAGCGGGCAAGATCGTCGTCAACCTGACCGGCCGCATCAACAAGTGCTCGGTCGTCTCGCCCCGCCTCGACATTCCCCTGTCCGAGCTGGAGAAGTACACGACCCACCTGCTGCCCTCCCGTCAGTTTGGCTACATCGTCCTCACCACCTCGGGCGGTATCATGGACCACGAGGAGGCCCGGCGCAGACATCTGGGTGGCAAGATTCTCGGCTTCTTCTTCTAATCGCTCCCCGCGTTTGTTGTGTTTTTCCTCCGCCCGATAAATTGTTATCGTTCTAGTCGCAGGAAACGGGGGTGGCAAGCCGTTACTTACATCGTATGCATACTGAAGGGGCGGCGTTTGGGGAGGAATGGTTGGAGTTGGGGATGAAAGGAATACAAGGAGATGAGTCGGGTGGTGGTACTGGTGGACATGGACTGCTTCTATGCACAAGTCGAGCAACGAGAGCGGCCCGAGCTGTGGGGAAGACCCGTCGGCGTGCTACAGTACTCGGCCAACGGAATGTCGGGGTACGGTAGGCGGAGGGAGGATACTGTAGACGAGGAGGATGCGAGATATAGGATTGTGGCAGGGTTATTCCTTATCAAGTGTATATTATATTATAATTTAACGACATGCCGAGGCATGAACCAAAAGAGCGAATACAGAGGTGTACGTGTACTGTAGCTAAAGCTGTAGGTGATGATGGATGATGTAAGTTGAGGTGGGATACGGTATACTGAAGGGGTACGGTAATATGGTGTAATTGTAGAATGTAAGAAGGCGTGGTAGATTGTGGGGGGTGTGGTTGACTGAAGGAGTACGGTAGGAAGGCACGGCCTGACCAAGCAAGCTAAATGAAGGCGGTAAACAGCTAAACAAAATGGGCAAGCTGGCAATTTGCAAAATTTTCATTTCCTATAGCAGTATAGGCGTCGCTGCGTAGCAGCCCCTTTTGGCATACGCGTAGCAGCCCTTTTAAGCATTATTGATCAACTTTACGCTCCTTTTGGACTATCGTACCTCTTAATTTTGAATTTGTTGCACAATGTCCTACTGCGTAGAATAGATTCGTATGCAAATTAAGAGAGTGGAGGCGAGAGAGCATGGAAATTTGAGAGACGCAGAGACATTCGGAATTTCGGAACTCGGACTGGTAAAACGTCGTGTTGTTGCATGACTCCTGAGAAGATGATCTTTCAGTCTCGTCTTTATTACGATATTTAGTACAGTAAGACTTTGCCTATTTCTAACTGCTTGCTGTGCCAGGCTGTGCGGAAGGGATTGAATGTAAGGAATATTTATCATTAGTTAGGTTTCACAACATATACAAGACATATGACATATGCAATGATAGGTACTGCGAGGTTTAATGATCGTAAGTTATTTTCGAACACAAATGAAAATTACCAAAAAGAAAGGTGGAGCACTAGTAAGGGAGATACGGTTGACGGTTGTGGGCGGTTACGGTATGCGGTTACGGTATGCGTGTGCAGGCTGATCGCCGTCTCGTACGAGGCACGGCCCTACGGCGTGAAGCGGGGCATGACCGCCAAGCAGAGCCGGGAGCTGTGTCCGGAGGTTAGGCTGGAGGGGGGAGATGGAGTAGGGTTATCTTTCTATGTACTTGAACTCCGGTTATGTCTCTCGAACATTCTGCGAAAACCACGACATGTCAAACGGGGCACGCAGAATCAGAAAGAAAGTGCAGCACTCGGTACACATCGTTGAGCATGTCCGTCCCGTTCTGTTTGCCGAAATTTCCTGATATTTCACTTGCTAGCCTAGTTTATAGCGTTTGAAGAGAGAGTTGAGGGCCTTGTAAGCTTTGCAGATCGAGATCTGCCTCGTGCCCCAGGGCGAGCACGCGGACAAGGCAGACATTCAGAAGTACCGCGACGCCTCCGCCGAGGTATACGGTAGGATATGCTTATGAATGGGGGGGAGTACGGTATGACAGGTTTAGCGACGAGGAGTACGGTAGGGCAGATTGCACAAGGAGGGGGAGGGGGTACTGTAGGGCAGGGTTAAAGAGGCGGGAAACAGTAAGGTAAGGGTGCTGCTTTTGCTGACGACGGGCTACGAGTAGGGCAGGTTTATGGAGGAAACGAGGGGGGTACGGTAGGTA
Organism: Micoletzkya japonica; assembly: GCA_900490955.1. NCBI lineage: Eukaryota > Metazoa > Nematoda > Chromadorea > Rhabditida > Diplogasteridae > Micoletzkya > Micoletzkya japonica. The sequence goes on from LS911073.1 coordinate 26,939, forward strand.
GCCGTGAGCAGGCTCTGATCTGAGTTATATTGCTTGATGATATTAAAAGGGTAGACGCGTGAGCTGAGTTTCTCTTGCTTTCTAAACACACAGGACATGCATTTGTGTGTTCAGATACCCTTCTTGAGGGGCGATCTTTGCTATTTTTGTCCAATTAGACCCATGAAGCGACCCAACTGACCGCTGGATTACTGTATCCCCGTCGTACTAACAAGTCTTGCAAGACTGATAAACTGATCGCTTAGCCTATTCGCAGGTGTTCGCGGTGCTCGGCTCGACGGATCCCCGGGTGGTCCTGGAGAGGGCGAGTGTGGACGAGGCCTTTCTCGATCTCACGGCCTACGTCGAGAGTAGGATGAGGGCCGAGGAGAGGGAGAGGATGGTGGAGGAGGTGGAGGGGGACGGGGCACTCGGGAGCAGTCATGTGGTCGAGGGGGAGGGCGAGGAGAATGGTGGGTACTCTCACTGGCAGCTTACTCGCTTGCGGTTGGTTAGGGTGAGAGAATCGTGAGTTGGGATGGCGGTTTTTCCGGAATCTAGTTCATCCGTCTTCTAGCGTTCTTCATAACCAAGCCATTTAAATTTTATATTTTTAAATATTATGGACATAACCCATAAAAGGGTTATGCCCTAAATAAGCGAAGATAAGTGAGTTATGTTTCAGAATGTGCACGGCGTGACGATGAGAGTGAGGAGGAGTGGAAGGAGCGGAGGAGGAGGGAGGGCATCGAGCGGTTTGTACGGTTGTGTGCGACTGATGATGAAACGGTAAGCTGTTCTGCTGGGGGTCCTGACGCGAAAAGAGGAGATTACGGTAGAGGCCTCTTGGTCAAGTGCGTTGCACGAAAATACGTTTTGTTTTGAATTGAACTTGTGGTGTCCTGAGCAGAAGCTACCGTATCCTCCGCGATATATTATTACCGTACTCCCTTCAGCTCAAGATCGGACTGGCTGCCGTTTACGCGGAAAGGCTGCGGGCGGAGATCCTAGAGAAGACGCAGTTCTACTGCTCGGCTGGAGTGGGCAATAATAAGGTGAGCTTGGGCGGACGGGGGTACGGTAAAATCGGAGGATAGTGTAAGCCTGGGGAAATGAGAGGGTAGTCTGTTGAAGCGGACTACAACTGGATAGGTACTTCTGATGCATAACTAATACAATATGTCCTCGGCTACCGTATCCCCCCGGGAATTCTGTTCGAGACCCAAGTTCAGATGATGGCGAAGCTGGTGTGTGCTCTGCACAAGCCGCGCCAGCAATCGATCGTCGTTCCAGGGAGGGAGACGGTGGTCCTGGAGGGAACCCCCATACGGGATATACGGGGACTCGGTGGCAAGCTGGGACGGGCCATTTCAGAGGAGTTGGGGATTACGGTGGGTTACGGTAGGACGATGAGCATGCGACGAGTAGAGAAGGCGCTTTATAAACAGTATTTTGGGCGGGGTTTTTGAATTTTTGAATTTTGCGATTATTGACGCAAACGAGTTTTTCGCCCACACTCTCGTAATACAGCTTGGCTGTGGCGTTGTAAATGGGAATGACGGGCAATCAAAGAAATTACAAAAAAAAAAGAAATAACCATTTCATCAGAGTGGTCGTTTCACCAAACTAATAATTGTGTGCTGCTCAAGTTTGATGAAATGGCGGATTTGATGAAATAGTGGTTTCCCGAAAACTATATGATTGTCGATTGCAGACGATGGGTGAGCTCGGGCGAGTGCCATTGGTTGACCTCCAGGCAGCCTTTCCGGGGCAGGCCGAGTGGCTCAGGCGGCTGGCCAGGGGAGAGGACGACGAACCCGTCAAGGCGAGGAGTACGCAGATCAGCATTGGGGTACGGTAGAGTTGGACGGGATACTGTCATACGTGGGCACCGACCCGAAGTATGGGTGGTAGGCCCAAATTTCTTCGGAATTTAACTTTGGTAGGCCTATATTTTCTACAAAATTTCAATTGGTAGGCTTGATTTAGGATACAGGTAGGCCCGTTTCTCAAAATATTGCGGGGAAGGTTGCCCATGTATGGATACTTACTGTAGGCTGGGAGAAGTACACCAAAGGCAGGTGTAGTATATTAGAGTCGGTAGATTTGGCTCAAAAATTTAGGTCACAGTAAATGCATGGAAGGGAGCCGCTTTAGATGTGGAAGAAGTGGCACTTTATAAATATTGGGGCATATTATTTTTTAAAAAATTAAGGTGGGCAAGAACTTTCCGGGCAAACTGGCGATTGGGTCGAGCGACGAGGCGAGGCATTGGCTGAACGGACTGGTCAAGGAGTTGGAGAAGCGGCTGGAGGATGACAAGGTTAAGGTACGGTAGGGGGTACGGTAGGGTAAAGTTGTAGTAGTGGTAGAGTAGAGGGTGCGTTGAGCTGGGAATTATCACATTTTTTTAGTGTTGGCAAACTCGGGAGAGAATGCTTTATTTACATTCATTTTATCTCTGCATTTGATTAGTTCGTTAGTGACGCGCAGGTTACGGTAGATGCGAAGGCCATTCCAGAACCGTCGTTCCCCGCAGAATGTCGTGCTTCACCTAACCACGGACGTGTCCGTATCGCGGACAGTCCGCGTTGCCGGTTCGAATTCCCGCGCTTTTTTCGCAGAGATCAAAGACCACGTTCCACAAATTATCGATTAGTTCAGGAATCACAGACGAGCTGAGCCTGATGACCAAGCTGTGGCCGGTGATGCACACGATGAGGAAGGGACCGGGGGATAAGACTTGGTAAGAGGGGGATTACGGTAGCGGACACTGTAGGGTAGGTTTGTTTGAAGGTGTACTGTAAGCTCTGTGAACTGTGCTTTGTAAATGTAATGAAAAATGGTACGTGCAGATCACTCCGAATATCCGACCAGAGAGTGTGCAAAAGCGGGCGAATTAGACGCACTCAAAGCAACGGGCGGACCCGTTTACTCTACTGTATACTAGAGTTTTGCATGAGAGTTCTTTCTATCCTTATGTTTCATGCATCATTCATAGCCGCGACGCGTCTCGTCACCAAAAGCAGTGAAACGTATTGACCAGAAGAACTCGCATCTCTCTCTATCTCGTGCAGGTGCCCTCCCATCGTGAATATCTCCCTCTCAGCGGGCAAGTTTAGCGAGGGCCTCCCGGGGAGGGAGGCGTCTATCGTCGCTTGGGTCGAGCGCAAGGCCAAGGAGGTGGAGAGCGAGGTGAGAGAACTCCCCAATGCGTGAGTTGGTATCGACGCACATTATGGGTGGTAGGCCCAAATATTGCTGTAATTTCGCTTTATAAGTCAGTTTTTGATAGAAATGTTCAATTGATAGGCTTGGTATTTAAGCCCGTTTTCAAAAAAAATTATTGTAATTTCTTACGTATGCCCCTCTGCATATGCAAAGGTGCAGTATTTATTACTCTATTCTAAAACGGCCCGATTGAAGTCCTTGAAAAGGACGTCACTGAATTGTATAATCTACAGGGTTTATAGGTGTGTTTGTAGGAAGCGAAAAAAGAACTCGCCGCGGCTGAGGATCCAGTGACCGATATGCGGGAGGCGATTGAGGATGGAGAGGGGAGGGAAGAGGAGGAGGATGATGACGACGTCATCTTTATCGATGACGACAACCAGCCGTCGACGAGTACAGCGAGGGGAGAGGTAATGTGTTTGAGTGTAGGTGTTCGTCGTCATAAACTAAGAATTTGATAAAATAAAGGAGACTTGCGTGGGATAGGAAAGAAATGATGATGAGAAAAATATGTAGCGATGATTATAGTAGAAGCTGGAGGAGGACCGCAAAGAAGTAGCAAAATGAAGGTGGATTACGGTAGCTAAATATTGCGTAATGCAGTGCCTACATTCTGGCTAAATGAGGGGAGCCATACGACCTGACTGTCGGGTCTGTGCTCTTGGATTACGGTAGCTTGGTCAGGCTCCCGCAGCGCGTCGGCGAGGCTACGCGATCGACGTAGAGGGCACGCGGTTCGAGCTGGACGAGGAGGGCTGGCAGGTACGGTATCGTAGTTGATCTTTGATCTTAACTGGGGATAAGTATGACGATAGCAGTACGAGTAAATCTGTGGCTGGTGCTTTGGTGGACTATCATTGACGAAAAACGTTGCGTCAGTAAACGTCGTTTCTACATCATTCCATTCCTAGGAACGATACAAATTGATGGAACATTTTCATCTTTATCCTAATTCGTTAAGGTGTGGCCTGTGGAAGGATCAAAGGGCAAAGGAGATGCAGATAGCAAACGGAAGACTTCGAATAATAAGGACAAGGGAGGAGCGGTTCCCACCACGAAGAGGAGAGGAGAGCGCGTGAAGGATTACGGTAGGAAGACGACGGAGGCAGCGTCGTCGTCGACTGATGTGTCGAGGGACATCTTCTGCGATCTGCCGATCGATATTCAGAGGGTGAGAGGGGTAGATTTGAATCAGCTATGGATTGAGGTGAGGTATGATACGCTGGCTTCTTGTAAGTACTGTAGGTGGGAGGGTTCTGCGATATTTGCAGGATAGAGGGTGGTACGGTAGACTAGACATTGTGTAACAAAAAAGGGTTACGGTTGTTTTTTAGAATGGAGAGTTGTGAACGTAGGATATGGTAGTATGCGACGCGCTATTTCGCGCAACTTTGAAAGTGATGATGTAGGTTGATGGCATTTGGAAATTGACTCATTTACCACGACGATTCGTTACCGCATTGTTTCAGGAGCTGACGCACTACGAGAACCTGCGAATTGCCAAGGAAATCAAGGGAAAGCAGGTGATTCAGGGGGTGACTGGGAGGAACTTTTGTATCGGATTGTTCATCGTTTATTGAAATGCCTTCAGCATTTACGAGCAGGCTTTTAGCATTTATTTATTCCTTTTTTATTTGGGGAATTGCGTGAATTGGCTACTTTTATAGGCAGCAAAGGAGAGCGCGAAACCGCCGACGCGCAAGAGGAAAGGCAAGGAAAAGGCGAATGGAGACGGGGCGAAGACGAGGAAACTCGATAACTTTTTTAACAAGGAAAACGGAAAGAAATGATTATGATAGGTCGACTTCCTATACATTTTTTCACAAACCATTCGAACCGCATATAGGTTTGCTCCAGGTTCACGCTTGTGATATGCTAAAAAAGAGGTGTATAAATGTGTATAGTCTGCCTGTTGATGCCATCGTACATGCGCCAGGTCTGAGAAAATCAAAAGCTCTCAATCCTATTTAACACGCCTTTTACATTATGATTATCGAGTACAGAGACCGATCTCATACCTATGCTGCTCTTCTCTCCTTTGAGAAAAAGTCGTTTTTCGGTCATCCCGGACCTCTTTCAAAGAAATATCATTGTTTTCAAGCAAATAACGAAAATCTGCAATTTATATATTAGGTTGTTTCATAAGTATTGTATCACTCGAAAATTTTAATTTTCAAACTCAAGCAAAGCGACACCGCAATTTTTCCAACATATATGGATGCCCATCTAGGCTTGCCCACAAATCACATTTGTTTCACATTGCTCACTTATCATAAAGTGGAGAAATGGGCTGAAATGTTTGTAAAACACAATATCTTAAAATCGATGCAAAAGTTCTTTAAGATGAGATAATCAATCTTCTGTTGTTACCAGGGAAAGAATGTTTGTTCTCGGGGCTAAGCTTTAAAATAACAAGAGCTTAAATTAATCAATGAAAAGTTTTAAAATTAAATTAAATTTGAATATAGTAATAATACAGGTTTTCCACCCGCACTATTCAGCAGCCTACGACCCCTCCCCACAAGATGCGCCCACAGACCAGACATACGGGGGGACTACTTTATAAGAGTATGGCAGACAGGGGAAACGTACAAGATGTGATAGGGCCTTAGGGACTTACATACGAGTTACTGAGATGATGAGTGAGAGGTAAGGGGAGATTGGT
>LS914979.1:14835-28382 GCA_900490955.1 Micoletzkya japonica
TGACCAATTTGAACCGAGTTATGTCAAAAGTGGGGAAAGTTTCAAACTTGGGCGCACATTTACTAGCTTGACTGTACGCGTGTCCAAATAGTGCAATTACATAGTGCCTACAATATATGAAGTGGTAGTCAACTTGCGAATGTACATATCATGTCCTTTCTTCTTGTAGATGTTTATTTACAGAAACGGTGTAGTGATTCTTTGATTTCTTCGCTCAACGATGCCGTATATTCGGAACGATATACCGAATGTCTTATTTTCCCACTTTAAATGCTTTAGATTAAAAAAGGATAAAACAGGAATGCAACATAAGAATTAATCAAGCTACTACCCTCAACGATCCTCTTCCCATTCATTTCAATAAACACGCTTCTGATTTTTTTGAAATTGAGTGAAAGGAGAATTTGTGTCATCAAAAAGATAATTTATTAGCAAAATATCCCAGAGAAATGAATTTTCTTAGGTAACATTCAAAGAAGCTAATATCCATCGTAGGACAAGTGCTAAGCGTTCCTTGTTCCTTCTTTTCCAGCTACTGTTATCTCACTTCACATCGTTGCAGTCCTACTTCCCTTTCGCCGACGGACCGATTCCTATCGCATTCCGTTGAACGTTTTTCCCATGTTTTTGCCTCACCTTATTGTATTTTACTTTATCGAGAACTCTCAATCTTTTTCAAACTTGCACTAAGGATACATTGTGCTCTGTTGTTCGCAGATTGGTTGGTTTCAAAATATAGTGGAGAGAGTTAGTAAATTTCGAAAGTCTAGTTTTTACAACTTCTAAAGTCTCAGAAGACTTTTTGCGAATTATAGCATTCACATAGCAGGTCAACAAACGTTGCTATTCCCACCTCACACTTGGGAAAGAGAAAGAGCAACGTTTGTTGACCTGCCATCTACGCAAGGAGGTTCTGCTGCAGCGATTCAGTGTCTGCGAATTTCTGTTCAAGAAAATGAGTTTGCGTATGTCCTTTTTATATTTTGCTAATACGGAGAGTTTGTATTTTTAGCAAATGTGACATGGCTGTTTCGAGAAACGAGCTTTTCTTGCTGCTAGCTGCTTGGTTCTGCTTGGGGTTGTGAGGCGGAGATGGGTAGGGGATGGAAGTGAGGGGATAGTCTATCCACCCAGTGGCTATATAGGAGAAAAGGAAATGAATGGAGTATTTCTTTTGCACCGAGACCCATACAAGAACTCATGCACAACCCAAGTAATGCGTGTCAACGCAAGAACTCGGTTGTAAAAGGAATGGGCATGGGAATGAGGGACGATCGCTTGTGTATTGGGCTTGGGTTGTCTCACAATATCACGTACTACTTCAGAAGATATTATTATTATTATTATTATTATTATTATTATTATTATTATTTATCATATTTATTATTATTTCTTCATGCCCACTCGCTCACACTAACGAAAATATATACTCTGCAATGTGCTCTGCATTTTCAGTGCCGAGAATATCCTTATGAGTTCCCCTCAGTTTCTTGATTGCCAGTACAAGTGCTAGCGAGGACCATCCGAGATCAGTGCTATTAGTTGAGAAGATGTGTACCTAGAACATCTTTTATCGATGAAGCCATAATAGAGAACTAAGAATCCGAAATAATTGAGGAATCAAGGTCTCAAAAATTTCATTCAAACAACTTTTTTACCTGCAATTTCAGTGCCTAACCTTTGTGTTCAAGTTCTTCAGTGGGCTGTATTTTCGAGACATTTCATGCAACGTCCATGAGTTTTCTATCATAGCATTCATGGTTGCTTCATTTGAAGAATTTTCATAGTTTTTCAGCAGTTCTCGAACATCTCTGCTATGTTGATCGTAGCTTGACAGTGTGTTCTGTAACTTTCTCAAAATTTCAACCAAATTCGGCTTTTATCACTTGAAATGATCTCCGCAGGAATGTTGAAAATTCACCTTTTGTGAGTTAGATGTTCCATCGACTACGATAAGATGCATTGGGCATCCAATTTGGCGTATCGCCTCAAATGCTATGAGCGCACCGAGAGACGCGCCAACGAAGAAGATTGAGCTATTTGATAGTGAAAGAAGATTTATCTTCAGTTGCTTGATGTACAGGGCCACTAGTTCTTCTTAACAGGACATGATAATAATATTCATGGATCAAGGTAAAAGAGCGATACGAGTATTGGTGGACCTACAAATCTAATAACGCTTTCCATGCATACCTATTGATGACGAAAACTGTGATGTTGTTCCGTTCAGTGGTGAGAAAGTTCCGGGGTGTTCGACACTTATGATTTCCATGTGCATGCGTAAGTTCTCGATGAGATGCCGGTAAGGCAGTTGTACGCCGCCCACCAAAGGGTGGAACAATACAACGGTCCCTTCAGAAGATTTTTTTTGTAAAATAATAAAACACAAAAATTATTACGTTATATTAGACAGTCTCCAGTTTTAGTTTCAGTTTTGCACCTTTGTCGTCTTTCACTCTCACCCGAGTCTCACCTTTCTTTAGTGGAGGATTTGATAACACAGTGATTATTGATTTTTCCGGTGACTTGTTATTGTTGCGACAAATTAGTTTTACTTGCTAAATGTAGAAATATCAATATGAATTTCGGTGGTGGCATCCCACCCTTTCTATGGTCATGTTGCTGAGCAAAACAGACATTGAAATGTTCACGCCAAACGTCGAGCACAGTCGATTGTGAAGTCTGAGTACCAAGATTGAATCTCCACCAGAAACGAAGAAATGTTCGTCATCCTTCAATTCAGTAACCTGAACAAGCAATGTTGTTTCTAAGAATTTCTTTGGAATGCGTACCTTTAGCAGTTCATACCAAATCAACCGTACTTTATCGTCTATTGATACTGGCGTATCTTTCTGATCTTTTTTGTTTATTGATTCAGCAGCTAAACTAGTTGAACAATCTGCCATCTTTGCTTCTTTTTCCTCCTTGACTTCCTGTACAGCTGATTCGCTTGAGCTTTCTTTCTAGAATCTTTGTATAGTAACGAATTTACATACAACGCTACCACAATATAGCCAAGGAGATCTTGGAAGCTTTCCATGCGATATAAGTCACGAGTGTCAACAGAGACCCCAAAGCGACTCTCTATCTCGTCGACCAGTATCATCGAGCTAATCGAGTTACCGCCAATGGCAATAAAGTTGTCATCCAGCGACAGTAGTTCATCTCTCATAATCTGACTCGGTATACTAACAACTCCTGGATTGCTCACAAGTAACCTTTTTGATCACTCCTTCCAACGCCTTCCTAATCCCGTTATCGTTCTTTGCAATTTGTTCTTCCCTTGTGTCGATCGTCTCCCCTCTGGGAACTTGCATCAGTGCACGTTTGTCCACTTTTGCGTTGACGGTAAGCGGGAAGTGTGGGATGCACTCGAAACGGTGAGGAACCATGTACGGCGCCAGCTTCGACTCACAGTGCCTCCTAGCAAGCAACCATCACCTTACCCTCATCCTGAGAGTATCTGGCTACCTAATATCTTCAGTTGAAAGACCTTCGTTCGACTGGAAGAAGGCGGTTAGTCTGCTCGCATTTTCGTCGTACACTACTACGGCCTAAATTCTCGTTGTTAGTATGGTGTCACAAGAGATTGTTCACCTTCTTGACAACCTCCATAAGAACACTCTCAATTTCACCAATCTCAATTCGATACCCGTGTAATTTGATTTGTTCATCACGGCGGCCGATGAAGATTACATTATCTGTATATAGTACTGAATGCTGTTTTCGTTGCCGTAGCTTACCATTCATTAGCTGAACGACGTCACCTGTCGAGTAGTATCCATTATAAAATATTTCCTCTCTTCTGAAAAGGTTGTTAAAAATTTTATTGAAAGCAATTATATTATTATGAAAGCTGAACCTCCTCAACAGATATCCTCGCATAAGGCCAGCTCCATTTATCATAAGTTCTCCGTAACCATTTTTATCAGTGCTGACGTGCATCTAAGCATGCTATGTGTTCAAGATTTATAGGTTCTCAAAGCGAAAGCCGGTCACTCACAAACGTATTATGAAGAGGCTTTCCGAGGTTGTTGGCGTGATCGCCACTTCGCATGTGGTGGATCATAGAGTATGCCGTGGTTTCGGTGGGTCCGTAGGTTTGCACAACGGACACCTCAAGGGACTGAATCAAGGCCCTACAAACGCAACACTCACTCCACGCTTGACGAGTTCATCAAGCAATTGCTGTCCCATCTTCTCAGCTCCAAGTCCCAGATAGCGCAGTTTAGAAAATATGTTCAACTGATCAGGAGTGAACGCCGACAAAAGGCCAGGGAAGAAAACGGCGTGGGTAACCGATTGTTTGTCAACCTAAAAATTTTTGGGCTAACTAAATACTGTAAATATTTAAACTTGCATTTCTGGCGAAATCGATTGGAGTGAAAGATGCATGGTCATTAGCATAAATCGAGGCTCCACTGGCGAGCGCTAACCAAACCTAAGAGGGATCACTATATTGTGGGCTATATGAGCATGATCTACCTCGAGAACACTGTTGTCGAAGATGAATTTCGTAAATTGATATACCTTAAACAATATTTGGCGTTTGCGGGTTTTCCGGCGCTTACCGTATCTCCGGGATGCGTGTGGAAGTTGAGCGTGCTTGCGCGGGTCATGTTGACCGCGGCTCTGTGGCAGGCCACGACGCCCTTCGGTCTGCCCGTCGTTCCCGACGTGTAGATGACGTAGGCTGCGTCCGAAGGAAGAGTTCGATTGCGTATCCTCGTGGGAGTGCTGTCCGGCAGGCCTGTGATCATGCCGGTATCGACGACCACGCGGCAGCACGCGTCCTCCACGACCATGCGATGGCGTTCCGGAGGCCATTCGTCGAGAAGAGGCAGGTAGGCCGCCCCGGTCACCTGTACCGCAAGACACGTGAGCAGCGCGCTGGCCGAGTGACCGCCGCACACGGCAACCATAGAGTCAGGCCGCATGCTTTCACCCGTTTCCCGTAGGACCCTCTGCGAGATCACATTCGCCAGCTGCCGAAGCTTCTTGCTCAGTTGCTTGTAGGAAAGCCTGGAATTGTTGAACTTGAACGCCGGAGACTTGGTCAAGATATCGGCATTCTTGTGTATGAACTCCGTTAGTCCCATGAAAGGAATGTCAGCCTTGACAATTTCGGTTGTTAAGGCTCGAGATGTAGTGGCACTAGGTTCACTGCTACTCATTGTCAGGAGGGTAGATTTGAATAGCTTCAAAATGTTGTTTGCGAGGTGAGTCTCGCCGTTCTTGAATCGAAACTTGATGCGATAGCATCTGTGCTCCTTGTCGACTATGATTTCCAGCGGATATATAGCTTGTTTCTCAAGGTCGAGTAGTTCGAATTTTCCAGGGATTTTGATGTTATCCGCGACTTCCAAGTCGTATCGGCAATTAATCAAGACATCGAAAATTGCATTTGAAACATTTCCAACTCTTCCTCGAACTTCCTTATACAAATTGCTGAAGTGAACCGGGTTCTTGATAGATTCGTGTAGCTTCTCAGCAATACTTGAAATGGTATCCTCGATTGATAAGGTGATTATTACTGTATTTATGAAGCATCCAACAAGCTCTATACTCTTTCTTGTGCGTCCGCTTACAACCATACCGATGTTTAATACTGAGACGTTGTAGAATGTCGAGAGCACTTTCAACAATGCGTGCAGGAATAGCGCACAGGGAGTGGTTCTTTCCTTCATACTTGCATGATCGATCATGGAACTGTGCATTTCAGATATTGAGCTATTCAGCTCTAAGGGAACACCAGAGGTCGACCGCAGCTGTTCGCTTCCATTAATAGAATTAATTATTTCCGTGAGTCTTACATCGTCGATCGTTTTTACATTGTCTTTCTCAACAGCGTTATCGTATATCGAGTAGGGCAATTGTTCAATCGTCATACCGTCTTCGATTTTCTCATAGATCTCAGATATATGCCTTTGAATAACACCAACTGACCATCCGTCGCATATTAAGTGCGAGATCAGTGCATATATAATGACTTGTTTCTCCACAAGCAAAACTTCGATCCTCATCTGTCCCACTCCTAGTCCTTTGACTTGCATAGTCCGTTTTTCCTCGAATTCAGCAGACGTCATTTCCTTTGGGGTTAGGTCGTAATACGACTCGGTTGCAGAATACAAGAACTGCATGGGAAATCCGTCTTCCGTAGCAAACCCTGTTCGTAGGCCCAGTTGAAGCTGCCCAAGATATCGCATAGAAAGAGTCAGCCGTTTTACATTAATTTCGCGGCTCTCAAAAGCTTGGTAGTAGGGAATGATGTAGTATCCAGAATCATCAGCCATCTCGAGAAAATACATTTGCAACTGCGATGGTGATAGGTTATGCAAGCTTTCGGATGCTGTGTCGCGGTGATCATTCTTGAACTTGATCGAGTTTTCATTGAGTTTACCCGACTCCCTAATGGGCATGGTAACCTCTTCCGACCATGATCGAATGACTCCTGTCCACTGCGTCATGAGAGATTTAATTGATGATTCAGCAAACATGTCAGCCATATAATGAACTTCCAGTGAGAGATTTTCCGGGTCGATGAAGATTGTTAGAGGAAACTTTGTATGCGTTACATGCACTGGAGCTATTTCTAAGGTCTCCTTGGAGGGAAATTGTCTATCCAGTATTAGCATGACGTCGAATAGCCTTGTGGTCTTCTGCATTTTCAGAACATCTTCGTATATGAAATATTTGTTCTCAAATCCGTCTAATATTTGCTTCATGGAGTTGTCGATGGCTTTGCTTGTAGAGGTTTCGGATTGCATAACTGATACGAGTGTGTTCACTGCGTAGCCAACTGTATTGCTATAATCCTCAGAACGCAAGTCAATCGGCCATCCGATCGAGAGTGGTTTCGCACTCTTCAGCACATGGTCACCAAGAGTGTGCGCCAGAGTGGCCAGAAGGTAGGCGAAGGGAATGCAGTTGTACCTTGTACATGCAGCGTGAACGAGTTCATTCAAGACTTTGCATGTCACAGTAAATGACCCAGCCCTACTTGTTGCAGCATCGAAGTCGACATAGGAACGCAGTGGATTGATTGAAAATCCTTCTAGTTTCTGCTTCCAATACAATGAAGAGTCAGAAAATATCCTGTCCTTCATCTCAGACAGGTAATTTGTGAATTCGTAAAATTGTGCTGGGTGTGCTTTTGATTGTTCCTCCATTAGTTCATTGCCGATTATGTGCATTGATGCTCCATCGGCGTTGACATGGGATATGTTTATAATCAAATACTTGTCATAGATACAAGACAATGGGGCTGTCTGAAGCGGATCGATGCACGTATCGCTGTCTTCTTCATGTTCTCCTATAGCTAGGAAACATTCGGTACCGGAAAGCAGTCGTTGTTCGAAGTTTTTCTCTTCGTAGCTGAAGAAAGTTCTCAACGCTGAATGACGCATGGCAAGCTTGTTGATCTTTCTCCGCATCTCCAGAACAGAAAAAGTACGTTTCAACTTTGCGCGGACTTGAAGATTGTAAGCACGTCTCAAGTTCTTCTCTGGCTTATCGCGAAAACTCCGGAGCAGCAGTGTTTGCGTAGCCGCTGCATATATTTTCGGTAGTTGCGATCGAGTACTATCCTGTTCGAGATCAGATACTGATTCAGACGTATCAACATAGTGTGGCTGTGGGTCGAGGAAGTTAGAAAGGCTCTCGATGGTCTGATTAAGGAATAGGGCGGAAAGAGGAACAGTTCTTTGTAGTCGTAGGCTGAGTTCATTGGTCACAGAGATGGCCAACAACGAGTGCCCTCCTAGCGAAAAGAAGTTGTTGTGGTGATCGATATCTGCTACTTTCAAGTGCTTCTTCCACACTTCCTCTACCACGTCTCGAACGCTATAAGTGGTGTTGTTTTGCAAATTCAAGGCTTCTATGAAATTTTCAATGAACTGATGAACTGCTTCTTTCACAAGTTTCCGGTTCTGTTTGTTATATTCTATTCGTAGCTTGAGCCCGTTCTTGTCCTCACTGAACTTCCAACTTTGCTCAAAGCCAGATTCGCTGTTTTCAGTGACCTCAATGGCTGTTTGAGATCCATTGGATTGTGGGATGATATCAGAAACGTAGTTCTGGAAGTTGAGGATGTGACGAATAAATATCGATCCGTCTCTATTTCTTTCGAGACTAAGAGTCTTGATTACATCGGCTAGAGAAGATGTGCTGTGCTTGAACACCTTCTCACAGGCGTCCATGGCGTCTTGAGTCGTACACGTTGTACTGCTTCGGAAACGAAGAGGCAAGATGTTCGCGAAGTTTCCCACAATGTTTGCAGTTTCATGACTACGATTAGCGTGAACGATACCGATTGTAAGATCAGTAGCTTCCAATAGATTCTTCAATACTCTTACAAATGTAGAGAGAATAACGGAGAACACTGAACATTTGAGCTCTTGCGTTTTTTCAATGAGACGCAACTTGTCAAATGGTATGTGATCTAGTATCACCCCAGTGTCATGCCCACTCATTTTGTTTGTGGGTGAACTAATGCCGTGCAGGTAATTCTTCCAGAAACATTGTTGTTCTTCGGCCGGTGGTTCTTGTTTTCTGATGTAGTCGAAGTAGTCATGTGGGCGATAGCCAAACATTGTTCCATTACTGTCCATAGTAAGCTGGTTAGCGAGCAAGGTGAGAGACCTCCCGTCCACCAATAGGTGATGGATTCTGACGAATATGGTGTGCTCAGCATGAGGTTCCTCCAGCATCCATATGCACAGCTGTTCGGTGCATTTCTCAGAAGTAGTGCTGACATCATAGAAGCATTCTGTTCCAGATAGCGACTCCATGAAGGGACCATAAACGTCCTTCGCAAATCTGGCATGAAGAACATCGTTGTAAAGTACAACTCGATTTATGGAACGAGTAATACAGTATAAGTCAGCTCCTTGTGGTAACCTTAGCTTGATAGTAATCCAGTATGATTCATCATCTGGAAAGAGAAGTTGTTGGAACCACAGCCTTTGTTGTTGCGAAGATAACTGAATCCTGTACTGGTCGTTGAAGTTAATTCTGCCGTTGTTTGTGTCCATATCACTATTTGTGCTGTTTGTTATTTGCGATACATAGCCGTTCTTTTCTAGGGTAAGAGCAATTCTCTTCGCAGTACGTAAGCGAAAGAGTTCTTTCAAAGATAATTCGAAGGAACACTTTTTCCGCAATTGTTGAATTGCCATCATGGCGAGTAGTGAGTTTCCACCAGCGGCAAAAAAGCACTCGGTGACAGATATCTAAATCACATTTCACACTATTTGGGATATCTCATCTTACTCGAGTT
Organism: Micoletzkya japonica; assembly: GCA_900490955.1. Classification (NCBI taxonomy): domain Eukaryota; kingdom Metazoa; phylum Nematoda; class Chromadorea; order Rhabditida; family Diplogasteridae; genus Micoletzkya; species Micoletzkya japonica. The sequence goes on from LS914979.1 coordinate 24,113, forward strand.
TAATCGAACTGACTTTCTTTTTCAAAACTTCACAGAACATCCCAAGAACAGTTGCCTCGATAGTATTAGTGGCGTCTGGCGAGCTCAACTCTGCTGGTTTATTTATCTCTTGATTGCCAAGCTCAAGAAGTTTTTGCACATCGGTTTTTCCATTGATAGTGGTTGGTAACTCAGTCATGAGTACGTATCGTGTCGGAATCAAGTATGCGGGTAGCAACCTAAAAAAGAAAGTGATATTTAAAGGAGCCGGACCACGAGTTTTTGGCCATATTCACTCTTTACGTCATTCAGTAGATCTAATCATCCTGATCGGGTATTCCAAGTTTTATGCGATTTCATTCACTCTCTGCGGAGTACTGAAGGCGCAAAGAGCAGCGAGCTTTTCACAAATTCGTATATATTCGCTGAGTGAGATGTGATACAGCTCTGATTCATTGACAAAGCGACTTTTCACATTGTTCCGATAACTAAAAAAAAATTAACGACCAAAAAAGATGTGCGCAAAGGCCTAAATTGCAATATCAGGATAGCGCGCGAGTTCAAATGCTGCCGTACTCGTGGGCCGGCTCCTTTAAGCCATAAATTGTGAAAGCACGGTAATTTTTGAAAAAAAGAGAAATTGTAACAGTTGTGTAAAGAGGATAAAAGTCAAACCTCGATAAACTATCATTCAGGTCCTTTTCGATATCATGACTGGCAGCATTTACAGGAACAATGAAGGCAACAATCTCCGCTTCTTCGTTAACCTTCTCAACGACTCTCACTATTCCTGCCTCCACATGAGGCGCAAGATGGCGTTCGATCTGTACAGTTCGAAAGCTATTTTTGAGTCTCGTGTCTTTAAAATACATATTACTAACAATACCTAGATACCTCAATTGTATCAATAGTCAGGCCACGAATTTTCCTTGCTCCATCTCTTCTTCCACAGAATTGATAATCTCCATTACTGTCTTGTCGTAGGTTGTCTCCAGTTCTCAGACATCTAACTCTTCTTGAAAGATGTTCGTCTTCTTTACTCCTAACACTGTCCAAAACAAGGATTTCCTTCGACGATGCATTGTCGTGTAAATATCCTCGACAAAGTCCTACTCCACCAGTTGCAAGCTCTGCCTGCGATCAATAGCTATCGACAAAGTTTAGAAATGCGCAGGTTACTTCATATACATTATCAACATGACGGCTGTTGGAATCCAAGAAAAGCGCATAGATGTTCCTGTAGCACTTGCCCACATTTGTTTGCCATGAATCCATGTTCAGCCTCTGAAAACACAGTTAATTAAACGGACATGGAAGCGAGAAATTTTTTGAAACCGAACATGGCGATACTTGTAAAATATGTGTCTTAGACGATAATAAAGACAATAGCGTCTGAAAAATATTTTTAACAAATTTCTGGAGCGAGAAATAATTATTTGTTCCGGGAGTACCACGATTCCATTTGAATTAGTGCTATGCGCTAAACGTAGAAAGACTGCGCCTTGGCTAAGAAATTGTTTAGGATATCTCGCGAAGTAGACATTTGTGTGCACTCTGGTTTTGGTTTTTGTATTATTTAGGCGATAAACTTTCATGTGAAAGGCAATCTTTTTTTTTGTCTTCCATGTCCCTTTACGACTAAGCGTCTGCGCGTCAAACCTTTGTCATACAGTTGACGGTTTGTTCTGTGGCACCGTAGAGTTGGTGCATTCGGACTCCAGAATCAATAAATTTTCTGAAATGAGCTATGCCAATAATAAACTAATTGGCTGTAATAGATTGGAATGTACCGACTTGAACGCCGCAAGTTGCATGGTCTCTCCAGTAATAAGCAGCACTTCCAACTTTCGCCATTGGCTAATGTCCGGCTCTCGAACAAAGTTCAAATAGGCCGGCATTACGAAGCAGTGACTGATTCCGAACTGCACGAGCTGTAGGGAACGAAAACCATGGACGTACCGTGGAAATGTCCTGAACCCTAGGAATAGGCTCCTCCGCAAGCACAAGCACCGCTTGGTTCAGAGCGGCGGAAAAGAAATCGGCAAAGAAAATGTCAAAGCTGTAGTTGATAACCTGAACTCTCAAACTAATACAACGGTATTCCCTTTCACTACTACCTGGTAAATACGGCTGTGGTGTGCCACGCAATATTCTCGGGTATAATTCGTGATAAGATTCGCCATTCCATCTCCCGGCGTGCAGACACATTTAGGAGAACCCGTCGTTCCTAATAAATGGGTATGATTGGAGAAAATGCTGTTTCTACTCAAAATATAGTGGATTAAAAAGATCCGTCGGAAAATCATTTCGAACATATGTATGACGAGAGAGTGTGCAAAAGTGAGGGAATTAGACTCATTTTGGAACGGAAGAAACTGACGGATCGGTTTATTCCACTATATATTCTACCATTCTACCCAAATAGAACATACCCGAAGTAAACGTTATGTACATCAAGTCTTCCGGAGCAATCGTCATTAGTCTCTTCGATTGCGAATTCTTCGCACTTATGAGTTCTTCGATCGATATTTGTTCAAGACTTCAAATAGTAGTTGTTCAATTGATTTCCTGCTTCAATGCCCTACCATGTGCTAGCTTCACCAATCAGCAAGAAGGTTTCCATAAGTGAAAGTGCATTTGCGATCCTTTCCACCGGCCAGTCGTAGCTTATTGGTGCTGCACAGAACCCTGCCTTAATTATGCAGAATAAAACCTTAGCCTTACAAAACGACGAGGAAAATCTACACATGGAGAATTTAAAGCAAGACTCCATAGAAGAAAGAACACCAGCTAAAGAACCTTAAGAGCGCCGAGAACAGCTGTGACGAGATTGTCTGATTTCTTGTTGTAGAAAACCACAATATCGTCGGGTCGATGACTTATTCCGTAAGTGACAAGAAACCTGAATTTCAGTAATATATTCCTTATCTATGCTTTCAATAACTGTCATTATTTAAGAATGAAAATTTGAAAATCTTCTCGTTTGGATGAAGCACCTCTGGCACAAATCTTGAGCTACGCTTGAAGTAAATTTATCGTTCATGTTGCAGACTCTTTCACGTGACCCTTGTGTGCAGGTGAATTTTGCCTTTGCGATCAGGTAGTTCCTGAAATACGGATGATTGGTGAATCTTAAAGGAAACGTCCCACGAAAAAAAATCGTTGCTGAGTTATCCGTTGGAAACATTGTAGTATGTATTTCCGGGGCTAGACAACAAGTGGGCTAGACAACAAGATGAGCAAAAATCACGATTCGAAATTGTTATCTAGGCCTCAATACGGCCATCTGAATGTGCGAGATACGGTAAATCTCGTGGGGTAGTTTGTAGTCTAGACCGTCTATCTAAATAACCCCTGGCAATGCCTATTCGCTCTCGCTCTCCGAGGAGCAGGAAGGGAAGAGCAAGGGAAGGGGCGTAGGTGTGTAGATGTGAGAGCGCTGGAGATCAGGCATTGCCACTGGGTATGTTTGGAGGAGAGGAGTGCTTGGTTAAACTACAAACTACCCCACGAGATTTACCGTATCTCGCACATTCAGATGGCCGTACTGAGGCCCAGATAACATTTTCGAATCGGGATTTTTGCTCGTCCTGTTGTCTAGCCCATACCATAATGTTTCCAACGGATAACTCAGCAACAATTTTTTTCGTGGGACATTTCCTTTAAAGGTAACATAAAGTGTCAGGATGGAGGGGAGATTTCGCGCGCGAAACTTTAAAAATGGTGGCTCCTGAAGAGACAACCAGAAGTCCAATAGAAAGTTTGCACCGAACAAGGAAGGGAGGTGAGAAGGGGAGATCAAAGGAGGCACTGCCAGGGGGAAGGAACCCCTTCCTCTCGCCCTCGAGGGAGAGGCCCAACTCGAGCTTGTTTACCTCATTTCGCCCTGTTCTTTTTAGCCTTCGTCGCTTACTTGTCATCGTTTCTTTCACTTTTCGTATGTTTTATCATTTGTTCGCATCTCAGGTTCGATGGACAACAACACGATACAGTTCGCAAGAACGTCACGGCAAAAGGTAACAATGTCAATCTTCCGTTTACGTTCTGTGTTGATAACGGCTGCGTTCAGCTTCATCTTCATCTTCTTTTCCTCGCTTCGAGATGATCGCACGCGTTCCCCTTTCGTTCGTGTCCCGAGATCTCTCCGTCCACACTTGTCATTCGCGGAGTTCTCCTTCCCTTTCCTTCAGTCTCCAGGTCTCCACTTATTCCTTCTTTAGTGTATTTGATTAATTTTCAATAATATTTCTCTCTTTTATCGTGTTCTAGAGTGTAGCAGATACATTTTGAC
>LS914979.1:54878-64889 GCA_900490955.1 Micoletzkya japonica
TTTAGCGAAAGGAATTAAGCCAAAAGCGACATTCCTGTTAACGACGGAAGCCCGGAACGAAAAAATAAAACATGCGATTTTCGAGTTTTTTCTTAAATTTTTTTATTGTCACCATGTTTTTTCTCACATTTTGAAACCTTAGAAGAAATTTCATCGAATTTCAAAACTTTTGGTTAGAGGCTGCTTCCTCCCTTTAAATCACTCTCTTCCCGTTCCCTTCTCGCTCAGGAGACGTGGATGAAGAATGACCTGCGACGGAATTCCGTCGCCTTATATACTCCCTCCCCCTCCCTCTGCATACGAACCGATCCATTCCTTCCTCATCTCGTGTGAGGGTCGGTTGAGGGATCCACGTCGAAGGCCTGGCTGGCAGAATAAAGCAATTGTGAATGAATTCCCCTTTCATATAATAAATATTATACTTCAACAAACTTCGTTTGTCTAGCATAATATAACATTTACACGGATGATTGAATGAACAGATATATATCATTGTTGTCGTGCATCTTAGCTACTTTCTATGTTTGTGACTAACGAAGGCTTTAGATGCGCTTGTGTTTTGCTCAGACTTCAGTTTCCTTATTTTATTTAGCTTTTGCCCTTCCTAGGTCAGCATTGTTTTCATCATAACTGGAAGAGACGTCATAGCTGCCTACTCATCTTGAGACCATGGAATAATTGAAACTGTACTAAGGCTGGGAGTGCCAAATGGAGAAAAGGAAAGCCCATGTATCCTCAGCAAATTTGCTAATCAAAATAGTTTTACTCTTTCTCTGCAGTGCAGCATTATTCAAATAATCTTCCTCAAAACAATACCTAATTCTGCACTGTAGCATTCCAGCATGAGCCGGTCTGTATTTCGCTTCGATCACTCTTATCAGCGTCCTGATATAAACCAGGGAATAATTCTGGTTACTCAGCGAGCCAGAAACTCTTTCCGCTCTTTAAAGCCTTAGTGCTACTATCCTTCCGAAGCACTCATTTAGTTACGAATGGCATGCCATAGTGTAACGCTTACGGATAGTTCTCTTAGCCGCTCTCCCATCCCTTGGATATATCCTAAATAAACTCGATAGAGCACGAAATGTTATCTTCATCCGAAACTTTTCCATTTCTAAGTTTTAAACTTGGCGATATGTTTATGGATTCCATGTTCAACCTTGGCCTTGTACTATGGTCCTATCATTATGCGTTCTCAAGAACTCTCCCACCCTCGCCACCTAATTCCCTTCCCTCTCTCCCTCCAACTATCCGACCCTACTCCTGTTCGGTCTTTGTGAAAGTGGCCTCGTTTTCCATTGGTAATACCCGTCACTTTCTATGTCATAGCAGCTACTCTTACTTTTCTCTCTCCTCCTAGCTTCCTTATGTATGTTCGAGCAGTGCCTATGGGATTCTCAGAGTACACTCTTTATTCGTGAAACCAGTAGATTGGAACAGCTGTTTCACGCGTCTGAATTCATTTTGCTTACCCATTGTAAGATCTGTTAAAGGGCCCCTCTGAGCACATTGCTATCCCTTAAGAGCATATTTTAAACATTCCTTCGTTTTTGTCCTTATCAGAAGGCGTAAGTCTCCATTCCTTCAACAATCGATGCCTGCTAATCAGACCGCTCGCGCCTTACAATATTTACGAAATGACATTCGTATTCGCGCGGTCCCTGAAGAGCAATGTATCTTACATACAACTTCTCTCCTCATTTATACAGCGGAGAATGGCGGGAAAAAGATGCACATATATGATTGTAGGTTTTCGACATTGCTCCTTCAGATGAGAGGAAGAAACCAAGGGGTTGAAAGTGCTCGGAGGTGCCCTTTAACATCTGTGCGCGTTCGCGATTTCCTGACATTCGGGTGACCGTTCCCCTTCCTTTCCTCGTGCGTGCTGTCAAAACAAGGGCACTTTGCGTAAGCGCGCCTAATCTTCTGCGACCATTAAAAGAGTACCAAACCTAACGTGTGAATGCTCTTTTCCAGCAAGTTTTAAATTTCCTGTACATTTCTGAGCTTCCGTCAAATTCGAAATTCCATGCCTTGACATCGTAAGGTGGCATGGGATCTTCTCAGTCGACCGTTAGTTCTCGGACAGTGGATACAACGTACGGAAAGGTCGTTGGCACGAGGCATTCGTGTTCCGGAGATAAGGACGTCGACGTCTTCCGAGTTTGCTTTTCTCTTTTCTTGAATTTCACTTGTTTATAATTGATGAACTTCTAATCTGAATGTTTCGAACTTTAAATAAAAATAGTTGAAAAAGGAGGTATGAGAACAGTGAAGCTTATGTCAGTATTCGGTACTTCAGGGAATACCATACGCCAAGCCACCTATTGGAGAACTTCGATTCAAGGTCTTCACCGCTTTTCCGTTCCGTTATTTATGAATTCAACATTAACTTTCTCACATTTCAGAAACCCATTCCTCCTGATCCATGGCAGGATGTGAAGAGAACAGTGAAATACGGTCCCAGAAGCATCCAAAAGGACACTGTTCCCATCATCGATACGTACAAGGTTATTTTCTTAATCTTTATGTTTTTAAAGGGAGGAAGCAGCCTCTAACCAAAAGTTTTATAATTCTATGAAAATTCTTCTAAGGTTTCAAACATAGTGACAATAAAAAAATCGCATATTTTATGTTTTCGTTCCGGGCTTCCGTCGTTGAGAAGAATGTCACTTTTGGCTTAATTCCTTTCGTTAAACACATTAGCGTCGTCGTTGGGAAAATTTCAACAAATCATTTCTCGAATACTATTAATTTTTATTATTTTTCCTTTTGTTTTTATACTAATTACGACAAAATCTTTCATATAAGCTTCACTTGAAAATCACTTCCGTGTCCCTTTAAATGTCTGGAATGAGAATTTTAGTTTGGCCGACCAAGTGAGGATTGCCTAACGCTCAACGTATTCACACCATGTTGGGAAACTCCGAAAAATGGTGAAGACTCTATTTTCTGCAATAAACTGATAGATTTCGTAGATATCAATAGGAACAAATGGTAAATTTACGAAAAGCTTGTCATAGCTAAACTATTTCAGGCTTTCCAGTCTTCTTCTACATACATGGTGGAGGATACACCATTGGAGAAGCGGCGCGGTTCGGATGCGAAAACATATGCGAGACATTGGTTATTCTTATTCGTGGTCACTTCTGTTCTCTTACGGTTGCCTTTTGCTCTGTTTCAGCATCTGAAGCTTGTAGAACTGGATTTGGCATAGAGATATATATCTCTCATTTACAGTGTTGCAAAGACGTCATAGTTGTCACAATACAGTACCGCCTTGGATATCTTGGATTCCTGGCGACAGGTACGCAGTTATAATACTCATGTGAAACATCGGAAGAGAAATCGAACTTTTCAACCGGCCGACTTGCAGGAGACTCCGAATGTCCCGGGAACTTCGGGCTATGGGACCAAGTACTCGCTCTGCAGTGGGTACAAGACAATATCGGGTTCTTTGGAGGAGATAAGGTTAGAGAGCGAATGGCCTCGAACAGCTGCTAATTGTTTTATTGTTGATGAAGAAGTTCCGTCAGTAAACGCATTCCTACTTTGTCTGCACTCTCTTCATGCCGCATCGCTCTCTCGTCGAAAGTAGGAATGAGACAACTGACGGAACTTTTTCCTCAACCATATTCGGATATTCCGCTTCAGAACAACGTGACCGTCGGCGGACAGAGTGCAGGAGCCTCGAGTACTTACCTGCTCCATCTGAGCCCGCATTCTACAAGTCGGTTTTAGATATTTTTTGAGAAAAATATTTTTTATTGAGAAAAATTAAATTGCATTTTTATCTAACCATCTCTTTAGATCTGTTTCATAAAGCAGCTATAATGGCTTCCACCTATCGATCGAGCGAAGAGTGGTCAAACTCCGACTGGATGGTGGGACAAAGCAAGAAAAAGGTTCAAGAACTCGGCATCGACTGGGATTCGGTAAGTATCCATTATTCTTAGTATCGCAAAAAAGAGGAGCATGTGATTCTTATTGTCAGGAAAGAGAACGTTATCTTTTTTCAGATGATTTCTTGCCTTTTGGATATATTTTTTTCCAGAAGGATAAAATGCACAAGCTCCGAAGCGTTTCCGCAGAACGTTTCGCTGCTTATCTTTCTCCTATGGGTGGTGCTGGAGCTGGGTTAGGTGAGCTATACAGGATCGAGTTTGTATTTTCCTTTAAACTTCTAAATGTGACGAAGACATTAAGAATGTACCCCGATTATTGACGGTGACTTCTTTCCTTGTAATCTCACGGAACTTGTCAAGACAGCTACTCCAAAGCCTATTCTGACTGGCGTGACTCAGCTGGAGGCACTTTTGTTTGGTATGATCACATTTCATTATTATCTTTCTTTATGCTAATTGTAAGAGATATTGCGTTGTATCAGAGTTTCGAGCAAAACCCTCCGAAGCGGAGCTCAGGACGGTTATATCCCATATGATTCCAGCGTCGCACCCAGACAAAGCACTCACTCAAGTAAGCGACCACGTTGTACGAAATCTTTGATCGAAAATTTTAGGATCGTTTTCTTCAACGCTATGTTGACCTGTCCACAAAACACCAAGCTAAAGACGTCTACAGAGCATTGGTTGAGGTTCGGTAATATAGGAAACTTCTGTGTACGGAAATAATCTCTACTTAGGCTCAGTCCGACTTTGGAATGAACATGCACACTCTCAAGATAGCTCGCGACAGCTTGCAAGATCATCCTGGCAAGCTTTTTTCAATCGTCGTTGAGGAGGTAACCTTCAGAGCTGCCAGTTTATAGTTACGTTTTCGCTCACTATAACCCGGCAGGATGGGGCCCGTTACGATTCTTCGTGCCATTAGAAGGTACGTAATTCAAGCCTAATTTGTTGTAGGCTAACTAAGTATGTTAGGATGAAAACAGGATCTCCGATGAAGCCTACATCATAAATTACAGGAGCTACACACTGCTTCGAGATACCGTACTTAATAGGAAAGAAGTACATGTTGCCGTATACGTTCGATGAGATGGACAAGAAAGTCAGCAGAATCTTCAGCACAGCATTCATCAATTTTGCCAAGTGTGGGTGAGAAGAATTTTCAGCTTGTTATTAAGTGAGCATTTAAAAATTTTATTTATTATTCGCCTTTTTTCAACATAGGAATCCAAACGGTTCGGATGCGATGCATGCGTTACCTGTAGAGTGGGAGCCGGTAGAACTGGGAAATTTGGAAAGGCATTACGTGATAAATAGCGATCCGCACATGGAGCATGTATACTATCAGGTGAGATGCTTGTTAGTGTTGACAAATGGAACATCAGTATCGCTTTTTATCTGCAAAATGCTGACAACATTACACAACTAATCAAAACTAATAATATAGATATTGTATTCAGGGGAAATAATAATATAGATATTGTATTTAGGGACGTCCAAGCTATCTACTCAAATTACACTACGGACAAAAGGAGTAAATACGAAGGAAAATGTATTAATTTATTTCGCAGTTTTTTATCACCATGACTTTGAGTTAGTTATTCAGACGATTCCGATATTTTATGCTAGCTATAGTATTTATAAATTGGTCTTGTACATTACCAAGCAATACTCGTATGAAGCTCACAAGATTCGCATCAAAAGCACACTTCGATCAAAGCATGTCGGAGCTTTTATCTCGTCTGATATCACTTAGCGTGCGTGGGTGACTCAATCAGTGTGCAAGCTAGCTAGTACAACACCTTCAAAGCTCCATAACAGGTCGGCAAACAGTAGTTGGCGAACGTCGTTCGAGACTTTATAAGGACGAAGAACAAGTAAATCACAGTGAAGATTAGTATTCCATTCGGGTCTTTTTGATGTATATCTGTTCATGTTTTATACATCATGCATAACTGCGACGCGCCTCGTCGCCAAAAGCAGTGAAACATATTTGTCAAAAAGACAATGCTCTAAGGATCAGTCCAGACTGGAGTAAAGCTGTCTTCAGACACTCATCGCTGAAAGAACTCGGAAGCGATTCTGCTGTGGGTAGTCTACCTACAATTAAAGCGAAATCTAGTTACATTTATTACTCTTTCTTGCCGAATTACCCGACAGTGCTCGGTTTCCCTCTGGTTTTGCTGAGCGACACACAAAAGCGCAGAACTTTCCCGCTTGCGATTCGTACTCTCTACTCTCGTCTCTGTCTCATCGCAACTCCTAGTAAACTTGTTGTCCCTTTCTATGTCTGACCCAGAGATGATATCTGGCTGTAAATTCGATGGCCCTTCTATGTTTATTGCCACCTGAGAGTCGAGAAGGGTATTTGAGCTACGTCATGCAAACATCTACGAGTTTTAAGCCATTCAAAACATTTTCGGACAAAGAACAGTGAACACAGAAAAGCAGAAAGGAAATGCTAACGACCAACGTTTTTATGCAGAGCCTCAGAAGAATCTTATCGATGTTTGCTATAAATTCGAAGATAGTATTGTGCCAGCGTATCTTTGACTGAACTCAAGAAAATTGAACACAGTTCTCATATCCATTCACATAACAATCAAGACCTCGCAATTTTCGTACCTCGACAATAAGAAGGGTCAATGGCAATTCTTGCAGACGACTGAGAAAAGGGCGCCTTGATAATTGCCGTGTTGTGGTTTGTCGGTTGCCAGCCTACCTCTACTGCAAAGTAAGTGGCCTATGACTAACCGGAGCACAAATCGCGTATAGGTTTTGCGCTGGCTAAACGCGCGCACGCTCTCGATCTCGATAGATTGGAAGCGTCTCACAAGTAGCATCGAGTACCGGACCATGCGTAAATATTAACGCATTTAGAGCTTCTAAACGGAAACAAGAGTCCTGCGTCAAAAAAGTCCTAAGCAACTGTCCGTATGAAATCGAAGCATCAGGTGCTTACTGTTTTAGCATAGTAATATGAAAATTCTGCAGGACCAGGCTAGATAAAACACCCTTATTGACAGAATCAATAAAAAAATAACATTTTAACATCTAAGTCATATGAGGATCATAAAATTCATTGAAACCTGGTTAGTTCTGAAATTACGTTTCACTTTTCCGCGAGACGGATCTATTCCGAAAACAGGCAAACAACAGCCAAAGATAGTACCGTAATCGAAGGCCTACGCCATGTCACACGTTTCCTTTCTTCGATGCAAAGCCAGGAGGAGCTCTCCCCCCTCATCCCCTCCGTCTCGAACACTCGTTCGTCGTCCCATTCGCTGAACTCTGCGTCTCTCGCCCTGTCTCCATTACCTGCCTCCTCCCTCCGGTGGGAGGGGTCACTCTCGTCCTCGCCTTGCAGTACTTAAGTAGCCCCTCCTCGTCCCGCTCGTCTTCGGTTACCCACCAGACTCTCTTCCTATCCTTCCAATCATGCTTGCTACTCTTCTCGTCCTTGTCTTCTCCTCCATCGCCGTCAACGCACAGATGATTCCCCAGTGTGCCTGCAGTCAGTTCGAGCCCTGCTACTCCCAGATCACTGGAGTCATCGAATCCTGTGCAGATAGGTAAGCTCAGAGATTTTAGACTATTGAACTGCTGAAACATGCGCCCAAACATGCTCTCCTATTCTAAACTTGCTAAGATCAGTTACGAAACCGTGTTACTAAAGCAGTGCAACACTTGCGCTTTCACCTCACAGCGACAAAACGACCTTGAACCGTGCATTTTGTGGAAGCTGGGTGTCCTTGGCGAACGTTCTCTGTCTTATCGCTCTGGTCAAAAGGATAGAGTTCAACAGGTCGCGCCGCTTTTGCAAAAGTTTCCGACAACTAGATGCCATAGTATATGCACTATAGAGTGTTGTGAGTGGTAACTGTAGGAGATACGATGGCGGAGTTCACGACGTATTCTTCAGGTGCCAGAAGCACTTCACGGCCGCCGGTGGGGACTACGCGCAGGCGAAGCAGTGTCTGAAGGCGAGGATGGGCCCGATGCAGGAGGCCCTCACCTGCGCCAAGGACAGCTTCGGACAAGTGTGAGTGTCCTCAGCTATCAGAGGGAAGCTCCCGTATTGCATCGACAATAAGGCGTAATCTCCCCAGTATAGCTATCTGTTTGTGAACACGCTTCGCATAGAAGAAAACGCGTGGTATCGATATGAACGGGGCCAAAAGTCAGCCCGCGTGTTCTCGAATCGTCAGTCGAACAGGGGATGGACAAGAGTGAGAGAGTGGCGTCAAGTATCGGGTGCGGCGGTGGTTTATCGCTCCTCGTGAGCAGAGTGAAGGGGGGAGTTTGGCTGACCCCGATAAACAAGTATACCGGCCGCGCACGGGTTTTATCGCGCACCACGGCGATCACCGCGCCGAAAACTTGCACTACTACGAACTCAGAACTGCGCAGTACGGTGATTGTGCGGGTAGGGGAAGGCATGGGTCACACTAAGCCCTAGGCTCCGGTCATAGTTAACGGTGAACAAGACATACAAGATAAATTCTGAAAAAACGTGGGGTAATCATTAAACCGACTGAGAAATCAACAGTCAGAAGGGAAGCATTATGAAGAGAGTCAGAGCAAAGCAGAAACGAGTTGTCTGCGTTTTGCATCAATAGTAATAGCCCTTGTTCAGCTGCTCCGAGGACGGCTCTGGCATGGTTCCCAAGCGGTACACGGAGACGATCCAGCTGGCCGCCTTCCGCGAGATCACCGGAATGATGAGCAAGTCCGGCATCACGGCCGACGTTAGCGGACCGGTTAAGGTTTATTTTAATTCCTTACACAGCGCCGAGGCGCTTCAGCCTTCTTCAGTCTTACGCTGAACAAGTTCGCATTGTCTTATGTAAATATCAATAGTAGTCGACCGATAACATCGGCCGTGCTTCAGACCATGCGCAAGGCGATCGGCTGTATCGTCAAGTGCGTCCAGACGCAGGGCTGCGTCAGCAAGAAGTAAGTCCTTCGCGCCTTCGTTTTTGCTCACAATTGCGTGTTAAGGTGCGGTCTGGCGCTGCCCTCGGACAGCCAGATCATCTCGACCTTCAAGGGCTGCGCGATGAAGAGCGGCGCGCTGTCCTCTGAGGGACTCAGGGACACCTGCTCGTGTCTCGTCGGTGCCGGCTTCCCCGCCCTCGCTCCGCTCTGCAACAAGATCAACATCTAAGCAAACCCCCTCCCTCCCCCGATACTCGCCTTTAAATTACTTGCAATCGATACGTGTATATATTGATGAGAACGACCAGGTCGATAAATATGAGATATACTTTAACGGGGGCATCATCGAGATCGATTCATAAATATTATAACAAACAAGATGACAGACAGTGCTGATTGGCACAACTAAAAACAACCAACAAGGGAAAGTGGATATGGTGATGATGAGATCTATGCGGAGATGGCTGTTGGACTTGAATGCATAAGAAGAGCTTCCTAAGATACTTGACACAGGAAGTTGGTTACCCGAGAAACATCTTGGACATGCTCATTGATCTACCCGTTGTTCACCAGCAACTGCTATGAACGCATCCTCCAGGCTGGCCTGAATTCGTTGGGTTTATAAATTATCACATAGGTTTAATCGTTTATGGGAAACATTACATTGACTATTTACCACACCTGTGAGAAACAGAAATCCTGAGCCTCAAGAAGCGATGCGCATTCGGAAGCCGATTCGAACAATGACGACCATAGGTGATTGGGCTCACGGGGGATCTTAGAATTTGATTTTGCTCATTGTATAATTGAATAATGCAGCAAGATAGATCTATAAGAGTATCTTTTCGATGAAATAATTAGTTACCTCAAAGTGAAAAGTCGACGAAGCTGCGGCTTCTCGTGTTTTCGCTTGCGGAAACGCAGCACGCACACACTTTTCAGCCTGGAAGGCTATGGTTAGAGGAGTTGATAATAATAATAATAATTTATCCTTCCATCGAAATAAGGAGTGAATACAGAGAAAGAAGATAACAAAATAAAGTAGAATGGAATGATTTTATAGTGAGTTTTTGAAAAGGACAGGGGAAGGAGAAAGAACAAGGGAAGAGTCTAAATTATTCCAATGAGACACTATACGATTAGGCAAGAAATTGTGGAACTTAGTAGA
>LS915159.1:1769-20090 GCA_900490955.1 Micoletzkya japonica
AAGGAAGGAAGGAAGGGAAGGCAAAGGGACTGCTTGATGGGGAGGGCCGGCCGGGAAGGACAGCATTGGTATATTTTCGTTGATCTGTCGTTGGTATATTTTCGCGAGCGAGAGGCGAGAAGGGGGGGGTGCCGTTGGTATATTTGTATACCAACATGTTGGTATAAAATATGCCTGATGGGTTTCATGGTATATTTGTATACCAAATAGTTGGTATATTTTCGCTCAGTGTACTGGACATCACTACACAGATTAAAGGGCCCCTCTGAGCACATTGCTAGCTCTCAAGAGCATATTTTTAACATTCCTTCAATTTTGTCCTTATCAGAAATTATATGTCTCCATTCCCTCAATAAGCTATGCCTACCAATCAGGCCGCTCGCGCGAAACACCATTCACGAAATGACATTCATATTCGCGCGGTCCCTGAAGAGCAATGTAACTTTGCATACAACTTTTCGCCTCATTTAAACAGCGGGGAATGGCGGGAAAGAGATACAAATGTAGCATTGTGGGTTTTCGACATTGCTCTTTCAGATAAGAGGAAGAAACAAGGGGGCTAAAAAGTGCTCAGAGGGGCCCTTTAACATCGTTTGCATTCCTCCATGTTTGAGTACACTCTAACAGTTGAGATACAGTAGACTTTCCACGAATAAACCCGTATTGTTCAGAGGGTACAATCTTATGGATCGAACACCACCGATCAAGGTGAATTTTAATGACACGTTCAAGGACTTTACATGGAGTAGGAGTTAGTGGGATCGGACGGAAATGAGAGACAGATGAGGGAGATGAACACTTTGGGATAGGAACCACTATTGCCGACTTCCACAATGACGGAACTTGGCCAAAAAGATCACGGGCACACATCTTATATGCAATGGGAGGAATACCATCAGAGGGAAGGGAACAAGAGGGCTTAATCTTGCGAAGTTGGGCAAAGATCTCGTTGGTTTGAATGACAGAGAATGGCATGGAATGAGAGACAAGGGGGGGTAGTGAGAGGGGGGAGATGGAAATCGTCATTAACAAATACAGGGTCGCTCACCTAACGCCTATCAATGGCAGTGCGCATTGTTCTCACTTTCCTCTCAGGAGGTTATATTAAGTATCGCATTATTATATTTAGTGTCGTATTACGTAAAAGAACTTCGGAATTGCAAAAAAGCAGAAGCAGCAAGTATAAAAAAGCAAAATTTTTTAGCACGAGCGGGATTTCAACCCTCGAAGGCTTTCGCCCATCCGAACTTAAGTCGGACGCCTTAACCACTCGGTCATCGTGCTGATATCTCGGGATCAGGCGACAGTTGATATCCCCCCTCAGGCACTGTCTTGTTAGAGAGGGGGAATTACAACACAGCACAGGCAGGGTATTAGAGAGTAAGAGGGCTTTGCTCCGCACAGATTGATGTGTTTCTTAGGTTTAGACAGTTAATTTTGCAAGGTTTATTTAGATTTAGCTACTTTTCCTTTTTAATTAAGCGATATGTGCGTCAATAATACTTAATGTCGCATTCAATGTCTATTGGATAATCGATCACTGATATTAGAGAGTGCTAGAGTGTAAGAGGGCTTTACTCTGAATATTCAACGTTGAGAGTGATAAAAAAAGAGGAAAAAATTAAAATTTTTAGCACGAGCGGGATTCGAACCCACGAAGGCTTGCGCCCATCCGAACTTAAGTCGGACGCCTTAACCACTCGGCCATCGTGCTGATATCTTGGGATCAGGCACAGTTGATATCCCCTCAGGCACTGTCTCACACTGTTAGATGGGGCATTACAACAAAGCGCAGGCAGACTGTTAGAGAGTAAGAGGGCTTTGCTACGCACAGATTGATGTGTTTCTTAGGTTTAGCTATTTAATTTTTACAAGGTCACTTAGATTTAATTATCTTCTCTTTTAATTAAACGATATTTGCGTCAATAATACTTAATGTCGCATTCAATGTCTATTGGATAATCGATCACTCGTATTAGAGAGTGCAAGAGTGTAAGAGGGCTTTACTCTGAATATTCAACGTTGAGAGTGATAAATAAGAAGATAAATTGAAATGAGTGATATGGAGTTTTGACTACGGGACACAGTGTTCTGACAACAGTGAAAATGTTAAGCGAACGAGATGACGAAAAATAACCCTGATTTCGGTAGGAACTCTCGCACGGAAAACACCGTATCCTAAGCATTTTGGCTCGTTCGCTTAACATTCAGAACATTGTGGGGAAAGCATTTCTCTTTTGTTTCCTACATTACCTTCTTCTTCCCTCCTCCTATCTACAATGAGAAGTATTTGTGAGAACAGAATGGAGCAATGTGCGGCTGAGAAGGCGATTTATCTCACAATTTATGCCATGAGATCTCATCGTCAATAAGAATAATCACCTAGTTTGATTAAACCTTTCCCTGTTTTTGACACCATATACCTTCACACCACCCTACCTTTCCTGTCTGCTCACACCCCCTCTGATTCACTTCTCCCATTCTACTTTCTTAGATTTTTTTTAGATTTCGAAAAATCTTTCTTTTCTTATTTTCATTTGTCATAGGCTACTGTATCCCGCAACAATATACATGTCGATTACCTTGAACACAAACAAAGTATATGCACACACTGTTTATCACTACGAAACAAGTGACAATCAAGCATGACAATCAAGCCAACCCTGACGGTTAACTTGACCACAATTAAGATTCTTCCTTTCAAGTATTACTGGGAAGGATACACCTCGATCGAGCGAAGCGGAACTAAAATAAAATTGTTTTCAGTTACATATGTTTCTTGATTTCTTTTTTATTGATTTCTATTCGCCCTACATACACTACCAACACTTTTCCACGTCGCAGCTAATAGGACAAGGAATCTAACACAACATGGTCAAAACAAACAACAATTACGGAGAAGATGAAAGTGAAATAAAGTACAGCATTGTAAATGCGTTATCAGAAAGGACAAAATACAGAGAATGAAAGGAAAACTGCGCTTATTGCTTCGCTTAGCTATAAATGAAAACTAACTGTTGTCCGTGTAGACGGGGTAGTAATCAATGTCTTCGGCACTCACAGACTCGTTCTGAATAGACTATTGTTGGACGGAAAACTGAGAAAAGGGAGTGGAAGTAAGGATCCTTTGTTGAGGAATGAATCAAAAAATTAACGATATTGAGACCTCATCATGCTCCTTGTGGATGAAATTGGAATAGGCGAACGTAATGGGAAGGGCGACGACCACAACCAGAAGAAAGACTTCGAAAGCGGTGGTCCAGGTACTGCCAATCTGCGCAGTACTTTGGTGTACTCGATTCAAAAGACTTGATTCCGGAGGAAAGAGTTAAGCACACCATGTACATGATGAGAGTGATCGGAGCTGTGAAGATAGCAAAGAGAGCGGCCAGAAGGAACGAGGAGTACTTGTGGTGGACCGAGCCATTGATGGCTCGGTCTAACACAACATGGTCAACAACGTTTTGATGGGATGGGACTGATAACTCAGTATTGGACGGCATCGTCTCGCGAATCCATCGAAGAACGGGATGAAGAGCCATCGCGTGAATACCAGGAGGAAGGAAGCTGGGATCAAGTGACAAGGGATGAGACTGAAGACTGGAGGTCACTTGCCTTCTGATTCTAGACGATTCTCCGAATCGTCCTCTTCTCTCCTCCCTTCCTTCGACTATCTGATCAGATGCTGATAAATAGAGAGGGAGCAGTCGGCAATATCAAAAGCAGAAGAGAAGGGAAAGGAATACAATAACTGTGATGCACTTAAATTCAATTTGAGAAGGAAGTTTCCGCACTTTGCACCTTGTGATCTACTTTAAAGCATTTTAACGTTAGTTTTAGCCGATCGTCCTTGTTGGACTTTTAGGCCCAACATTACACTGTACTTCTTTATTATCGACGAATTCGAGCAGCGGCAAGAACAGAATGGTGATGTATCCATGATTGAACAACAACGACAGCATGCATTGTGTGGCATAACAGCGGAGGCGACGCTGGCATGCCTGTAGTGACCGTCGTATTGGAGGGTCAGGGCACCGGGTTGGGGATGGGTGACACGAGCCGCTTCGTGACTCTCAGATCTTCGCCAACTGCACCCACTTCACCTGCGATATTCACCGACTTACACAACGTCGTCAAGCTTGGGTAAGTTGTAGCTTCCACAGGATAGGTTTGCTTTCAACAGTATCATTGGTCATACCAGGAATTTTGAATCGTCCTCTTCTCTCCTCCCTTTCCCTGTTCCTTGCTAACCGGAAGTTGATGAATAAAGAGTGAAGGAATGATAGGCAATATTGAAAGCTGAGCGATCCCTTGTTTACATGGCGGAACTTTATACACTGTTCTCCTATTCTGCATGAACATGATCTATATATGACAAGAGACAACTAGCGAGCGATTAATTGATTGTGAGAGAGAGGAATTCCCCACCAACATAACCTAAATAACTTTGCCCCCCTTCTTCGCTAAACTCCTTGCACAGCACCTTCCTTTCCCATAGAAAAAAATATTATTGGTCTTGGTACTTGATTGTGATAGAAAGTGGGCATGTGATACAGTTTTATCATAACACTTACATAGTAATCGTACAGAACCGTTCAAGTCTACCGGTAGCAATGGAATAAGTTGAGTATGTGAGGAGCTATTAAAACATGATACATGGAATGACAGTGGAGAGATATCAGTGGAGTGGGAAACACTTTACTTCGAATGTTGATTGGACTCCTGTGACTTGAACTTTGAAAGGAGGGACGAGAATGGTATGGACCTGGCGGGCAGGTCATCCAGATGTCCTGTATACGTTACATTATCGCACATGTTTTAACTGGTTATTCTTTATTAGTTATCTTCTACTATTCAAAGAAACCAACTCGAAGTGTCAGCCGTGCTGCTGTTTTCATTTCCCAACGTGTAGCTCTTCTTTCGGTTGAATAAGTGAATTCGCTTGAAGAAGGATCGGGACTTGGACTGTAATTAACTAAATTGAATTCGTTCATCTGGAACAGACGAAAACTTTCTAAGCCTTACATGGTCCTCACCCTGCTTTCCGAGGCATTCGATTCATTGCTTGGTTGGGACACATCTCGTTCCGAGGGTCTGTTGCTAACTTCATCACGAATACCATGGGGTTCCTCAGCAATCCTCTCATCCTGACAACCGATTAAGTTACACTGATTTGCATTCTCCGGCCCACTTTGCTCCGTGGAAATGACTAGTTATTCTCCTTTCATATAGGTGCAAATAAGCTGATTTGCACCTATACTTACCGTGTGGGATACTCTGTAAGCACCGAAGTAGGGCGATTCTTGAGGAACAATTTGAGAGTTGACATCGGATTTGGGAGTCGATGAACGTAAGTCTTCCAAGGATCGAGTGAGCGGTGTCGATGCGAATCTTTCGGGAAGATCATCATCGTCAGACTCGTAGTCTCCGTCGTATGAAGATACCTACAATTTGCAATTAATATAATTCGTAAGATATTACTGCTTTTATCTATCTCATCTATTCCTCCCTACTAACCTCCATCCTCTTCGTCTTCCTTCTTCTCGCTTCGTCCCTCTGCACTCGATTATCGAATTCATCCTGTGACATGAACATGACATCTCCTTGAATCGTAGGGCAGAAGGTATCCGGTGCGGAGAACATAAGTCTGTTGAGGATTTCACCCGAATCGAGGAAATCACCTATAATGGGATGATAAGTTTTTCAAATATACGTACTGTTCTGAGCCGCTTAATGAAATCTATCTATTACACAAGAAGGTCGACTCACAGTTCAGATAAGTCCTGTCCAAGTGATCCTCGAAAAGACTGGATTCCATAGTGTTCCCCTCCATCATTTCTTCGAATCCCGGCCTTTTCTTGAAGTCATACGCATCTTTTTCCTTATCAGTCATGGGCAGAGTCAGGTTGTGTGAGATGAATCCATCGAATTCATACGGAGCATCGGAGTCAATCGTCATGTCTGAAGCGCATTCTGTTGATTAGCTGTAGAGAAAAGGAGGAGATATAATCGATTCGCTAGTATCCCAGATTCTGATAATTTCAACTATTTTTTCACCCAACGCGTTTTACGGTCGAATGACATTTCACAAAATGCGAAAATTCAGCTACACAACACGTTTTGTTTTATAAGTATTGTTAAGAACCCTCTGTATTTTCAGCAATGAAGAATAAAAACTCACTTTCTTTATGTTCTCCAATCAGAGCCTTGTTCTGGAAATCGGGAAGACTCTCAGTGAATCGGTCGATCTTCCAGAAATCCTCATTCGCTTCGAACGTTTGGAGGGGCACTACAAATTTCAGTAATATGCGTTGTGGCAATAAGCACTGATTATAAGTCTTCATTCAAGCTTATTTAGTGCTTACAGGCTCACACTGTTAGTGATTACAACACTCCTAGTTTTATGTTTACCGGTAGTTTCATATGGAGAACCACATCTAAAAAGAAAAAAAAACTGAAACATAATCAAAGAAACCGTAATAGGCTCTGCGAGAGTTGTTCACGTCGTAGACCTTAGTAGCGAGACCGAGTGCATGAAGGTAACCGAGATTTTGCTGCTTTCGCTCATCCGCTGAAGATAAAAATTGCGTATTTCTGCATGGTCAATCTATCTTCTAGACATCTTTTTATAAACACTGAGTGAAAATTAGCCACACTTTGGGCTATTCGACATAAATTCCTCCAATATTAGTGATCTAAACGTTCACAATCGATAAATAAACTCACTACCTCTCGTTGCAGCTATATCCATCGACTCTTCTCCATCAATTACTGCTCTCAGTAAGGCGGGATCTAAATGGAACAACCTTGCTAAGAAACTAGCGGGAAATTCAAACAAGTGCCTTGAAAGCTCAAATTTCACTAGTTTATCCTCACGTATCGTGTAAATCACCGGTGAAATCATTCGCCATAGGTCAAATATGTGGAATGTGCAAAAAGAAAAAGAATTTGACCGTTCTACGGAGTTTACTCACCTTGAATCTCTCGAAGAGCCCGACGGTTCTTGAGAGGAACGTGGTCCGGACGAACAACCGAACCAACTGAAAAGATCAGGATTTTACTAGGTAGCATTATTGTCGCCAACAACCATTAAACTTAGCATAGGGGTTAAGTGAATAGCCGAATAAGAAACTGACTAACCGTCAAGCGACGAAGTTTCCTCGTAGACAACGAAGGAAGCCGAAGAATCCATGACGATGACGGGACCTTCTAAAAGGAAGAATGAGATTATATAAGAGGGAAAGAGACAAGGAAAGCAACGCGAGAGCACAGAGGGTAAGGGAGAGAACGGGGCGAATGAAGGGGAGGGGAAAGGGCGAGGGGAAAGGGGTAAAGGAATGGAGAGGGAGGGAAAGAGAGAGGGGTGAGAACGAAGGGACAGGGCTTGGCCAGAGGGGTAGGGACGGAGAGAACGATCAACAGGGCGATTGAGGGGGTTGAAGGGGACAGACAGTGGGACAGATACGTGTACTACAGTAAGACTGTGAGAGCAGGGTGCGAAGGGTAATTGCGCTCTCTCGCTTTTTCTGGCCTCGGGTTATTTTTTGACCTGAGATCGAACGAATTTTGGACCTGAGGCTACCGTCATTTTCTCTTTTTTCTTTTCTAATGCAAAAAATGCCTTGCGTGGCTCGAGCTGCATATCGGGCTACAAATCAGGGCAATTAATGTCTCCTGCCTCTCTCTCTTTCCATTCTTTCTGAAATAGTTGTATCCCTTATGTAACGCGTTCCGCGATAGGTTTTGCAAATTTGATAGTCAATGAACACGACTCAAATCATTTGGTTCCAACTGTTTTTTCGCAGCAAATCCTCTTTCTTTTAAATCGCTCTTCCTCGATATATTATAGCTGTAAATCCTCTTTCGTTCAAATCTATCTTCCTCAATCCTCAACCTTCATCATGGCTTTTCGAATAGTGAGTTGGACACTGAAGTTTTTACATTTGCCTTTCAGGGCTTTCAGGGGGAAGCGGAAATAACTCCAAAGTCGTGTGCTTATAAATATTGGAGTTCGCCGCACCGTTTCCCAACTTTCAACTCCGAACTTTCAACGGTCGCTGGCTGGTCGCCCAGGGGGATTAGGCCGAGTGAGAGGTCTTCGTAATATCAGGATAAGATGTGGTGTGGGGGAAGGCGATGCCGACTTTAGTTTAATAGCTAAAACTAGTTCATTGCAGTTACGCGAAGCGCATTCAACGGTGAGGAGATTCAATCGACTTGATCAGCTTCTGTTGAATACATTTCCACTTTAAGCGATAGTCTACCATTTTCTAGCGTTATTTATCGCTAGCTGCACTCCACGGGAAGGATGGAAAGAAGAAGAAGAGATCACCCCCCCCCCTCTTTCGTCTACCGCGTTATGGGTAATAGATAGAAAATGAGAAGTCAGTGAACAAGGAATGGTCGGTGGTGGATTGAAGTATCCTATCCCTCTCCTGAATAAGGCAGAGGATTGAAAGAAGGAGAAGGGAAGAAAGGACGGCATATGAGTGATCGATTATCCAATAGACATTGAATGCGACATTAAGCATTATTGACGCAAATATCGTTTAATTAAAAGGGAAAAATAGCTAAATCTAAATAAACGTTTTAAGAATTAACTGGCTAAACCTAGGAAACACATCAATCTGCGCGGAGCAAAGCCCTCTTACTCTCTAACACTCTGCCTACGCTGTGTTGTAATGCCCCCTCTAACAGTGTGAGACAGTGCCTGAAGGGATATCAACTGTGCCTGATCCCAAGATATCAGCACGATGGCCGAGTGGTTAAGGCGTCCGACTTAAGTTCGGATGGGCGCAAGCCTTCGTGGGTTCGAATCCCGCTCGTGCTAAACATTTTGCCTTCTGCAACCTCAATTTTTGAATACTTCAAATAAAATGTTGTTTTTTTCATTAGCACTGTCGAACCAGGATCCATGTCCTCAATCGTGTCAAATGAGAAACCAATTAGGACACGATTCCTAATTGGTTTCTCATTTGAAGGCATGATAAGAGGAGGACCAATCGTGCCCTCAATCGTGTCCTCTCCATTCTTCCACAATGAGATTGGCACTGGGGGTTGGGGGAGGAAAGGAATCGTGTCCTGAATCGGGTCCTGGTCCTCATTCTTGTCCTTGCGACCGCAAAGCGGTTGGTTGGAGGAAACGAATGGTGTCATGGAGCAGGAGGGAGGACACGAGTGAGATCCAGAAACACGATTCGCAGGTAACGATATCAACTGTCCCTTTACTATGTGTATCTCAACATTAGGGCAAGCTCCTTTATTATACATAGCACACGTTAACTACGAAATAAATAAAGGGCGAAGGGTGGGTGCCAACCGTTAAGCGGCAAGCTAAAGACCCTTCATCTAAGAGTGTGAGGGAAGCAATGCTCTATTATACTACATCATACAGCAAAATCTAAAAAATAGTTTTTATCGCATGTATGATAAGATGAAGAGGATGGGGGTGAAGGATTATCTCAATGTCAGATGCGATTCATACATTGGTGTGCTCAAAATATTTCATCACATAAGGATCTAGAAACGAATTTCAGCACACCGTGGCTTGGTCGTCCGTATCGCGGAGTGAGAAAGTCATCTCGGGCGGAGTCATTGACAGAGCAAGGGAAGAGGGCGATAGGCTGTTGCTAATACGGGCCAGTAAGAGAGAACCTAAATGCATTAATCTAGGGAGTTATGCAGTCCCATCCCTCATAAACAACGTATGGAACTAAGCCGCATCTTAAGAAGAATGTGGTAAAACTCTGTTTGTTAGCTCGGACCATGCGAGCGCTTAACCATAGCAAAATTATAGCAGCTGTCTGCTGGGAAGATATGCATGTTTACAGCAGTTCATAGTCTCAAGAAAAAAATACAACTACAGCAGTTCATAGTCTCAAGAAAAAAATAAAAAAAATAACAGTACTAACAGTATTGCAGGTGCTGCAGAACCAGAGTGCGTTGATAATAGTATCCAGCTCAGCGCTCGAGAGGAACTAAATCGATAGTTTTGTTCCTGAATACGGTTTATAATAATAGAAGAGTCAGTTCCGTTCAAGATTGAACTGGAGCTTTTTGGATGAAGACACGTGCTTCTCTGCATTGGTTAAGTATGACTCACCGCATACGTCAGCTTCTTTGCACGATTGCGACGCCATATCATGCAGAGGTAACCGATCTGAACACCCGGTATGTAATTGTGTGTAGTTGAAGATCTCTCCTATCTATTTCAAAGCCCCCTCCTTTGGACCCCAATATTGTCCTGATAAAGGTGCAAACGGGAAACTAGATTTGGAAAAGTGGATTACATAGATAAAATGAAGATAAAACATACGGCGAGTACGAGAATGACGAAATACCGCAAGACCGATCAGAACGAAGTGAATGGAAAAGGGGTCCTTCTCGACGATTTCCGCAATCGGAGGGGGAGCAGTAGAGGGCGGAGGAGGAATCGTCGTAGTCGTAGTCGGGGGAGGAGAGGTGGTAGTCCCGAAAGGAACCTCGCTCCTGAAGCATCCAGGAATAAAAATAAAAGGCTGCTTACGGTCCAAAGTGCCGGTTATAGAGCTTTCTAAGATTTTCATAGAGAA
The DNA here is from genome assembly GCA_900490955.1 of Micoletzkya japonica. Taxonomy (NCBI): domain Eukaryota; kingdom Metazoa; phylum Nematoda; class Chromadorea; order Rhabditida; family Diplogasteridae; genus Micoletzkya; species Micoletzkya japonica. Next base: position 12,341 of record LS915159.1, read on the forward strand.
TTTCCACATACACAGAAGCCATTGCGTTCCTGGAAAAATGGCAATAGCATACAGCAACCGAAGCAAACGGGCGCACGAATGGAAGAGCAAGAAAATGATGGAGGAAGAAGAGAAAGGATTGAAGTGACAAACGGTCGGAAGAAGAGAGGCAGAAGTGATATACATAATGGAGATCGATCAAGAGACGAAGGTGACGAATAGAAGTGATGCTATTAGAAGGACTACAACAGTGACTCATCTTCTCCTATGAACAGAGGACTCCACTACTTGCATATTGCAGAGAAGTGACGCATGTAAAGGGTGAAAAGTTCATATAATGTATATATATATTTATTTTATTATCATGCAGAGCCTGGAAAGGCAGTCAATCACGGGATATTGGAATAATATAGAATCTCGCCGGAAGGAGGTCGAAAAGTGCAGATAGTACACAAGAGAGAAGAAGAAGGGGAGGGGGGAATACGAACCCTTATAGCGTACACGGTACTCGAATACGCCGCGGGAGTGGATATTGGCGGCCAGCATAAAATCAAGTTTTCGGAGCGATTGGGCTCAATAATACTTTAGATGTTCAGTCCGACTCGTCTACGGCCAACTTGAAAACAACGATCACCAATTGCAAGACAAAAGGAAAGCAGTGGAAGAAGATGGGAATGATGAGATTTCCAATTCTTGAGCCAAGGTGTGAATGATATAATGAACCAGCTATATTTACTGGACTTGAGAGGAATATATTTACTAAACTTAGGCAAAATTTGAGAGGAAAAGGGTGGGCTTGAGAAGAGAAAAATGGAAGTGATAGAAGTTTGGAAGCGCGCGAGGCATAGAGTGATAGGAGGGGGGAAGAGAGGGGAAAGTGATACATAATGGAGATCGATCAAGAGAGGAAAGTGACGAATAGAAGTGATGCTATTAGAAGAAAGATGACTGTGGGGCGAAAGGTAAGATAGTTTTTAAGTTAAAGCAGGCATGATTTGTTCGAGTCCGGTCAGAATCTAGTTAAGACAGGGAGTCGTGTCCGAATACGCTTCACTCCGCATTCCTCTCGAGGGATGACAGTGGGAGGGTGGGTGCGGGGATGGTGGACGGTAACTGCACGGAGTAGTGTTCGAAAAAGGGGTTTAATTTTTTTTCTTCCTAACTTACGTTTCTGCCACGCAGTCTTCATATCGATTGAATGCATCGCCTGGCGTATGGCGCATTCAGTGTCGAAGGGTGTCGAGGTCTAAAATCCTCGAAAAATATGATTATTGTTGCGTCTTCGGATGTAGAAGACGGGGATTGGGGAAATGGTTTATTAGAGGGAAAAGGGCGAAGGAGAGAGGGAAGTACGAGAGACTCACTACTGCTTTGCCTAGTCTGACAGGGGGAATAGGCGGTAAGGGCGTGAGTTATTCCCTGTAGATCAGTAGATATGCACGTCTATCAGGTAGAGTCGACAGAGTAGGGGAAAGGACTGATAGAGTGCTAGGAAATGGAGGGGAATAGCATGAGAACAGCTATGCTACAAAACAATTGTTTATTTTGATTCAACGAAAAGTGATCAGATTTTCTTGTAATGTCTGTTGTCCTTCGGTGTTGTTCAAAGAACGAGGTTATTCTTTGCTACTTTAAAGAATAACCTCGTTCAAAGTACGAATGATCAAGGAAGAAAAAAAAGGAGGAAAAAATTAAAATTTTTAGCACGAGCGGGATTCGAACCCACGAAGGCTTGCGCCCATCCGAACTTAAGTCGGACGCCTTAACCACTCGGCCATCGTGCTGATATCTTGGGATCAGGCACAGTTGATATCCCCTCAGGCACTGTCGCACACTGTTAGATGGGGCATTACAACAAAGCGCAGGCAGACTATTAGAGAGTAAGAGGGCTTTGCTACGCACAGATTGATGTGTTTCTTAGGTTTAGCTAATTTATTTTTACAAGGTCACTTAGATTTAGTTATTTTCTCTTTTAATTAAAAGATATTTGCGTCAATAATGCTTAATGTCGCAGGAGAGCATTTGTCTGCGAAAAATGTGAAAACGTAACTGAATAAAAATGTTCGTATTCGTTTCAGATCAATCGGCCTCATTCTGCAATTACCTTGATCTTCCGTTCAATAGAAGCTGAACTAAATCGTTTGAAGCTGACTCTCCTCACCGTTGGAAAGGCTTCGTTAATTAATTAAGGAAAGGAAAGGTTTAGTTAATCTGGAAAAAATGTCTGAAAACAAGGGGCCTCAATATCTCTTTTCCCTCATACCTCATCGAACTCCGACCGAAGAACAGTTGGAACCAAACGGAATGGTCGTATTGTCGTGAATATGACATTTCTACCGCCTATCGCGTAGCGCATCACATAAGGGATACGGAGACGTAAACAATGCTGGTGAGAATGGAGAGAGAGAGTAGAATAAGAGAGTAGATCATCTGGTGGTATGGTCAAAGGGACAGAGAGGTAGAGGGGGGTTGGAGAAAGGAGGGGAGATAAGAAGAAGAGAACGACACATGCATATCACGAAACATAGTTCAGGCAATGTGAAATAGCGGACAAACCGCCAACGATTATCTGAGACCAATATTTCTGTGAAAGGTAACCCTTTCTTCTTGACAGATCTAAAATAAGGGCATTAAACAATTTCGAGTGCTGTGTTGAACTTCCAGAGAGAAAATGTAGACTGTGTTCGAGTAAATATGTAGTGCCTTTTCGGTACTGCGTTTACGCGCTGCTAATACATAGTTTCCCCAGCCCAATTGCCCTCGCCTCTCAACATGTCTCATTTCCCCGTAAACCCGGCTGGGCTAGGCCGCGCTAATTATGGTCAACCTTCTTCTCCTTTTCAGTTGCGGTACAGTCCGATAGGACTTCCCCCTCCCGGGGCATTGTACATAAGATATCTATCTGTATGATCTCATATATGTATATAGAGAACAGATATAGATATATTTATGTATATGCAAATATAATATTTTGGAGGCGCCGGGAGGAAATCAGAGACACATATGTGTATTGTCACTATGCTGCTTTATTTCGTTACGGAAAATGAGATAGCATAGAGCGAAGATAGTTGCACATATTGTTGCGAGGTTGCTTTTTCGTTCGTGTGATTTCACCGGAAATTAGAATCAAACATACAACGCGGCCGAATAAAATTTAATGAACACAGCAAATGAGAATTACTGTAGTACACGGGCAGTAACCCCCCCACCCCCTCAACTTTTTCAATCCCTATTACCATGAGCTGCTCAGTTACCCATCCCACCCCGCCCTCTCAGTCTTACTGTAGTACACGTGTCTGCCCCACTGTCTGTCCCAGTCAGCCCCCTCAATCCCTCTCCCCCCCTCAATCACTCCCCCTCATTTCCTCGCTCGCAGTAGGCGACCCATTCCCCCCTCTCTCGATTTCTTCTCACCCCCTTCCCCTCCCATTCCCTAGCAAGCAACTCACCCTTTTCTACCGTAGTTTGCAGCTTGTTTTATCGTTTTATCGACTGCTTTTCCGCGTTCTACCCTCTCAACTCTTCACGTTTTATCGTTTCATCCTTCATTTCTCTCTCTAACCTCCTCCCTCTCCTCATCATGTCTACCTCTGCCCAGTCTTCCTCTACCTCTCCGCTCGCTCAATTCCCCTTCATCTCTTCCATCCTTGAGAACCGTAAGCGTAGGCCTGAGTGATCTCCTTCCACTCTCCGAGCCGAGGTGTCCCACCACGGCTCGGAGGCCAATGTCAGTTCCCTCTATCCAAGCGTTTCTCGATTTGCTCGGCGACAGGGAGAAGAACTCTCGTGGTTCTCTCCTGTTGCAGAGTTGTCGGGAGACGCTGAGGATCCTTGCCGGGACCCAGTGTCAATCCGTTTCGACGGAGGAGGCACGCAAGGAGGACAGGAGATTGCATTCGGCAGTGGTCGAGAGACTCCCTGAGTCGTCGAGTGCTATTCCCTCCGTAAGAGGATCATGTGACGGTCACTCGCATGCTCGATATTGCCGGTGTGGAGGAGATCCCACTTGCAATCTACCGTATGGGCAAGCACTCGACCGGCCTCACGGCTAAGGGAGAGCCGCGCTGTCGGCCGATCAAGATTCTCTTCCCGACCAAGGTCGCTCAACGACTATTTGTGTCGCGCTCGCAGCTCATCCGCTCCTCTGGTTTCTCCTCAGCGTGTGTTCGCCCATCCCTGCCCAAGGAGGTGAGGGATGCACAATATGCGTTGAGGGTGGAGGCGAAATGCGCTGGGAGGGGAGCAGTGGGTTGTGTTCGATGACTCGCTCATCCCGAAGAAGAATCTGGTCAAGGCAAAGGCTGACAAAAAGAAGCGGTTGGCTGAGTCCAAGGCTGAAAGTTGCCGCGTCTTCTCTTCCCCCCTCTTCATCTTCTTTCATCATGACCACCCCTCCTCACCCACATTAGTTTCTTCTCTCTCTTCGCTCTCGTGTGTCTACTATAATATCCGATCGATCGTTAACAAGCTTGCCCCATTCCGTTCTTTCCTTTCCTCATCTCATCCTGATATTGTTCTTATCTCGGAGTCATGGTAATCCTCTCGTATTTCCTCCTCCCTTGTCATTGGTTCCCTTCCCTATTCCCTCATTCGCCGTGACCGTAATACCCGTGGCGGAGGAGTGGCCGTTGCTATCAGAGACCATCTCACGTATTCACTCGTTCCCCTCACGATTCCTAATCTTGAAGTTCTCTGTGTTGATGTTCTCACAGCATCAGCCACTCCTTCATTCATGTCTAGTTTATCGCTCTCCCAGCTATTCACTTTCCCAGACCGAATGTCTCATTGACCTGCTACCTGACCTCTCTGCTAGCTCTCCTCACCCCTTTGTACTGGTTGGCGATCTAAACTCTGACGCTCTCATTCCTTCTTCACCATCTGATGGTGCCCTCCATTCTTTTCTTGTGTCGTCCTCCCTTATTCATATGTCTACCGCACCCACTAGACATTCTAAGTGTATCGATTGGATATGTTCCACTGATCCTACTGTAGTCCTATCCCCTACCGTAATCCCCTCATTCCCTTCCTCTGACCATAGCGGTATCTCATTCTCCTTGTCCTCTTATGTATCCTCTCTCCCCTCTCCTCCTGTTCGAGACTATGCTCGCACTGACTTCATAGCTATGAACGACTTCCTTCATGATTATGATTGGTTCGCTCTCTTTCAAGGCTGATCGATGTAAATGAGATGTACTCTCGTTTCTTGACTGTTCTCAACCATGCCATTGTTGTGTTTGTTCCTGTATGTATTCCGCGCTCTAAGATTGACAACTATCCCTCTTACATTCGCAAGCTTAGCTTATTCATCGAAACATCCTTTTCGCCAAACTTCACATTCCCCTCGCTTGCATTATGAGAGGGCTAGTTCTGACTTGTTGAAACATATCAAGAGGTGGAATAGTTACTGTGAACGTAAGAAGATTTCTCGTTCTAAGGATCTTTACCGTCATGTAGCCTCTGTAACTAAGCCTATGCCCCGTCCTCCTGTTTCTCTTATTTCCCCCTCTGGCACTGTCTATGACCTAGCGAGAAAGGCAAGCTCTCTTGCTAGTGAGTTTGCCTCCCACTTTGTGATTAAAAATAATATTACTATGTCCCTCCCTTCCCATCCCTCTCCCCTGTCCCTCTCCTCTGTCCAATTCTTCCCTTTCGACGTGTACAAGTCCCTCTGTTCCTTGTCTCCCACCTGTTCCACTGGTGCGGACGGCATACCTCAGATTGTATTCGCTAAGTGTGCCTCATCTCTCTCCCTTCCCCTCTGTGACATCTACAATACTAGTATGCTCACTGGTGTAGTCCCTTCCATATGGAAACATTCCCTTGTCACCCCCATTCCTAAGCCCCACAAGGACCACTCCATCCCATCGTCTCATCGTCCAATCTCTGTTCTGTCCCCTGCTAGCAAAACTATGGAGAGGCTTGTGAGGTCTAAACTCGTTTCTTTCTTTGATCGCTCTCTCACCATTCCTACAAACCACCACGGTTTCCGTCGAAACGCTTCTGTCCTCACAAACCTCCTTGAATATGAATTAGACTGGTCCACCTCTCTCTCCCTTGGTGAATCTGTAGATATTGCTTATCTCGATTTCTCTAACAAGGAGATGCCGCGAACACTCCGTAAATTTATGAGAAACGACTTTTACAGCTTTTAAGGGATCATTCTTTAAATCAAAATCCGTTTACAGAATCTGCTACTAAACCCATTATCGAAAGAAAATCGCTATCCAAGTTGCGAACTTGTAGCTGAAAGTTTGACCTTGTCACGAAGCAAAGTAGCCAGGTGATCGGATGAATGTTGTTTTTCGTTTTATTGAGTTCACAGAACAATATTATGGACATTTTATGGAAAATTTGGGCATTTGAGCACTTTTTAGTGAAAAAGGGTGCGATTTCAAGTTAATATTCCACAACTTGGGTAGCGATTTTCGCTCGATAGAGGGTTTAGTAGCAGATTCTGAAAACGGATTTTGAATTTACTTAGTGGTCCCCTAAAAGCTGTTAAGGTCATTTCTCATAAATTTACGAAGTGTTCGCGGCATCTCCTTGCAAGGCGTTTGATACCGTGTCGCACACTAAGCTAATTGCTAAGTGCAAGCACTACGGTATTAGAGGCCAATTACTTTCCTGGCTAAAGTCGTTCCTCATTCACCGTACATTTTCCGTTCGTTTGCAATCTACCCTTTCCCCTACCCTTCCCGTTCTCTCAGGAGTACCACAAGGATCGGTCCTCGGGCATTTCTTCTTTACTCTCTACATTGCCGACCTTTCCTCTTATTTGTATGCAGGCTTTCGCAGATGATGTGAAACTGTACGTTTCCTACTCCAAACACAATTCTCTTACATGTTCACATCAGCTGCAATCTTCACTAGACGCTGTTATTCATTGGACTGTGTCCAACCAGCTATCCCTCTCTGCCACCAAGTGTACCCATCTTCACCTTGGCCGTCCCTCCCTCCCTTCTCCCCTTACCTATTCTATCTCCTCCATTCCTCTCACTACTGTACCCCAAATGCGAGATCTTGGCGTCCAAGTTATACCTTCTCTTCGAAGATCCGCTTCAGTTCTTGACCGTCGTAACAAAGCTCTAGCTGCGATGCACTCTCTTCTCAAGTCAGTTACTGTAAGTTCTCCTGAAATACTCGTCAAATGCTTCCAAACTTATGTACTGCCTCATCTTGAATTCTCTTCCCCTTTCTGGAATCCTCATTATGCTAAGGAGAGTAGGAGCCTTGAGAGGGTGCAGGAGTCTTTCACTAGAATTGTATTCTATCGTTGTTTCCCATCTCCTTCCTATCCCTCGTCTCTCCCCTCTTATGGCCACCGCCTCCTCATTCTAGGCCTCCGTTCTCTCTTTGAACGTAGAGTCATTGCTGATCTTGTACTTGCGCGACGAGTAATGGAGGGAGAGTCAATCCTCGCTAGGTCGAGGTTCTATAGGTACAGACAATCTAAGGACACACACTGATTTTGGCATACACGTTCTATTTACCAAGCACACTGAACACTTCCACTCTTTTGCTCTTCGAACCGCTCGTTGGTTCTCCAAATTGCCCACTCGTATTGTTTCGGCACCCTCAATTCCTTCATTCAAATCTCGCCTATCACTTTCTCCCCTTGTCCCTCACTTCGCGTCGTGATTCCCTTGTCCCCCTTCCGATCTCTGTGAGTAAGGTTCCATTCTCGATAACCCGCCTCGGGCTGCTCGTCACACGCACTCACGGTCACTCTCTCACCGACTCCCTCCCGGTCACTCGCACACTCCCTCCACGT
>LS915159.1:20840-70384 GCA_900490955.1 Micoletzkya japonica
ATTCCTTCATTCAAATCTCGCCTATCACTTTCTCCCCTTGTCCCTCACTTCGCGTCGTGATTCCCTTGTCCCCCTTCCGATCTCTGTGAGTAAGGTTCCATTCTCGATAACCCGCCTCGGGCTGCTCGTCACACGCACTCACGGTCACTCTCTCACCGACTCCCTCCCGGTCACTCGCACACTCCCTCCACGTGCACTCGTCGCATCCTCCCCTTAAGAATCGCAGACAAGACTCAAGCAGCACCACACTCCATGGGAAGGATGGGCCTGAGAAGCAGAGATCACCCCGATTCATCTGCTCCCTTCGTTGTCCACGAGGAAACTTCGTCCCTTGACGGTTAGTCAGTTGCTTATTCGGCTATTTACTTAACCCCTATAACGGCTAATTTTAATGGCTATTGGCGACAAAATGCTTCCTAGTAAATCCTGATCTTTTCAGTTGGTTCGGTTGTTCGTCCGGACCACGTTCCTCTCAAGAACCGTCGGGTTCTTCGAGAGATTCAAGGTGAGTAATCTCCGTAGAACGGTCAAATTCTTTTTGTTTTTTGCACATTCCGCATATTTGACCTATGGCGAACGATTTCACTGGTGATTTACACGATACGTGAAGCTAAACTAGTGAAATTTGAGCTTTCAATTCACGTGTTTGAATTTTCCGCTAGTTTCTTAGCAAGGTTGTTCCATTTAGATCCCGCCTCACTGAGAGCAGTAATTGAGGGAGAAGAGTCGATGGATATAGCTGCAACGAGAGGTAGTGAGTTTATTTATCGATTGTGAACGTTTAGATCACTAATATTGGAGGAATTTATGTCGAATAGCCCAAAGTGTGGCTAATTTTCACTCAGTGTTTACAAAAAGATCTCTAGAAAAAAGATTGACCATGCAGAAATACGCAATTTTTATCTTCAGCGGATGAGCGAAAGCGGCAAAATCTCGGTTACCTTCATGCACTCGGTCTCGCTACTAAGGTCTACGACGTGAACAACTCTGGCGGAGCTTATTACGGTTTCTTTGCTTATTTTTAGCTATGGTCCGTATGAAATTATTGCTACACTAATGTCGGTCTTGATTGGACTTGCGTTATTTATCATAAGTGTACAGCCAAGAGTGCAAATAACCAACTGAAGACGGAATCATTACCGCCGGAACGCAAATTTGAATGCGAGGATCGACAATAATACGTAATATTCTGAAACAATGCAAAACCTTTGGAAAGCATTTTTCATTCCTTTTATTTTTGATATCCTTTGTCATTTCCTACTACGGTAGATCGGTGTGCCGCGCACCACGAATACATTGCCATCAACGAGAAGGGAAGGGCATAGTGGTAGACACTAAAGATAACTCCTATCAACCACCAGGAGCTTCCTAGAACTCTGAAAATATGACCTCCTTGTGATTTTCGCTTTCCAAAGGTCTAGAACATTGTGAACAACGTGAGCCTCTAAGCAGTAAATAAGCTTGAATGAAGACTTATAATCAGTGCTTATTGCCACAACGCATATTACTGAAATTTGTAGTGCCACTCCGAACGTTCGAAGTGAATGAGGATTTCTGGAAGGTCGACCGATTCACTGAGAGTCTTCCCGATTTCCAGAACAAGGTTCTGATTGGAGAACTTAAAGAAAGTGAGTTTTTATTCTTCATTGCTGAAAATACAGAGGGTTTCGTAAGGAGAAAGATGCTTATTATGACTTCAAGAAAAGGCCGGGATTCGAAGAAATGATGGAGGGGAACACTATGGAATCCAGTCTTTTCGAGGATCACTTGGACAGTACTTATCTGAACTGTGAGTTGATCTTCTTATGTAATAGAGAGATTTCATTAAGCGGCTTATAAGAGTGAGTATGTTTGAATTCAGGATTTTTCATCCCATTATACCGTCAAGCTAGTAAATTGTGAGCCGTGTTTGAAACACTTGAAACGAGGCCATATCTCGGCTGGGAAAGGTCGTACAGAGTTCTGGTTGGAATTTTTGGAATTCTCAGGACAATATCTACTTGTGTATCAAGTTTGGTGATGATTAAACAACTCTAAACCGGTTAACACGGCTTTTATTTATCTTGACTGAATGAAATTCTCGCTATCCCTGTTCGAACCTCTCCAATGCCACATTTTTACGTTTTAAAGGTCTTTAAGCTTGATCAATCATTACCAAACTTGATACACAAATATATCTCGTCCTGAGGATTCCAAAAATTCCAACCAGAACTCTGTACAACCTTTCCCAGCCGAGATATGGCCTTGTTTCAAGTGTTTCAAACACGGCCCACAATTTACTAGCTTACCGGTAGGTGACTTCCTCGATTCGGGTGAAATCCTCAACAGACATGTTCTCCGCACCGGATACCTTCTGCCCTACGATTCAAGGAGATGTCATGCTCATGTCACAGTATCAATTCGATAATCGAGTGCAGAGGGACGAAGCGAGAAGAAGGAAGACGAAGAGGATGGAGGTTAGTGGGGAGGAATAGATGGGGTAGATAAAACAGTTATAGCTTATGAATTATATTCATTGCAAATTGTAGGTATCTTCATACGACGGAGACTACGAGTCTGACGATGATGATCTTCCCGAAAGATTCGCATCAACACCGCTCACTCGATCCTTGGAAGACTTACGTTCATCGACTCCCAAATCCGATGTCAACTCTCAAATTGTTCCTCAAGAATCGCCATACTTCGATGCTTACAGAGTATCCCACACGGTTAGTATATAATTGCCACAGAGTAAATTGAGCGGGAGATTGCAAAGCAATGCAACTGAATCCTTTTCAGGAGAATCTCGATGAGATGATTACTGAGGAACCTTATGGTAATAGTGATGAAGAGAACAATAGACCTTCCGAACAGGATGTGTCCCAGCCAAGTAATCAGTGAAATGCCTCTGAAAAGAAGGTGAGCTCCTTTTCTCATCTAAAGCTTAGACGGCTTTCGTGTATCCCAGATGAGGAGCTCAATTTATCAAATTTCAGTCCAAGTCCCGATCCTTCTTCAAGCGAGTTCACTTGTTCAGCCGAAGAAAGAACACGTTGTGGGAGGGAAAGGACAACAGCAGTACCGTTAAGCCAGTAAATTGCGGGCCGTGTTTGAAACACTTGAAACAAGGCCATAATTCGGCTGGGAAAGGTCGTACAGAGTTCTGGTTTGAATTTTTGGCATCCTCAGGACGAGATCTATTTGTGTGTCAAGTTTGGTAATGATTCATCAAGTTTAAAGACCTTTAAAACGTAAAAATGTGGCATTGGAGAGGTTCGAACAGGGATAGCGAGAATATCATTTATTTAAGATATATAAATGCCGTTTTAACGGGTTAGAGTTGTCTAATCATCACCAAACTTGATACACAAGTAGATCTCGTGCTGAGAATTCCAAAAATTCCAACCAGAACTCTGTACTACCTTTCCCAGCCGAGATATGGCCTTGTTTCAAACACGGCCCACAATTTACTAGCTTGACGGTACGGCTGGCACTTCGAGTTAGTTCATTCGAATAGTAATTGTATCGCAATGCAGTAACTGACAATGACGAACAGAATAACAATAAAAACAACATATCTCAGTAAAGCATAATACAAATCGACAAAAGATGTATACTATGTATTCAGGACATCCTGAAAATCAGCCTAAAAGGTCCATTCCATTCTCTTCCCTACTGTCAAAGTTCAAGTCGAAGGAGTCGAACCAACATTCCAAGTAGAATACATCCCATCCAATCCTCTCCCATCCTCTCCCGTAGCAATTTCATGTATCATCTTCATCTCCGCTTATTCCAATGCCACCGGAAAACCTGATCCGTTCTTTGTGATAGTTATTTAAGTTCGATAAACGTGATTTATTCTGAATCGCAATAGAGTACAAAAACACCCCTTGAGCAATTTAAAACCATACAACACTAAAGTCTGTGATATGGCAAATGATAAGGAAGAACATCGCCTACGACATTGCTCAGCTACATTTGACGATCACGAATACTGTTTCTTTACCGTATTCCAGAATACAGTAATCGGAACTTCCTTGTTGACTTCTGTAGAAGCATAGATCTCTACTTTTCCTTCAGTATGTCCGCTCCTTACTATACACGCCCCCCTTCTCTGCATAGAAAGTGCATATAATCTTTGACCGAGCTAGACTCTTGGCTCATTCCCAGATGTCTATTCCCCTTCCGATCATATCTCTTCACCTCTTTCTCCTCTTCTTACTCTTTTTCTTATCTCTTTTCGCTCCCTCTCCTCCTCGGAAACTATGACCAAATACCCCCCCCAATTAAGTGTTATACATGACAAGATGACAAGAGAATTGAAAGGCTCTTCGCTTGTTAGGCTCATAGAGCCATCGGGAAACCACATTTGTATATCTATCTGGAGCGATGGAATGTTCGACAGTAGAACCTGCAACTAGTTGCGATTTAGTTCGCCTTCCCCTGTATACTATCTTATGCGCATCCTTCCAAGCTTCAATCCCTCTCCCTCTCTTCGTTCTTCCTCAGAAGAATGAAAGACGAATCGTCTCAACTTCCCCAACGAAGGCGCAGACTTCCATTATCTCTTCGTTATCTCTTCCATCCCCTGTCCCCCTTCCCCTTCTCCCCTTCCATTCCTTCACACTTTTCTCTCCTCGGAAAACAAAGATGATGCAACACCCTTCACATAAGAACACAACGGAGATAATTGAGTGATCCTATTCGGGATAGGATGTGAAAGACGAATAGGGGTGCAAAACACAAAGGGTTTATGCAAGACAAGGAAATGAGGGACAATATCACATAGGCTTTAGGATATGAATTCTATGGAACTCGTATCGCGGACCCTCTACCGAAACCAATCCTCTCAATTTCTGTGAAAACGTCAATCTACTTTAACGGGTTTTGACCAATATAGAATCGATCGAAGAATTGTAGGATTAAGGGATGATTTCGTTCTTTGGCTCGCAAATGTCTGGTACACATCCCCTATTAACTGTGCACTGATGTCTCATTGGTCACAGTATCACTTACTCCTCCCGCTATGTTAATCTATTCCCTTAGTATCCTCTGTACACGACTTCACTTCTTATCCTCTATCATGCTCTCCTGGTTATATGGTCTCTTCTACGGAAGACAAAGTGATCTCTAGCCTTTGATCCCTTCGCTATCTCCCCGTCTTCCACCCACGCACTTCTCCCTCCCCCTCCCCCTTCTGATCATATCTCTTCGTCCCGCCCTCCATCCAGTCCCCACCCCTCCTCTTCATTTCATCTATAATTGGTCCCCTCGGAGCGTCGCGATGAACTGGCCTGCGTACAAGATGGTCTCGCTTACGGTGCTCTGCGTCGTCTACGTCGTCTTCATCGCCACGTGGATGTTCCCCCCGTCGTGCTGCGTAAGCATCGTTACTGCATTACAGTTAGACTCTCTTTGAGTCTGTCAATAGGCCCATAGCTACATAGCTATAGACTGTAGCTATTGCAGGATCCGGAGTCCGCTCCCTGCGATCTTCCTGATCCGGAGTCGAACGTCGCCGTAAGCTTGCCCTGTGCCCGGCTCCCAACATTCTCGCATCTTCCAGAAGAGTCGTGCTGCGCGCATGCATTCCGCAACGGCCGATAGCGATGTCACGGCGGCGCTCAATCGATCGGATGCCCCTTCCGGCTACGACTACGTACGTACTCCGCGCAGATACCGTACGCTACCGGCAGATTCTATTGATTACATTTGCACGTTGCAGGATGCTGCCTCTCCCGCTTCGGTGATGATGAAGACGGCGACTGCTCTGCCCGATACAACGACGCAGAACGCGAAGCAACTGCGGATCGTGAGTTTGCAGTATCGAATAGATGACGAGCTTTGGGAAACAATGACATCATCGACTCGGTCGTATGATGATGGATGACTACGCTATGTTAAGGGAACGATCCGAACTCAGGTGAATCCTCCTGCCGATGACATGCGCGAACAGCCGACTACGCTCTCCCCCGTCATGAAGGAGCAGGACTTTGCGAACTTCCTCAACCCGGACGCCTACACCACAGTAAGGAGCATAGGGGGGATCGTATAAGCCAGCTCAGATTGACAATGAGCGTGAGAGTGCATCACGCCTTATCACAACCGACTATAGAATTATAGAAGAGAAGGAGGGATGGAGAGTATGTAATTGTAAAATGAAGTTAGTGGCGATTCGGTACTCTACCGTCATCCCAGACCAATTTTTCTTCAGAAATCGGCAAACAATTACGCGAAGGATTCAAACCCGGGTCTCGCTCTTGTCCGGAGAGCGCACTAGGCCGCTATACCACCTCTAATAGTAAGGTTTCAGCAGCCGACGGCTCCCGAGATCGACCCGAAGAAGCTGACTGGCAATACGAAGAGTGTACGTCTTTGTAATAGGAAGGGCAATTGTGGATGGGAATAGGGTCATGTGCAAAGCTTACAGGATTAGACAGGAATTAGTGGTGGTATCGTCTTTATTTACTAGCTCAAGCTTGGCCTGATGGACAATACTGCATAGATAATAGGCCAAGGAGCTGATGTTGCAGACTGTGTGTGAATGGTGCATGAACCTGGTCGAGCCCTTGGAGCACGGAGAGCGGATCAGTGCCTTCGAGTGCTTCAAGTTCAAGGAGGTACGATTACTAGCTTCGAATGTAACTCGGCTCTTCGATAAACTGCGAAGGTACTAGCTAGCGTAAAGCGCGTTGGTCAGGGTAGGGGCGACTGAGACAATGCTTGTGACACTACACTTTAGTCCGGCTAGACACCGAATACTGTATCATTTATGCTATAGAATATGCTATACGTCTACCTTCGTTCACTTCAGTATGCGGACAACCTGTGCCTGGCGGGCTCGAAGTTCTTCTGTCACAACGCCATGCACGTAAGCGCTTTCAGGGATACTCTATCATGTCTCATAGGAACAATCGACATTGATCTGGTCAGTCGAATCCCTTGCAGATGTACTACGCTCTCTGGAACGACCGGTATGTCCTCCAGAAGAAGTCGTCCTTCCTGTTCTGCGTCGACGTCAACCTCTGCGACGATCCGAACACGTTGATCAAGTTCGAGCCGCAGCCGATGATCGAGCTCTCCCGTGATTACTAGAGCCAGACAACCCCCTCCCCCTTCAGTCCTCCCATTAGCCCTGCACTCACCATAAACCACCGTAGTACTAGCATTATCGGTCTTCCGCTCATCTTATCCCACCATAGTACTAGTTTTTCGGTCCTCCACTCACCATATCCCACCTTAGAAATATATTTTTTTCAGCTCCACATTCATCCCATCCCTCCATGTACAGTCTTTCTGGCTCCCCACTCATCACCCCGTCTTAGTAACACCTTCTGTAGACAATGCAGCTGGTGGTTCGCACCACCATATGTACATTGCGTCATAGTCAATGTAGCAAACAGATTTCACAATAAAACAGGGTGTCTAGTCTCGTCCTCGCAATCAGATACAGAAGGGGGCATCGAATACGGAGATGGGATTTGATAACAGTCTACGCGACTCTCTGCGCGTATCGTTGAAGAGTAAACCTGTCGGCATAGGCTTTTGATCTTTCGAAAATAGGGAGAAATAGCGAAGTAGTTGACCCTGTATTACGCCAATTCTTGAAAATGCAAAGTCTGCGGGTACCGATTTTATGGGGGAGTATTGAGACATGTAGCCTCAGAGTAGACTGATCCAGTCCCCACATCACCCACGGTTTACCCCAGCTATGAAGAATGAGGTGGGGGCCATCCTTATGGAAAAAGTGTACTCGGGTATCTCGGGACGGGAATTGAAGTCAACCCATCTCCGGCTGGGGTTCCCCCGAATGGTTGGGAGACGCGGAATTTGGGGTAATGGACACGCTCTGCTTCAGAGGCCACTTTCGTACCGCGGTTTGGTGAAATGGCATCATGTTTGCAGTCACGTTTTCCCGTTGTGCTGTTTAGCTAACTACTACACTCCCCGACTAGTTTTGCCATACCATGCGAAAATCCATACCATGCGAAAATACATAGCGAAAATACATAGCTGATCATATCAGGTTGGAGATAATGTTCATTTCCCAGCCTCGATTCTCCCTACTCCACCTGGCTAATTATGTAGACCGGCTGCAACTAAGAGAGCCCTTTTAAGAGAGCTCTTAGACCACACAGTTGGATATGCAAAATGCATGTTCTAGTGCACAAAGAAGGTTTATTGACGATTATGTGACAAGAGAGGGACGAATGATCAGCCGAGAGGGCACAGTTCCAGCTTGACGCAGAAGCCGAGAGGAGCCGAGCTAAGCAGAGCATCGCGCTCGAAGTAGAGATAGCGAGAAACCTGAAACCGAGTATACTTATGCTTTCCGCCTATGAATAGTCTTTCTATCTCACGGAAAAACGGGGACGGAGTGAATGGAGCGAAAGCCTACCGTACGGCACACGACGCACAACGGCTTGTCCTCCTCCAGGACGCCACAGTGCAGTTCCTCGAGCTGAAAACTTTCAATATTACCGGACACAGCCTTTGCTTTTCCTCACAGAACGCATGACATACGTTGTAGATAGCGTCGAGATCGTCCAGAGTAGCGATTCGGCGCTTTTCGAAGAACTGGACCGCGATGTGGTAGCACATGTCGCAGGGCGATTCCTGCAACGGCCTCCATAATTGCTAATTACTAAGCAAAACGGAAGTCTGCTAGCGATTTGCGATAATAGCTGTTATGTTCCCTGCCTTAACTGCTACAGAGGGGGGGGGGCGGAAATGGTTCACTTCGTATTCGCAATGTTATACCGCGTAGCTATAGAATGGCGGAATGACGACGGGCATGTTGGAGGTGTTGATGACCGGCGCCGTCGTAGAGAAGGTCCAGTGACGAACACGGGGAGGTGCGAAGGTGGCCTGAGAGGATGCTCTCAGATCATACGATGTACCCCTGAGACGTCTCCTTTCTCACCTTCCTCTCCCCTTCCATCCTCCCTTGCACCCACTCACGACATTACAATAGAATGACTCATTCCATTTGCGCAGAACATTCTCCTATGCTCCTTCTTTGTACGAATACCCATCAAAATGCATGCCCGCTCTGCAATCTAGCGCTAAGCCCCTCGCTGTACAACTGAACTACAGTAGGGGTACTGTAACACCCCTACAGTAGTTTAGAATACTGCAGTTCGTCCGATCGTCAAGAGCCTACACTGACCAGGGCGGCAGTCATCGCGCGTCCCGGCCGAGAGAACGATCCGTTCTTAGCGATAGAAATGGAAGAGAAGAGGATGAGGCCGAGCAGCGTGAGAAGGGCAACGGCGAGCGACGTACCGCTCAGTCTGCAAGGGCAATAGCTACCACCCGGAATCCGTCCTCTCTAGCCTTGATTTCGTTAGTAGAATAGTAAACTTGGGTCTTTCCCTTTTCTAACCTGCGCTTAGAGGTGGGCTGGCAAGGTACTTCGGCCATTGCACGACGGATGGGGTGGACTGGTCGAAGAGAAGCGAAACCTAGGGAAGAGCAGATTAAGGAAGACGGGTGATATATGGCAGGCATGTGACCCAGTGGAACGCTATACTTGACTTTACCTCCCCCCCCTCCATCAGCCCCTAGGGATAGAAATGCATCGCCCAGTGAGAACCGCACAGTATCTCTGCTTATTGAGATTGGAATTTGGCTTGTGCGAAAACGCTTTAAAATAGGAAAACAAGCGGTCGGCGAGCCAGGAGACACGAGCTACACGAGAGCTACGTCAGTGATCTTGTGATCCGGGCGCGAGAGGGAAGGTACAAGCTATCTCTAGATCGCGAGGAGCGACGAGGAGAAGCGAAGAGGGGGATGGGAAGATACTTATCAGAAGAAAGGGAGGGTTGCAGGAGAACAGACTGATAGAAAGTGGGCTGGTGGTACCAAAGAGGGACGAACATGCTAAAATACAGCCTAAAAGTTACTTTGTGTTACCGTCATCTTCGATCATTCAGATGCTCTACGCCTTCCTTAATCTCGTAATAGTACCGAGCATAAAGCCGCTTGGAGTAAGAGATTCGGTGATGTTAGTTAAAGCTAGGCAATCGTAGTCGAAAAAAGGTTCGCTCTCGCTGGGGAGAGGCATAGTAGTAGCGACGAAATTTGTAGCCCTTGTACGCAGACCCCACGTGTGCCTTGAGGAGTTTGTCGAGAGTTTATCGAGCTGCGCACCTGTGCCTCTCTATTTTGTCTCGCCGTTCCGATCCGTATCTCACTCGCTTTCACAGGATGCTAGCCTAATCCTGCCAATTACCTCCTCGTAATCGTCTTAGTCCCGTCTCATCGTCGTAATAAGTTGTGACAAGGTATGGATCGGGCACTCTTGTGCGCTCATTAAGGAAGCCGACACTTGACAAGTTGTATTTCCTCCAGAAAACTTTCCTCTCAGTCGTCCATCTCGTATCCTCACTATGAGCACCGTCCGAACCTTCCTCCTCATTCCCTCTATGCTTCTTGATGGGTTTACCCTCTGCTTCTCCCTTCCCGTGCTATTCGTAATCTATCGGCACTCACTCATACGATCGAGTCTGCGGTAAGGGCAGACATAAATGACTAGTCAAACTCTTTTTACTATATAATCCTGCTTCAGCGATGTGCTACTGCTAGGAAGTATCTCAGTCTTTGCGCAATTCGCACACGAAATACTGGAATACAACACGAAGCGACTTGTTTACAACTGTGAGTGGCGTTATATTGTATTAGAAGCAGGTTTACTGGCCTTAGCATGGCATGTCATTTCAGTCCGTACTATCTACTCTGTCGTATTCGCCTATTCGGTTGCGCTCAAGTACGTGGTGGTTTATGATCTGTGGACGGCCTACTTCCTGCGACATTGGTCAGTGCAATATTTCCGTGTCCATGGTTGTTCCGTCAGTCGTCTCATTCCTTCTCAACGCAAGCGGTATGAAGAGAGTTCAGATAAACTATGAATGAGTTTATAGACGGAAATTTTATCGACGAAAGAATAATATTCCTCCCTCTCGACTCACAATGTTGAGAGAACAGTGCGACTGTTAAGCGAACGAGATGCCGAAAAGTAGCCCTGACATGAACTTTCATGCGGAGAGCATTTTACTTCAGAACTTGCTCGCTTGACGCTTAGAGCATTGTTCCCCCCTCCCCTCTCCTCCAAAGAACGACATCTCAGGATTATGACGAAACTGTACCGCTACGACTCGTGTGGTGTGCATGCTGTCGCAATCGTTGCATCGCTACTTCTCGGGGTTCTCGCTGGGAAAGGTTACATACAGAGATATATCTGTGCATAGAACCTCGAATGTACTTGCGCGCAGTGTTTCTGCACTGTATACTGTAAAAAATGAATGTGGAAAAATAATCATTCTTGAGTTTGCACTTGCCTAAAATCTCCTATAAGTGCTCCATTTCAGGCAGTAGCTCTCTGCTGTTTTCGTATTGTCATGCACAGCATAGAACGGCCATCAAAGGGTCGTGAAGTATAGAGTAGATACACCTTCAGGAGGTCTTCCCATCCCGCTCTCCTCCGTGCTCTTCCTCTCATCCGTCCTCGTCTCCCTCTCTGCGATCCTTCGCTTATTCACCGCCCGGCGACTCGCGAGCCGTGCCAGCAATGCGGCAGATCGCATCAAGCGAATTGTGGGCATTTGCGTATATTTGATTTGCATAATAATTTAATATATTCATTTTTTTGATTTTCAATTTGCATGCATATATTTAATCTATTCCTCACAAGCAATGATTCGCATAGCCGGAAGAGAATCACAAAAATGAAGCTATTTCCGTTTCATTTTGATAACACAATACTATTAGGTGGTAGTAACCGACCAGACCTGCATTCCGCTCGTGGTCTCCACTCTCGTATCCGTTGCTCTTCTCATTTTTCCCTTCTCCATCGACATGCTGTCACTCTCTATTCCGGACTACGGCCCAAATAGCATCTTTCTTGATCTCGGAGAAGCGGTAACCGTCACGACTTCCTCGTATACGTAGCGATTTTAGGTCTGCAAACTCCAAGTCTCCGCGGGATTTCTCGCACTCATCTGGCTACAACAGTATGCCATTTTACATAAACCTCTACTCTTGATTGTAGCCTTATTTCTCATGAATAAGTAATATCACATGTTAAGGGAAATTCGGAGGGAGGTCGTTCGTCTTATGGTTCACTTATGCACGATAACGGTCTGTCTCGTGCTAGAAAATATTCATTCATTTTCATTCTTTTATCCACAAAGAACTGGAGAGAGAGATAGTGAGGAAACATGCAACAAGAATAATTGGGTAGAGTTCAATAGGGTAAGAGAACTATACAAGTAGTTCAATTCAATTAATTATCTATGAAAGAAGATACAAAATTTTTGAAACATAAGGGGGACAGGTTAAACCAAGAGTCAGGAAGATTATTCCAGATTATTAAATTACGATAAGAGAAGGACTGCCTAAAACGATTAGTTCTAACAAGAGGAATATATAACTTGAATCTATGTCCACGAATAACTCTAGAAGAGGGGGAAGGGGAGAATATAGAATGCCTAGGAACATCAATTAATCTGTAGTGGATTTTAAACATTATATAAGGCGCAAATATTCTTTGAAGGAAGGCTCGCGGGAGCGAGTTCACGAGTTCACTTCTACAGTTTCGGTCGAGATCGATCTCGATCCGGAGAGAAGAGCCAGGGCCCGCCACACTAACCTGCCTATGACGCAGACGGTCGGCTTCAATATGAGTAAAACGATAGGATCCACATGCAAATTGATAGAGAGGGAGCGTTAAGAATTTATCGCTCTAATAGTGTACTTCTTCATATATCGCACAAAACCCAGGATGGATTCGCATGCAAATTGCCAGAGTGTTAACGAGAGAGCATGGATAAGTCCGCAGAGAGCTTACGGTTCGAATAGTATACTTGTTTATATATTGCAAAGATGCCTTAAGCGCCCCTCCACCGCAACGACAACGATCGATTCACGACGTAAGCAGAGTGGTGTCGTGCTCGCCGCGGATTCTCTACACCGACACAGCGACCCGCACGTCCCGCCCTTCCCTCCCCAGTCGCCCTTCTCCCACGTCTTGGAGACGGACCAGCTCGAGGACTACTTTGGCTCGTCCGAGGAAGAGGAACCCGGCACCCCGCCGCCCACCAGGGAACACATCAGGAAGTACCGCAATATCGATCGACCGTCCACGAGCAAGGCGGAGACGGGGAATGAAGTAGCCAGGAAGAAGGTTTATGATGGACCCTTGAGAACGACGAAGGTGACCACGGTGAGGGGACTGAGGACGGCGCTGAGCTCGGTAGGTGGGAGATATAAGATGTCATCGAATCGGTCGGAACCTTGAGCTGAATTAACGTTGATGAATTGAACTTTAATTATAGAAAAGGGGACGCTTATTGCAAGTAACCAATTCGAGTAAATTGATAATTCTCGGGAATAAGAACGATGAGAACGGACAAGACATAAGCACTGATTAAGGACGAAATCGTGGTCGGCCCTCCAATCACACAGAACTACTACGCCAACCAGGCGGCGGCGAGGGCGAAGCGAAATATGGCGAACGCGAAACCGTAAAATAGCATCTACAAAGCAAACTCATATTCATTTTAGCTCTCGTAATGCTCGTGATGCGTCTCAGAATTCTACGAATCAACGTTCACTCCCACATCTTTTCGGTCACAGCCTAGCTTCGCTTTGTGACTAGAATTATTCAATTATCCTACATGGTTATCTCAACGCGCTTATTATGTACTACGTTGGTAGCGATCTCGATCGGCATGATCCATATTCAATTATAATTAGTCTTTGGTTTGCATTACTATATAAATATATCTTGCGAGTGGACCACACGCATCCTTATATTATCCCCCCTTTCTCTCTGGAAAGGAACATTTTTAGGAAGCTCTCAAGACGTATAGCGGATTAACTCGATTTCTCCCTGTTTTTGCTCTCGTATTCTTCCGAGAATACGCTGCATTTAAGGGTCATTGAGAGTGTTTACCAAGACAACGTCTCTAATGTCTTTCGCTACCAACTGATGAGGGTCTATGAGTGTAGAGAACCGGAACGAGGCAATTTAGAGAATCGCATGAAATACATACTATTTTATACACTAATTACGTAAGACGACTCTACAACGAATGTAGCCCAATTCAACAAGGAAAACGCCAGAAGAGATAACGATACCAGCGATAAACATTAAGAGGGGAATTTGTATTTGGAGTAGTTTAATTGGCCTTTGGCTCAGTTCCGCCTGATTAGTTTGCGATTGATCGACAGGCAACGCGTATTGTCCCTTCACGTATCGCCTCGTATAGTAGCCTTCTCGCTGAAAGTCTATCGTTCCTTCCCCTCTTATTCTTTAGAGCTTGCCATTTATCCCCAACAAACGACTTCCCTCTATGGGGGTTCCCACACATCATTCTTCATTGGTGGGGTAAATGGCACACTCCTCTTCCGCTTTCTAGTCGATTTCTACCTCACAAGATGTATGATAGCGGGTGTTAATATGTTTTTTTGGCTCTCTATAATGCCGAACTACGTTCCGTTATAGCAACTATATGAAGTGCACATGACGGCTTCTCAGCTCTGCTTTCGTATTTGTGCCCTTCTTATTGCCCAGTTCTGCTTACCATTTCCACATTAAACAGCGCAAGGTAGACGAAGTTGACGCGTTCCACAATCATGTTCGGAGTTTCTCTCGGGAACAGGAAGAACAGGTTGTCTCCTATGACGGCACTCTGGTCCAGCCAGGCGACATCTCCATCCTTGTAATCGATTCTCAACAAGCGGCACTTGGCGAGGACCGCCAGAAGGAGGCACAGACCGATTCAGGTAGCAAGCGTTGTTGATGTCGTCGAGACGGGCAAAGTTCCGCAGGTCGTGTTCGTGGAAGATGCTGACTAGACTGTCATTCGAGCACAGCGCTCGCATACGGTAGTCTATTAGAAGAACAGTTTTATTGATCTATAGGTTTTAAAGTGTAAGAAAAGCTACATTATAAGAAAATACCTATGTCATTGTTATACACGGCCTTTCCCGACCCTCGAATGTCGTCTATCTGATAAAGTAGAGATATATTAATGCTCATTCATCCTTCTCGGTTCCATTCCTTCACACTCAAGCAAAAAAAACGAGCTGATCAGAACGAGGGAATTCACCTCTTCCGATGTGAAGAACGTGTTGTTGTTGAGAATGAACTCTCTCTTTCCACTCTCAACTTCGCGTCGGATGAGATCGATAGACCTTGACACATTAATGGGCTTGAAATGTCGAAATACTTACGTTTGCTTGGCAAACCGCAGTATGGTAGCGTTTCCCTTGAAGCAGGCTTCATACCAGATGGTGAGAAGCGCAAAGGAGACCAGACGTAGTGCGATTCCCAGTCGGTCAATCTCATGAAGTGGAATCTGAGTATGTAGCTCACGATATGCGACGACCGATTCTGTCCTCTCTAAGCTTGTAGGGAGGACAGAACGGGAGGGAAGAGGGCAAATATCCATAATCTGCTGTCTCGTTCTCTTCATTCTGATTGATGCATACATAGGTTTGCCCTATTCTCTCCCGTTCTGCCATCCCTATGAACTTGCCTTCTTTGTGCATTTTTCTCGTTTCCATGATATCCTCCTGAGGAGGAGATCGAAGCACTTGCCCAGCGACAAGAGTAGGAATGACCATGGAGCGAAAACGAGAAAGAACCGCAGGTCTGTCGTCTCCTTGATCACTTTATCCGCACGACCGCCCTCGACGAACACTAACTGAACTTTAGCATTATGCAGTAAACCTATGCATTCATCTACTATTCCCTCAGAGCGAATCGTTCCTAGTGGCCTAACCATAAGACCATATTCGCAGGGGTTAATAATTCAGTGATTGTTCTAAATAACCTAAATATGATATTAGATACCTTCTCCGACATAACCGCAGGCTGTCCGTAGCCATAGTAAAATACGTCATCCGCCTCGAAAAATGCCGATTCGACCAGCGAGAAGACGCTGCCATTAGATACCGCTCCACCGAGAAACTCTTCGTTTCCTGTAGCGGGATTTCTCGAATCTGAAATACTTAGTCATTATTCAGTCATGCGTCCATAAACAATAATTATTATTATTTCCCACAATAGCTGCGGTATTTGGTGATGGAGGTGCCGGAACAGCGTAGAGTCGACGCGACAATGGAGAAGTAGTCGACGAATATCCCGCGAACCGAGGGAGTTGCACGAAGCGGATCGACGAAGGCAAAGGGAAAGGTCTCGTCGACGAGAGCGAGAGGCAGTGGACCATTGTGACAGATCGCATCCATTTGACCACAGCACTGTCAGCGGCGTTTTAAACCTGCCGAGATAAATTGTCAATTAATGGCGACCTGAAACGAGAGATGCTTTTTGGTACGTATTTTTGCGAATTTACGTATATGAAGCTATGCTGGAGGAGCGAAATTAGAATAGATGACAAGCGATAGAAAATGAGTGTGGGAGGTAAGAGAGCATACGTATTGGCTGCAATAGGGCGCTCAAATTCCATACGTTGTGCTCTTCGTTGGGATCATGGGAGGCGTTTTATTCAAGGGCCCCCGAGGTATCAAATTGGCCTCTGAACTCCATCTTTTGTTCGTCATATTTTAAGAGTTTTCGGTTACCGAAAAGAAAATATGTGTCGTCATCATTGCAAACAGGCAGATACCTAGTTGAGATTAGTCTGGCCTCATTAATCTCAATAAGCGATAAAGCACGCAATATCTGCTCTATGCTCTTGAAGAGTGCGGCAGAGATCGCATTGACAACAACACAACGTCAAGCCAATTAAGCAAAAGACGAATGTGTGACATGGTGAAGCAAAAAAATTTCAGCTGAACTGCCAAAAAGAAACGTTGTAGAGCAGATACATTGCGCTTACGATTCACGATTACGATCTACGCTTCGGCGTAAATGAAATAAATAAATAAAATACAGACATCACTATTAGCCACATGACTGTCCCCAAAAATTACACTTCACAACGCACTATCACTCACAAGCAGTCCCCCTCTCAGTCAAGGATAGCCTACGCTGTAAAGGCTCGCCTCCCCCACACCTCTTTTATACTGCCTGTTTTATATATGCTCTTTTATATATGCTCTATATATGCTTACACCTCTTTTATATATGCTTGGAAAGCGAAAATTATATATCGAAAAATTTTCGCCTCGTAGACATCAGAAACCCTAAAAGATGATGTTGCCTCGCAAAATCGATAGCTCCAATGAATTCTTCGTCTTTGGAAACCTATAAAACCGCTCTAACAGCCATGAAAACCATCAAATACGTCTAGGTCCGACTAATTTCGGGAACCCGGCTGGCCTAGGCCGCACACATAGCTTATACGTTTGAACAATTTGGACACGCTCCGCATAGTTCTCCCGCTCCCCGTGCCATGCTCTTTCGCTACGCAATTACAGTAGCCAGTTCACCCACTTTCCTTGTGATCTCTGGTCTTTCCTCTCTTACCCTTGTTTACACCCACGACCCTACATGCTCACAGTCCTTCTTCTCCCCCTGGCTACCCTCCTTCAATCGTCCCCTTCCCCCATCCTCTCATCTCTCTCCCTCCCTTCCCTCCCTGCCCCTCTCAAACCCTCACCCTCTCGCCATTCGCCTTTCACCTTATGAATCCTTCCGTTATTCGTTATGATGTCAATTGGGCGCATTCTCTTCTTACCTTGTTCTCTCCCCATCCTTAACCCTTTTTTATCTTGCAGCGCGGATCCCCTCGTTTGCAATGCCATCCACTCCCACCAAGCCCCTCGCCCTCGACTCCCTCAATACCGGTTAGTCGTCTCACCTTTTTCCTTCATGCTCATTCCCCTAAACCCAATGCAAATGTCTTCTTTTCAGAGCCCCATGCGACTCCTCGGAAGTTGGCGAGCAATGCCGTGAAGAACCTCATGCAGAATCTCGAATCTCTCGGTTAGTCTACTTACAAGTTTTCTGTTATTGGTTGGCGCTTTTTATCAAAGCAAGGCTGAGAGTAACATATGGGCTCTCTATTCGGCGCGCGATGATTTCAATGCTTTCTGACCCCCCCCCCTGTATTCGCTGCATTAGCTTGTACCACTCTATAGTACCACTCTACTTGCAGACTACTGATCGATAGAGAATTCAGCTCAATGCCAGTAGAGTAGTCGATGACCAAGTAAGACGTTTTACATTCAGAAGGTCACGCGGAAGTGACCCCGCCGCCCTCAACAATCTCCGCGGGAATCGACTCGACCCTCCCCTCCAATGACGGTCTCCACTCCATAGTCAAGAACCGCCTCGCTTTCTTCAGCAAGAAAATCTGCCCTACGAACATCACATACCCTTCCTTCCCAGTCAATCTGCACCCGAGATACTACAAGGGTAAGCTCCTTCTCTCCGGAAAAAAGTGGAACATAGACTCCGGTCTCCTGGCGGAACACCGGACATCTCCGGGACACCGTACGTAACACGCCCGGTGTTCCGACGTGCACCGTCGGTGTTCCGAAATACGCCTGTGGTGCTCCGCTCCTTTTTTTTCACCTATGCCCTCAGAATTTGAATCAGGGTGCATGCACACTGGGTTGTGGGTGTACCGACCGGTCGATACACCCACTTGTCAAAAATAAGTGCAGAGACTTTTGCGAAGTACACACAGAGTATCCGCATTGCTCTTTCGATGAAGGAGTGAGACTATCTTAATTGAGGCTATGTATCCCAACAGTGCCCAGCCGGGTTTACGCTGTAGTACGAATGGAGCACCACCGGTGTTCCGACAAAAATTTCGGTCTCGTACTACTTCCGTTGCACCGCTGGTGCTCCGGTACGCCAGCGGTGTTCCGGTAGGAGACCGGAGGAGTACAAGTTACGGGAGAGGAAAAAAAGCTAGAGAAAGAGTTGGCATGGGAAATGAAGAAGATAAGAAATATTCGAAGCAAACGCGTTTTAATAATTACAATGTGACCGGTCTCCAATATCTTCATTGTAGATCTCGAAATGAGCTGCGAGTGCACTTCGGAGGATCTCGAAATGTATATCAAACGGATGGGAAGACTCGGCGTTCTTCTCGAAAAGGAAGTTGCGGAGGAAAAGGAGAGACACAAGTCGGCTGTGGAGAATGTGAATAGAATGGTGATGGAAGAAGAGGAGAAAATGAAGAAGGAGGGAAAGGTACGAGGGGCCTTAGCGGGAGCTTTAAGGGGTAATAGAAGATTCTTGGCTTCCTTCAGACACAACTTAAAAAAGGCTTACTGGTTGATTTGAAAGAGGGATCATTTACCCTTAATATCGGAATCAAAATATTATTAATGGTTCTACTAGAGATTATCATTAATCCTACCCTTGCAGACTGCTCGGCAGATCAAGAGGGAGATCGTCGATTATGTCGAAACCTCAGCGAGGAACATCAAGAAAGACTTCGCGGGTCTATGGGACGCATTGAAATGCCTAAAGAATGTACAGGCCTACAGTGTGGCAATGATCGACTTCTTGTCCAGGAGAGACAAGGTATGGAATGGCATTTCGTGCTTTTTAAAGAAAAAAATTAGACCGGGCGAAAAAAGGTCCATTTTTTCATAGTAGCTCTTATAGCTGCGGAAAGCACCCGAGACTCTCTAGTTTACGTCTTGCATTTGAATAATTATTATTTACTTGAGATTCAACTGAACGGAGATGACGTGATCAACCATGAAGAGATCAGTCGTCGGTTCGGATGCAACGAGGGATACACGATTGAGATGAAGGAGCTCAAGTATATGGCCGGTTCCAAGTTGAGGGGAGACATTCCGAACAGCGGGGGAGGACAGAGTCTCGAGGACATTGTCAAGGGTGAGCTGTGAAAATATACACGCTTTGGATACTACCTCCTTAAGCATTGAAATGGCGAAGGCATACTTCACACTATTTGCCTTTCAGCCCAAGTATTATAGGGTGCTGAAATCCCAAGCCGGTTTGCTCGGCAAACCTTGTTAGTATTGACGATATAAAAAAAAGAATAGATAAATCAGCCAAGCTCAGAGTATATCTTGCAGAAGCCAAGGTTTACTCGGGAAAAGGCGAGGAGAGAATGCCCCTCTTCGGCCGATTTACCCTCAACATAACTCGGAAGTCCTTCCCTCAACTGTCTCCCTTCGAGGAACGACGTAAGTCTCTCAATGTAATGCAAGCCAAGGCTAAAGAAGAAACCGTAAAAAGTAAAAAATAAAACGTGAGAGTTAATATTGGAATGATGGTCCGCGTATGCAATTCGGGCATCTCTTTTCTCTTGTAGATCCATTGAATGATGTACATAAGTATGCCTTTTATTTCCGCTTTCAGTCATTCAACAGCTCATGATCCGTCCGATCGAAATTGTCTATAAGGAGTACGCAGCCAAGGCCGAGGCTGCTCACGGGAGATCGCATCATCGAGTAAGTTCTCTCTCTCTTAATAGAACTTGAGAAATCAATGGAACAATCTAATTGTAGGCAAGTAATTTCAGTCCCAGACAACGGAAGAGAAGGAGCTCATCGCGGCCGAAATTCTGCTTCTCAAGCTGAAAGCGGTAAGCATACGGAAGGAGAATACAGAAAGATTCAGAGAAAAGTTGAAGCGTCAGGAAAGGCACGTACATACGTGCCAATTAGGATTTAGACTGTCTCACTCTCTGCGCTCTCTTCACTTCAAACGCACTGTTGCTCGAAGAATGGAAATTATTAGCGCGAGAGTGAATAGAAAGCTAAGCTCTGATGTATATTATGAAGTAATGAGCGATAATTGCTAAAAAAGAGACGCTCTCATTGTAGATGCATCTATCGCGCGAAGATCTCACCATGGCTTCTCCGTTCTTCGTTTTGAACAAGCGGCTCACCCTCATTCGGGCCGTTTCTGTCGCCAGGAAAAGTGAGTTTTCGTTATTTCCGCGATGTCGAACTATTTCGATTTTACATATTTGCTATGTCAAACATCAAAGATCAGACCTCACGCAGAATCGGAAGATTCTGCCTGGGGTCGCTAATAAGTCAAGGACCTATTAGGTGAAAACATGGTTTCCTAACATTAGCATTGCAGCTAACTACACCGACTTGAACAAGAATGGATGGCCGCTAATCGAGACCCTTCAAATGCTCACGGAACGGGACACTGGAAAGATTAAGAGAGTCTACAAAGTACACGACTCTTCATTCATGATCCCTCTACGATAGACCTTCCCGATGCCCGATTACACTATCCGATTCAGATATTCCCCTAATACTTGTGCCATCCCCCTATCTTATTCGGTATTTCGTGAACCGCAATTCTAATGTCTGCGTTATTTGTGTGAAACTCTTATATCATGCGGTGAACTTTATGACATTGTGATATTGATAAATTGAATTTTTACTTGCTCAAGAAATCGGGTGTACAACAAATGAGATGATCACGGAGCATGCAATGCCTATAAAAAGCACACTATACACTTTCCCAGAGATAGAGAGGGGAAGAAAATACGGAAATAGATAATCAGAAGCCCTTCACAATTAAATTTAAAATAAACTCTCTAATGGAGAACTCCGACGTGTTAACTCGTTCCAGTCTTCCATAAAGAAGCAAAACATTTCCTTCATTACTTCCTTCACAATACTTCTTCTTTTCTTCATGTCTTCAAGCCAATCCATACCTTTCATCTTGGGCGACTTCTTACGGTCCTCAATTGAGTGTACTGCTGCAGCCGGGGGAGGGGGGCGGCTTGTGAGTGAGAGTGGTGGGGTGCACGGTGAGCAGAGGAGGGGCACTCGGTTTTTAAAGACGGAGAATTCATTGAAGGTATCGATTAGGGTCTGAAAGGAAGCAGTTAACGTAATCTTCTTTTCATTTTCTTCCTCCATCCAGTAGAATTCTTCTCTCTGTTCTCGCGGCGGACGGTCGGCTCTCCTTCCTCTCTCATCTTTCACCCCCCATCTCCGCCATATTCCATCAAGAACTCAGATGAAGAATCCCCCTTTTCACCTTGGCAAGTGAGGGCGGTATGTTGGCCATGGTCTCTTTTCTTCGTCTCTCCCCTTTCTGTCGCGGCTGCCCTACCCCATAGTGAAGATTTTCAAGTGAAGCTTTTTATCCCCACTCCCACCCCCGTGATATCCTTGTTCATCCCCCCTGTCGCACACCGTAAGGTGTAATGATAAAGATAAACATAAAGATATGGTATATGTCAAGAATGAAAGTAAGACTGCGGTTACTGCTTCTTTTCCCAACACAATTGTCGGTTTTACCATGCGACGGGATCTGTTAGAGCTTTCTTCCTTTCCACTCGCGTATAGGTTATAGGAGACGGAGAATTCATTGTGATAGCCTTTGAACTGGAAGATAACGTAAAAAGTTATAAAATGAAAAATATATTTCGCCTAGTTTGCGCAATCTTTTCCTTGAAATACATCCCCCCTGCGAATACACAATGCTCGTCAAACGACAAATATCGAATTCTGCGCGTTCCGATGATCTGAGTATTCTATGTCGAGTGAGAGTCCTTGGGCGCTACTTGAAACGGAAACCTAACGGACTAGCAGAATGGCCTATGCGGTCTGTCCAAACGGAACTCTTCCGCTGGCTCTAGTTGACCCGGCGTATCCCTTTGCCTTCCATTACAAAGATACGGTCCTCGGAATCTTCGTCGATTATTTCTCCGTTCTTGCGTCTATTCTTAATTGCTCGTGTCTCTTCATCAAGAAATAGGACAGCTACCGTATGACCTTTCACGTTCCTTAGGGGCTTAATCTTATTTTATTCAGAATCAACAAATCCTCTCACTGGAAGGCAAGAGTTGCTAGGTGGCGAGTTCTATCATGGCTCTGTTTTTTCGATTATAGAATCTGTAATATTACATGAGGAAGATGTATTCGAATACAGCTACAGTCCATCGGCACTCATGTCTGAGAAGGTGCTGTTGGTAAATTCAATTCTTAAATACCAAAATAATAAACTAAGCTGGTGTTCATCGAAGGAGCGAACGCAAATGAACGAATAGAGAATACTACTGACATTCTGGCTTTCGATAAAGTATCGCTCGTACTGATATCCATATCCTTATGCGCAGACGTATTGCTGAGAAGAATATTCGTAAAGACAGCTCAGCCCAGCTAGTCTGGAAAACATATTCACAAAATAAGATTTTAGGATCCATACATTCTTTTAACCTATTAACAAATCTGTAAATGGTTCTTCACCGTTTTCGAAGAAGCCTGGCCCATTTTTGTATAAATTTCTAATTGTAAGCGATGTTTGTGGATAGTGACGAATTCTCTCCTGGTGTTCCCAGTCGTGCATTTATATGATCTGTTCAGTCGCGTTTAATGTGGAAAATTATCTTAAGATTATTTTTTCATTTTGAATCGAAGCTCCAAATATGCGATGAGATAAACTGCACATAATCTATGTTGGGTATCACCACTGGCACACCTTTTGCAACCACGGGGATCTGCGAATACCAGTCAACTTTTTCACTTCTATACAACTGAGGCAACAGCTCCCCCTAGTCGTTCCTCACCCATTATCACATCTACTCGAGTGAGACGCCTTCTAATTTCCCCCGTTCTCCCCTTTGCGGTCAACCGGTAGATCAGAGGAGAGTGAGTCTCTCAATTATTTCGAGATTAATTGGGAGCTAGAGAGCGGCGAGAGAATGTGAAAAATAAAGAGAGCAAAAGAGAGAACAGATTTATTGCTCACAAGGTGAGATTTTAATCTTGCGGAGAAATTTGAAGATGAGAAATATTGCATCTAGTGCAGTTTTCCATGCTGATTCCGAATTTGAAGTTTAAAATTTGCGGTCCAAGAGTATATTTGAGATAATGGGAATCAAAGTTGTTGTATATACGCTAATTGCATTATACCTATTTTGGATAATCCCGACACCTCGTCTCTCTCCTCTCTCCCCTCACTCGTTCCCCTCATTCCTGTCTCTGAATAAACCTTGAGTGGTTTCCTCTCCCTGTCCTCCACACCCCAACCTATCCCTGCTGGGATCCTTGTTGTTTCTATCCCTCTACCGTACCTCCCTACTCTCACCACTCGTGCGTCCACCTCCGGACATAACACTGGCGACCAGGCAATTGAACCTCTCGCGTTAGCCTTCTACGTAAGTTTGCGCTTAACTCATTATCCCATCCCTACCCCTACTCCCTTGCTCTTAGCCTGTCGGTTCTGAGCGTGTTACTGATTTGACCGGGAGTACCCAGTGATCAGTTGGTGTGTAGTATCCGCGTAACGGGAGGCACCCGTGTGGAGAAGGCTGTTGGGAGCGGAGTTACCGTACCCTGAGAGTTTGAGATTGCGTGATACCGTAATCTCAGGGAGATTACTGTAGTGTGCTACCGCGTAGTCCGCTGACTGGCTAAGGTATCGTGTTGGGTTCGTGTCGACCAACAACACTACAAGAGGTGATTTGGTTGAAGCGTCGACCGATAATGTCGGGACGCGAGGCCAGAATGAGCGAAGAAGAGTCTAGTCAGACCTCTAGTCAGATGCTTGCAATGATGCGAGAGATGCTCAAGGCCAATCAAGAGATGATGAAGGAGATGATGGAGCAAAGGAAGGCTGATGAGAAGAGAATGCAGTCAATTCCCGAGAAGGCACTGGTGGGTGGAAGTACCGTAGTTGGTGAAGAAAGACCGGCTGTCCAAACTTCTACTGACGGTCGCCCACAGTATTCAATTAATGCAATTGAGAGCAGGATTCAAGAGTTTGTGTATGATGATGAGGAGGATGCCACGTTTGAATCATGGTGGAGGCAGCACCAGGACATATTCGAAGTGGACCTGTGCTCCTTCTCAGATCTGCATAAGAACCGTTTGCTGATAAAGCATGTCAGTCAGAGAGTTGAGAAGCAGTTGTCGGATGCTGTCGCACCCAAGAAGTGGGCAGATCTCTTGCTTACGGAACTGATCTCGACTATGACAAAAGATGTTTGGCGAGACAACATCTCTCTTTGAAAAGAGGTGACAGATGTTTGAGCTGAAGATGAGTGCAAATGGAATCGAGGATATAGAGGTTCTTATGTCACGTGTGAATAGACAGGTGAGAGTGCCCAGACCGATAAGATTACTGGGAGGTACTGGTGCTGTTGCACGCCCTCGATCTCCATAAGTATTCTGATGCACATCTTTTTTGATGCTTGCTGAGGCCAGCAAGAAGGGAGAAGAGTGTACGATGGATGATTTGCTCTCCATGTACAACAATTCCACCCAGCTTAAGCGTGACTCCAAGGCAGTTACTGGGCAGTTCAAGCCAGAGGTCAATGTTGTGACCAAGTAATGAGCGTGGGACGTCGGTCTGATGGTTGGAATCAAGAGATTCTTCTCTGTAATCGATGCAACTTTTTTAACGCTCACTGTTTATTCAAGAACGAACACGACGGGCATGGGCTGCTATTACAACCAATGTCTTGTACGCTGAGTCTTCTGTTCGTAGTCTTTATTCCGCTTATATTTCGCCTTCTTCTCGCTCCTCTCCTAGAGCCCGAGCGTCCTCGATGAACGCAGCGACGCGAATGGATGACGCGATTCCTGTATTAGCCGGCAGTTTGTTCGGGCTGTCGTAGTTATCTATGATAAAATCAATAACGGCCTTCATGGATTGCTCGAATTGCTAGCCGGTCATCGGTTGGTTGATATCCTGATCCCTGCTTGAATCTCCGCTCGATTCGTCCGAGAGAATGTTGTTCTCTTATATTCACTCGTTCCGTCATTCCTGTCTCGAGCATAATCCCTGAGTAGTTCTCTCTCCTTGTTGTCCTCATCTCATCCTATCCCAATCGGGACCCGTATTGTCTCAACCTCTCCTGTCGACAATATACTCAGCGAAGTTTCCCTAGCCGGCTAGGGAATATTTCCCACGGCGTGACCCTGGGGATTATTTCTCCAGCCAGCTGGGGAAATAATCCCCAGGGTCACGCCGTGGGATTATTTCCCCAGCAAGCTGGGGATCCTTAATCTGCCGCACACCTTCATAAATAGCAGACATCACTCTGTGTAGTGTACTCATCAGTTCATCGGAAATCGGGAATCCAATAGTTTTATATATAGCACAATGACACGTACTGCTGCAGGCTGTGAACAATGGAATATTTAGAGGTAA
Source organism: Micoletzkya japonica (assembly GCA_900490955.1). Lineage (NCBI taxonomy): Eukaryota > Metazoa > Nematoda > Chromadorea > Rhabditida > Diplogasteridae > Micoletzkya > Micoletzkya japonica. The sequence goes on from LS915159.1 coordinate 46,852, forward strand.
ACCTGATCGAGTGAGGGTAAATTTAGGAGCACACAGATAGGGTACAGAGAATGGCTAGTGGTCGGAGAATGAATGGCTGAGATTAGGGGAGGAGATTAGGGAGGGTTGAATAATCCGATGAAGGGTGATAACTGGCACGAAAGAGATTACACATAAACAGGCGTGACTTAGGCGTGGATTACACTGTACGAGCTAATCAGAGACGAGGATGTAACCAGATGTGGGGGAATATGAACATGAGCGAAGTACAGGCAAGGCGAAGGGAGTGAGTAAGGCAACTGAGATTGCATGGGTACAGAAGTGTACTGGCGCCTAGTGAGGATCGAGATGTCACGGGTAGCGAGGAAGTGCACAGAAGAGGGAGGGGGCGGGAAATAAGGTAGGTAGATCCGATGAATAAATGCGAGATAAAGAGAATGGCTAACAATCCTTGATGAATGCTGGTCGACTACAGAATGGAGGTGATCTTGTCTCGCCACTCCTCCGCTTCTTTCTTCGAGTTTGCGAGAAAGGAGTAGGAGCGACGGCGAAGGCGAAGCTGCAAAGGGAAGTTGGAGAAGATCAAAGATCAAACTACAAAATTGTGGGCGGCAAAAGAGGGTTTAGTTGGGTGTGAAGAGATGAACGGCGAGGTATTCTTCCTCATTGCCTTATAGCGATGTTGCATTAGGTACATTGTGCTTTCCCTTTCCCTTTCCGTATTTTTTATATAGCAGGATAAATTATTATTATTATCATTAGTATCCACCTCGAGCACGGCGGTGCCTTTCCTCTGCACGTACGGGACGTTTCCATTGACTTCGATGGCTTCAAGATCAACCAGGTCGATCTCCCCTCGACAGATCGGAGACTCCTGGTTGTCGAAGTACAGCATCTTAAAAAACATTCCACTATTTTATCGAACTATCGTCTCGTTCTTTACTTACACAGTCGTATGATAAATATTATTGTAAGGCACCATTCAACTAGATCTTCGCACAGTGTTTCTACGGTTCTACGGGGCGCCAGTCCGGAATTTCGCCAAACAAACTCTCCAATTTCCATGTTCCCCCAACATTAATTTATCCCACGGAGTAAACCGTTATGTTCATTAGGCTGACCTTGAGTCGCTGTTCGTCCAGTACGTACCACCGGGGACTCCAAAACTTGAAGGTCGCACCCTTCTTGTAGAGAATACCCGCGTGGGCGTTGGCAGGACGCTGAAATCTCTATTTATTTAATCATGTCTTAATCTAGCGAGTTCCTCACAGTGTGCATCTAGCCAACAGCTCGGTATGAATTCTCGTCACGGAATGAAACTCACGATAACCGGACGCACGGGCGACGCGGGACTGTTGACCTCGGAGAGGGGCATGGTCGAGGCGTGTCCGTTGGAGGGAAGGCCCTGATGGGGCGTTGCGAACTCGTAGTGTGAAGGCGGACGGGGCGGGCGAGAATCTCAACTCGTTTTATTAAAAGTTATCTAATAATATATTTTACTTTTATAGGCAAGAGTGATGAAATGCACTATCTAATTTGCATAAAACTTGAAGAGCTAGAGTAGTTTCCCCTACCGAGTACGGGAGGCGTCACGGGCGAGGGCTCTTCTTCATCGATCTTCGCGAACGACTCGCGGACCGTCATGTCCTGAACAACTCTTGGTTATTCCGTGGTAGACCTTTGTTTTATCGTAATATCTCTCTATGCACAAATTTTCCACGCTGAACACATAAAGCGTTAAAAGCGTTAAAAGCGTAAGTAGGTAAGAATGATGAAGATAGAGGGACAGGGGATGTAAGAGAGCTGAACACTCTGTGCTATCCCTCACCCCTCTGGTGACTACAACTATCTACTTCTAGTAATAATTATATTTCGGTTCAGCTTGAAAAAAAAACTATAAAGTATATATATTGAAAGATCGACTAACCGCTCTCATCTCCGAGGACGAGGCAGTTCCATTGGGAAGGGTCGCGGTTGGGATGACGTTCCGCCCCGTCCACAACGTCCGCAGAACGGCCTTTCTCGCGTAGTTCGACAGCTCATTGACGCGACTTTGCTGAAGTCAAGCGTTGCTACGAAGTCATGCACATATTCATAGTATCGGTGCTTAAATTTGCTGGATCTTACGCACTCTCACATAATATGTGACGCAAACAGGAATGGCACCATACTTCAGCTCCCGTATGCAATGTAAATGCCACGCTGAAGTGGCTACAACTCTTAGCTTGGCGATGAGGATTGTAGTTGCTTACAAGGAGATGCCGCGAACACTCCGTAAATCTATGAGAAACGACTTTAACAGCTTTTAAGGGATCATTCTTTAAAATCAAAATCCGTTTACAGAATCTGCTACTAAACCCTTTATCGAAAGAAAATCGCTATCCAAGTTTTGAACTTGTAGCTGAAAGTTCGACCTTGTCACGAAGTAAAGTAGCCACGTGATCGGATGAATGTTGTTTTTCGTTTTATTGAGCTCACAGAACAATATTATGGTAATTTTATGGATAATTTGGGCATTTGAGCACTTTTCACTGAAAAGGGGTGCTGTTTCAAGCTAATATTCCACAACTCGGGTAGCGATTTTCGCCGATAGAGGGTTTAGTAGCAGATTCTGAAAACGGATTTTAACTTTACTTAGTGGTCCCCTAAAAGCTGTTATGGTCATTTCTCATAAATTTACGGAGTGTTCGCGGCATCTCCTTGTTAGGTCTCTGACTACTTGCAATTAATGAAGACCTCATATTCCAGCATACAAGAATAAACTTCTTATACAAAAGATATGATTGGAAAATCTTGGGTTTCTTGGAGTAGGGTTGGGAAAGGAAGCAATAAACGGTGCTTTCCTTTAATTTTTTTTCCTTCAATTCTGTGTGCGGTATAGCTAATGCATGATAGGAAGACTACGTTTCTTCCTTTCCCAACTCTAGTCTCCAATAGCTTGAATTCTCCTAGATACCTCATCAAAGTCGTTGTTCTCTGCGTCCATCTTCTCGAGACTCTGCCTCCACTTGGTCAACGTCGACGTCGTGTTTCCGTTCGAGAGCATCGGCGAGATAGCACTAAATAATTTTTTTAAATTTATGTTTTGAGTTTATTAACTAGAGAACCAGAGTCATTGTCATCATGTCTTCTCACCGAAGTCGGTCCAACTGTACGTCGAAGAAGTTGACGTTGCGCAGATCGCGCGACGAGAACTGATCGAGGTGTGAGCACTGCAAGAGCGTCACTATTTCTACACAACTTTGAAGCCCTCATAGACAAGTGAAGATCCAGAGTGGCTCGGTTGTGGTTAATTTTCACGGGACCCCGCTTAACTACAACAGAGCCAGCGTTTCCCAGCTTTTAACCAGATTCTCGCCCTCTTGCACGCGGTCTCTCACTAAGTGACTACATATCTCTAAGTGGATAAGTTCCTCACAGCCTTCTCCGTCTCAATGGTCGTCTTCGTCTCATCCTGCTTCGCCTGCTCCTCCACGTGCTTCGCAATCTCGCGCTCGCACAGCTCTGAAAGATCAGACAGCTTAGCTAGTTTGCATATTCTAATTGTATATCCTCATTTCATCATAGTATCGAAATAGTATATATCCAACGTTTCACTAACGTTTTCTCCGATAGCTTTACTCTCAGAGTAGATCAGAAAGATCAAAGGTCAACAATATTCACCGATGTCGTAGGGCGGTCCGTGCTGCAGGAAGTCCTCCGAGTAGTAGGGCCACACCTCCATTAGAGCGACCGAGAACCTGAATTATACATGTTACTAGAGATGGTGAAATTCAACGGACGATAGGATGATGAAATAAGTCTTCCTCTGCGTCTATGCCCGCTCTCGCTATATCCTATAGTCCCTACTGATGAGCAGTCGCACCTCACGTCCAGTACGCCAGTGTCGTTCGGATTGTACAGGTAGTTGGTGAAGCGACCGCGTCTCTCCTGCTCCAGCTGCAATCGACCTTATTTCGCTATATTCTGGATTTCGTATTCCCAAGCGTTTAGATAGCATCAAAGGGGTATTCACTAATCTGAACCAGGTCCCAACACTAGACCGAACTTTGGAACTTACAAATATCTCACCTTGATGTACTTCCAGATACAGTGCTCATTCGTCCTATCCGGAACGACCGACTCGACCGAACACCGCTCTGCCTCGTTGTCGAAGAGGAACGTCCGGAAGTACGTCGACTGCAAACATCAAAGATCAGTTCAAAGATCGAAGATCATCTAGAGATCAAAGATCAAACCTGCGAGTGGTAGGCGACGAAGCGCAGGAAGAAGTCGTTGTACTCGAAGGCGGACGGGAACTGGACGGTGAGCTGAAACAAGACGCTTACTTTTTGATTTTTGTTTGAGGATATTTCATCATCGGCAGTAACTAGGACTTTGCATTTTAGTGTTCCCAAGTTTGCTTTATCTTGCCTGATGCAGTGCGTCGAGGAAGAGGAGGAAGACGGGGGCGAAGTCGCTCCTCTGTGCGGCCGACGTGTGATTGGAACGGTAGGAGAAACGGTGTCCGAACGACAGCCAGTCCTTGCTGACCAGACGCTGCAACGAGGCATTGGATAAGCAGTCATTCCTCTAATTGATCATTTCATCATTAGCATGTCCATTTTGCATATTTGAGCGCTGCTTATTCTCTGCGTATATTAGATGCAGTACCTCGAAGCCCTTGATCGTGCGGTAGAAGGGATCGGCGATGATCTGAGCCAGAGATGAGAGCTGAATGATTACATAATTATTGTCTCTAGTATTTATGCTGGCATAGTTTTAGTGACTCCGTTGCAGAGATTTGTAACACCTCATCAAAAAATTGATCATCCGTCATTTTTCAGATCGGCCTTGTCATCAAATCTAATTGTACGTAGACCACAGTTGATAAGACGACTGATTTGACGAAATAATAGTTTGCTCTACCTGGCACGTCGCATCGTCTCCTTCTTCAATGCACAGAGCGACGGAGCAGTTGAAGTGCGTGAGGAGAGTCGCGATGACCGTCGACTGACGAAGCAGGCACGAGACCTGAAGAGAATGTCATTATTCGTCTCCACTTGAATTTCATCATCATTATGTGATATTTGCATTTTATAGGTCGTATCTACTAGCTCATGACTCACATGTTCGATCCATCTCGTCTCCTCGAGCATTCTCAGGTAGGACTTTCCTCCGAAGTAGACGGGCGAGTTCCATCGCTGACGAATGAAGCGAATGAAGAGCGAGAAGGACTCCTGCATTTGCGTAGTTTGATTCCTACTCTTCCTATTCTCTTCCTATTCTCTACTCATTGCCTATCCGTCAACTACTTATCTTACACTCTGATGCTCATCATGCTCTCACGCTTATCATTCTTAACTCTTCACAGTATTGTATGCTTATGATACATCGTATATTCCTTCAATACTCTTCATTGCCCCACCTTCATCTCGCGGGTCGTCGGGTAGACCGTCGGGATGTAGTCGATGTTCTTGTCCAGTCGGAAGGCCTTGTGCAGGCCGCGCTCTCCGAAGATGTACAGACTTCGCTGAGTGAGAGTGGCCGTCACCCGTTTCTGTCCCTCCGAATCCTCCGACTGACGAAGTGAGGGAACGCCGTTGCCTGGAAACATGTTTAGTATCTTCTATCCCATTCGATCTAGCGATATGCAAATTTGCCTATCTTGATTAGCGTACACTCCTTTTTGAGATATGTTCCGCATGTTCAGTCCCCAACTATGTATGCTGTCTTTGTTTCACTCGAGTGTTATATGCGTGCGCACATTTGTTTGTGGACATCAAGCGTTATCGTCTATTGTTTGACTATATCTGACGCATCGCTGACTAACTCTTGTGCATCGTTCCCCTGTTGCTCGAGTGCCGCACGAAGTTAGCGGCCTTGGTCAGTTCCTTGGCGAGGTCCGAGGGCTTCTGAATCAAGATTGAATCAAGATACTACTACATGGCCAGCAATACAGTACTTCTATCCTACTGTATACTACGATGTGGGAAAGGTCTCTTTTAGGGGTATTTCGTCATATTTTACATTTTTTCATTATTTTACCTGGAAGACGCTGCTCTGGGCCGAGGAGTGCAGCGATTCGTTCGACTGCGCGAGAGAAGAGAACGAACCGCAGAAGATGTCGGAGTTAGAAGAGGGCGAGGGCGAGCAGGCGACCAAACGACGAATGTAGTGCTCCTTCAATGTTAAGTTATTGCCCCCCATCTCATATCACATGTAAACTACATTGCCATGCAGTTGCTTGCTAGCTATTATCGTTGATATACTCACTACGGTACCTATGGGGGGACGAGGTTCGGTGTATGGTTGTGCAATGTTCCGCGAAAGTTCATCTTTTGTGGCATCATCTCGCTCTAACCTGATGTGCACTGCTCGTGAGCGGGGTCATAGCGGGAGCCGTGGAGCGTTTGGCTGCCGCCGTGGGCGAGGTAAGCGACAGCGAAGAGACCGACATCGCATCCGCGTCCCTGCGATCCTTCGCCTTCTTGATCCGAGAGACGACCTAAAATGACGAAATCACTCATTTTATTATTTTTATTCCATTTAAGCATAAAGATGAACACTGACGTTCGGCGTCGTGAAGGCAGCTCCTCGGACGAGAATCGCACCCTTCTCGTGAATCCACGTGACGACCGGGAACCGCCCGTTGCGGAAGCCCTTAGCGATCTAAACCAAGTTCTTAGAAGCTTAGGGGTTAAGGACCAAGGCTGATACCCACTAAGAGGGTACTCTATTTTCTTACCCTATTACTCTACCGGTTCTTAGGATACCTATCAATTAATGTCACTGTAAGGAATCGCACCTTTCCGAGCACTTCATCGTTGACGGTCGAGGGGATGGCGAAGGCCGAGGGATACGAAGAGCAGACGGAGTAGTCGTGGTTGGCGTGCGACACACGGAACAGTCCATTATCCGAGTCGAAGCGAAGCCTCGACAGTTCCAGCGAGTACTCCGCCTTCCTCGCACTCGTGAGCACCTCTGAACCAAGTTACGTCATCTAAATAAATGCGATTTCTACCCGAATTACAGCAAATATCACCATAGTGGTGTGCCGCGACCGACAAAGGGCGAGGTTTAGCATAGCGAGGACAGGGTCAGTGCACTCGGCACACGTGCGTTTTGAATGGGCGTTGGGAGGGAACTCTCTAACTGTATTGGGGTATATGCCTACCCTGTACGTCCAGATAGTCCTCCTGATTGACGGACTTCTCTCCCGATCGAGGAATCGTGGGCAGGTAGTCGAAGCGTCGGCGGGCCACGCTACCTATACAAGGGATTTCATTAGCTGCTTCTCGTTAATTACCAATTCTTAATCAGGTACTGTGATTTATTCTAACGTTGCTTACCTTGTATTCCCCTTGGCAACTTGACGATGGCCTTCCGAATGTCCTTGATCGTAGAGGAACTCGTGGCTTGCTCTTTCGCGTCGAGCGCCTTCAAATTACCCGCTTACCCATTGATTATGTTGTCAGTCCGCTTTATTCCAATACTGTCTCTGCATCTCACCAATTTCCATGATCTGTAGTCTCCACTCACTAGATTTGCATAATTTAATATCCTATGGATCGGAACGGTGTGTATTAGTTACCTTGAGGTACTCGGCGTGTTCGTGGAAGCAGAAGATCGTGGCCGGAAGACGGGACGGCCACCTCAGCCCGCGAAGCGTCTTGATGAACGAACTGATCGTGTCCGATTCCACCTAAAAAAACATGGTTCATATCTTTTTTTCAGTTTTCATCTATCTAGATGGATTTCTGCTTATTCTCTTGCAGTATCTCATCAATCTAGGTATATCTCACCTCCTCGTCGAACATGAGCGTCATCAACGTGAAGGTAGACGACCGGACCTGCCAGCAGTGGTGAAGAGACGAGGCGACCTGAAGTAGGTTCATTCAGGGTCGTCACAACTCTGTTTTGGATCCTGATCCAATACTACTAGCTAGCGCTACTACTACAACCTCTGATAAGGTGAAGTGTTCCTGTCCGTTTTGCTTCTACTATCTGTTGCCAACATCTCGCATGGGGTGCCTGAGTACTCTTCTAACCTTAGCAGGAACTGAAGCGAGCATCGGAGACTTGGCATTGACGTCGTCGAGGAACTTCTCCTTGACCAGCGACATGAGCGGCGCCGACCGAATCACGACCTCGTCCGTGTCTGGATTATTATACCGATTATTGGTTTTATATCATTTTATTATGCTTTTAACTTAACTTAGCTTATCGATCGCAGTGGAACGGGAAAGGAAGAGAATGGCAAGATTATTTAATGTTATGCTGCCCTTACACAGCGGATGGATGGGGTGTCCCTTGAAGATGAGTCGGTAGTTCGTGAGGAAGAGTGCTCCCTCGGCCGGGATTAGCCACGTGTACGGATCAGCGGGACGGTCTGAACAATGCCGGGTTACGGTAGGCCATTGTGGCTGGCGGATGGAGAGGACTGCCACATGGCAGCGGCTGCCCTTGCTGGGAGAGGGCCCTGTGGTGAGGGTGTGCGCGGGCATTGTCTAAGCAAGAACCCCCCCCCCCCCGATACGAACCGTTCTTTCCCTCGCACAGCAGGAAGGTCCGCAGCATCGGACACGGGAACCGCTCGTTGGCCAGCAGAGCCGGAGGCGAGATCTCCATCTGGAACAAGGATAGTTGGAAGGACTTCTAGATTAGCTTTGATGTCAAGTATAAACGCCGATGTTCCAATGGACCGCATTAGGCTTGTACAAAATCTAAGCTTTCTAGCAGGGCTTCGGAGGGATAGGGGCTTTTGGCTAGCCAATAGGTACGAAGCTAACCTTGGGCGGCGGAGGGAGCTTGCTGCTCTCGATGTACACCTGCTCAATGTTCTCGATCTGCATCTCGATACACGGTTCGACAAGCGAAGTCAGCTTCCCGATCTGCGGCCCGTCCAGACCCGCCGACATGCCGATTCTCAAAGAGTTGGAGGCTAAAACCCTGTTATGTGTGATTTTTGAGTTGAGGGCACTTTTGTCTCACTTCAACGCTTTGTCAAGATGAAAGACGAGAAATGCTTTTGAATGAATGAATGAATGAAAACTAGCACAGTTTGAAAGTCGAAAGATCAAGACGAACCTATCAATGATCCTCGTGATGGCTCTTGCGATGGTCTCGGTCGTCTCCTTCCTCAACTCCTCCTGTTTCTCCGTATCATCCTCTCCCTGCGAATTCTCCGATTCGCTGGCGGTGCGCTGCAATCACTTGGCATTTTAGAGGTAGGCATTTTAGAGGTATTCCCTGTCATCTGATATTTCGATGCTATGATGCCATTTCCTTTCGAAGTTTCCCATCTGCATCAAGCAACCGCTCCTTTAGAACCCCATCCAATGTTAGTCCAGGTGATAAACCATACCTTCCTCTCCTTCTTCTGGTTCTCAATGCGAATGATCCTCGACCGATCGAGGGGTACTCGGAGGTAAACCATGAGGTTGATGTAGTGCTTCGCTTGCCCGAACACGATGCTGTCCTCGTCCAGACCTCGTCTTTAACGAACATTTTCGTTGTTTTACATATTTTATATACTTTCTACACCATTCTCACTTGGTCTTCTCCTCATCGGACAGTTCGTTCCACTCCCGGAACTTCCTCGCGAACAATTGCATGGCCGTCGGCTCCTCGAAGAGACCCCACGTGTCGTGACTGCCTAAAGAAGGTCCCGATAAGAGATAGCTTAGGAGAACCTAAGGAGGGACTTAAGGACCCTATCGCAAACTGAACGGACCGCTGATGACGAAATCGGTGCAGCCCTTTCCCTCGTCGATGTACTGCTGCCGCATGAGGCGGTTGAGGTCGTGGAAGAAGGCAGACTCCCAGAACCTGGAGAGGTGGTGACTAGCTACTTACTAACGTTCTACGCTCATTTACCACTAACCGCTCATGTTTTACTAGCATCTAGGCATGAAATGCGATATTTTGTGCTATTTCCCTAAACTCGATACTTACTTCTCGTTCTTCCACACATCGTGATTCTGGATGCACGTGTACGCGTACTGCTGCACGCCCTGCGTCAGCTTCTGCAACGTCAAATTGCTATTCCGTCATCATATAGCAGTATTTCATCACCATATGTCAGTATTTCGTCATCACCTATAACTGACCCTGCAGTATACATAGGAGCAGAAGAGGCAGGCGTAGGCGATTCCATGCTCATCGTGCACACTCTCCTCAGCCAGTGCACAGTTCATGAGGCGGACGATCAGCTCGAACTGCTGCGGAGCCAGTGTGGCCCTGCAGTTTAAAGGTGGTGTAAACAGAACAACATTAGAAACTCCCGATACGAAGAGCCTGTACAGACTCAAAAGATTACGGTAATGACAGCCAAGCCAAACATTCGACCATACGCAATTTTCCGCAAACTATTCTACGGATGGCATACTGTATCGGGTCTAAATAATTGTTCGCGCCGTTATTTTTTGAATTCCCTGTACATCAAGGAACTTTTCGCTCACTTTTCTCAGCAATTTGCGAATCTTTTTTCATTTTTACTGTGATTTTGTTTAGAATTAGCGCCTTGAAATAACAAAAAGCATGCCTGATTAGCGCCTCAAAAATTCTGTTTACACCACCTTTAAGAATGGATTCCCAAAATCGAAGTTTAATTCAGAACTCAGAATATGTCTAACTCTGTAATCTAGGCTGGACAGTTCCAGACTAATACGATAATTCCACTCTGCAACTTTATAATAGTTATAAGACCTTAGTTTCCTAAGACTTACTTGTAGACGGGAATCATGCCCTTTACGAGAAGGGCGCAGAGTCGCACGCGGACGGAACGGGAGCGCAGCGCGAACTCGATGGCCGGCATCTTCTTGCGCGCCTCGGCGATGCGGTTATCCATGATCGAGGAGAAACACTCCTCCAGCACCTGAGATAATGGATTGACACTGTTATTGAGGAAAAAGCGTTTCTTCACCAAACTCATTCTCGTCAGCCTCCACTATTTTCGTGGTAAGAAGCTCGTGATAGTTGAATGAGCTACATGGCATTAGCGTATGAGTAGGCGCTACAGCGGGTCTGCATAATGTCGTGATAAGTACACAGAGAAAAATATGTGCTCTTTTTCGCCCCTGGACATATAATGTGCCCCACGGAGCACCGAATGTGCTCAATCGAGCATATTATGTGCTCCATGGGGCCCATATATGTCCAGGGGCGAAAACGAGCACATATTTTTCTGTGTGTAATGGAGAGGTTGCTTTACCTTGAACCGTCGCTGCCTCGCCTCCGCCGATTCTTCCTCTTCCACGTTTAGCGGTGTGTCGGGCACGATCCGGGGCGTGGGAGCGATGGAGGGAGGAGGGGGAGAGGCCGACCGCAGACGGACCAGGAGAAGCTCCACCTATAAGAAATTGGTTACGATCAACGTTCAAGTCTGCTATTGATGATATCTATATATGTATATGCTAACTCTGAGCCTGATACACATATTCGTGTATTGATAAGGCCAGGGACTCACGTTGGTCTCATCGAGAGGACCCGTCGGTGCTGCGGATTCGGTGACGCTGGCCTTGCGAGAGGAGGGCGTCTGCGGAAGGACGCTCTCTTGCTGCTCCTGAAAACGTAACATTCGCGCATTTCAGCCCACAGAAGAACACTCGTATCTATATGGGACAGCGAGTGTTAGGTAGACGCGTTGGAGTTATTACTAAGGATGTTCTCGACTTTTATGGATGGACTCACGTTGATGAAGATGACGCTGGCCAGCTCTCGGAGGTTCTCGTCCCACATGCGCAGCGAAGCTGAGGTGGAGGGAACGCTCGAGCGACGCGAAACTTCCTGAATATGCTCCTTGTTATCTCATATCCGTATTATTGTTGAGTCTGGATAGTTGCCTAAATTATGTAAAGTTATTGAAGTGTAAGTTGTCCGCCCTCACGTAGTCAAACGCATCGCAGATGCGGTAGGGCAGTCCGCGGTTCGTGACGAAGACTTGGAACATGTGCGAGGTGAGCAGAGCGTGCATAAACGACGAATCCACGCACTTTTGCAGCTTCCTAAAGTTACTCTTTATATACTGACCTTTATGCCAAAGGTATTTGGACGGCTTATGAGCTAACTCTAGTGTATTTAGGCCCAGATGCTAAGGAAAGGACGGTATTTAGCGTTTCCCTTCACTAAAGGTATTCAGAGGGAAGTAATCATAATGTAACGACATGCTAACCGGAATCCGATGAAGGCCGCGTGGTGGAAGGTAATCGAAGGCTTGGGGAAGACGCGGACCAGGAGAAGGGCGTTTCTGCAAGGGAAATTTATCGGTTTTCCGTTTCCAATACCCCTGGTACAGTGTAGGTAAACTACCCCAGTTTTTGAAAGTTTCGTGGTGTTTCATCTAAAATGGATACCTTACCTGTATCCCTCGATGATGTCCGCGTAGAATCGCATGAAGCACGCGCGAATCTGCGAGTCCATAATCTCATCGTCCGGCTTGGGAGGCGATGGCGGTGCGTTGACCATGTCGATGAACTTGAGATCCGGCTGCATGATCTGAAATAGATAACTATTCGCTAGTTAGTTTGCACGACATTACCCTGAGCCGCTTGCACTGCAGTATTATAACATATTCTGAGTAACTCTACTATGCTGCTGCGCTTGTCTCATATGCACATGTACTAAGTTATCTGGCAAACGCACCGCCTGGAGACTGTCGACGAGTTGCGAGAGGAAGGGTTCGGGGACTTCGGGCACGTGGAGGGACGAGGGAAGGTCTACGCGACCCGTATCCAGATCAACCACCATCCACTCCTCCTTGCTGCAAGGAACCATGTTCATTCATAAGTATCCTTGTAGCATAGCTATATTATAGTCCGTCTTGATTGCTTAGATGTATGCTACAGTTAACCTTTGTTTATGTTATATGTTACGGTTACCCTTACTTTAGGTACGCTAGTTTGCTTTAATTAACTCACTTCTCCACAAACTCCAGGTCGCTCTTGAGAATGCCCGCGATAAGCGGTGACGGACTCTCGAGGTAGTCGAACAACTGACGAGGGGCCACCGTGATCTCCGTGAAACTGCAGATAGTATTATATTATCTTCAAACTCTTTCCTATTAGACCTCAATCTAAAGCTGCAGAAAGAAGCCGGTAGCTCACGAGTATTCGAAGGGGTAGAGGAGAATGTTGATGGCGTGCGATCCGATGGAGAGCATGCGAGCGAAGGCGGAAGTGAGGACGAGACGCTGCTCACAGAGCACTGCACGCATCACGAGAAGCATGCCGTTGATGCCTGCAATGGTTCCTTTTTGCTTTTTTTCTTTTTCATTATTAAGTTAGTTGAGCAATTCTTTAGTGGGATAGCTCTTAGCGGGGAAGGCATGTCCAGGGTCGAAAAAGAGCACATATTTTTCTCTATGCATTCATTTTACCGCACCGCCTAAGTTGAACAGAAAGGTGTGCTCTACCTTACAACAAGGTTTTATGACATGCTTCTTTCTAATCACTTCAGTGCTTGTACCACTAACCGAGACTGCGTGCGAAGGCCGAGACGCATCCTCCGGACACAGGGATCATCGTGGACGAAGGGGCACGGACGGAGAGACGCTCATCTCCGAGGTTGAACGAGACGTTCTCGCCGATCCGAAGGGCGACTCCACCGAGAAGAGTCGCGATCTGCGAGTTTAATAAATCTTTCGATATCATACTCATGACTATCTCGAAATCATGCTTATCGTAGTCAATATCATAGTCTTGGATACTATGTCATTGTAGTGTAATATGCAGCGATGTGTTTGCCCTGTATCTGTACTACAGGATCCCGCTCCACTCACCATATTCTCCACTCCTCGATTGTCTCCCTCCTCGTGGCTCTGCGAGATCTTCCGCAAGCACAGCTGCAAAGAGGAAATCATTTCTTTCTTCTCCCTCCCCTCTCTAGATCCCGATTATTCCCTGTTTGCATTACATCGATACCAGTAAACGACTACATTCCTGAGCTCTCACGTGTAGGAATTAGGCAACTTATGGAATGTTATCCTCAACTATAATAAAGTATGACTGACCATAAACAGCTTGAAGAAGGCGTGTCGGGAGAGTATTGCGTAGACCTTCGGGCGGTAGAGTACTGTAGAGCCGAAGCACGAATCCGGAAGCTCCGACGGCTCGCACTTCTCCCATCGCTGAAGGATTGCATATTACTTATTTCAATCTCATTTATCCTTTCTATGTTCCGCAAGAGAAGTAGAAGAGAAAGGTTAACATTTCATGACTATTGATGACATCACGAGTTTATATAAGTTGGTTAGTTGACAACCAGCTCTGTCTAAACTACTCTCGTGGTTTCCCATTGTAAATATTAGCTGCGCCAGGGTACGGTAGGCAGGTTATGCAAAGTGTTCTCAGCATCTAGTGGCTATCACGCAACTCACATCGTACTACAGTATGTACTACAGTACTAGGCTAGAGTAAGAGCGAGAGAGCACGGGATTTCAAGAGAGGCAGAGAGAGTTCGTGGGCTAACCTGCATGCAGCACGCGAACTGGTGCAGACCCGAGACGTCGGTGAGCTTCGTGAAGAAGAAGGTAGAGGGGCGCGCTTCAGTCGACAGTTGCCAACCCCATGGCTGGCAGATCTGCAAAGATCGATCATTATTCCATACCCTATTTTGTTATTCCGACTAATTAGCACACTATAATATCTAATCTTCCACTGTTATACTGAATTAACTCTTTATAGATGATTGGTACGACGCATTAGCATATTCAAATATCTTCTAGGTTTATGCAGAGCCAAAGGACTGATCGGGGGAGCTGTCCCAAGTGTGACCGAGATCTATCCCCCCATAGCCCCCTCAGTTGTTTATCCTAACATCCAGTCGGTCGATACCGCGCGTCTTTTTCTATTTACGCTGATTGACCGAAGTTTCTCTCCTCTCGCGTTGTTCCCTTCCGCTCAATCTTCTCACATTACTCGAGACGGCACAAAAAAGCTCAACCCGTAGAGACCAACCGTCGAGAGGGAGGCGGGGAAGTGGGGGGAGGTCCAGTCCTCCCGGGGAAAGCGGTGAGTGACGATCCCGTTACTACGGTCGTACTCTGCAAAAGATCAATATCTTAATATAATAGTAAAAGTATTACTAAGTAGGATTGCGTAGCTAGAGTACTTCCCCATGTTTAAGGCTAAGGTCTTGACAGCTTTCGCTAAGTGAGAGAGCACAGTGCATGGAGAGACGCAGAGAAAGAGAGAGAGACAATCAACGTTGTCTCGTCCCTCCGAACCCCCCACCCCCCAGTCAACACAGAGTGTAAAGGCCAGACTAATTGGATCCGAGACGCGCCGACATATTGGACTACAGCAAGAAAAGTCTTATGCTAGGCTAGAGATCAAGGAACAAAGATCAAGGCAGAGATCAAAGATCAAAGATCACTCACCAAGCTGTTCGAGATCCAAGTCGACCAGTGCGATGTAGTCGACCAGTCGAGGCAGCAGACCCGTTTCCTCTGCCATCACCCTCGGCCTGCGATGGAGACTGTTGTATATCCTAGAGATCCCTCCTACCCTCTCCCTCCTATCTCTACCCTCTTAAGCCCCCTAGCCCTCCTAGATGGACAGCCGATAACACTTATCTACTCTCCGAAACGGGAAACGAGAGCAAAACTGAGAGGAGGAAGAGATAAAAGGGAGGGTAGGTGGGTAGGGGTAGGGAAGAGAGGGGAAGAGGAAGGGAGAGAGAGGAGGCTAATGGATGCAATGAAAGGCAATCAGGCCGTTACCTAGTTGTCAGCGCGATTGTCCACTGAATGGACGGGGCACGATCAAGATAGCGAAAGATCAAAGATCAAGTTTCGGCTAAAATCACCGCGCCAGAGCCTAGAACTAAGCGCACGGGCATAGTCTACTCACGCATACACTCTCTCAAAGTCGGGATGGGTAGAGGGCAAACATAGAGACAGAGAAGACAGAGAGAGAATGCATACCTTGGTGTGCAGACCGATGACCAACGATGTATCCCGCAGAGAAACTTGTCGACCCGCGACTGAAAGCAGACGGTCATTATGCACATCACTGCGCAAAATTAGCACAACGAACGCGTATGGTCACTGCGCGAAAAACAGCACGGGTAACGCGGAAACGAGGCTGATTACGCGAAAATACGAGTGAAACAAGGTCTAGGAGGGCTAGAGGCGGCAAGAAAACAAGAAAAAGCTAAGGAGAAGCTGGGGGGCAGCTCTAAGATGCGCGAGGGATAGCTAAGAACGAGCTAAGGGGAACAGCCCCCGTTCCCCCGGCTTGAATGCGTTACCGTATGCCAAGATTCGCGGCGGGAGTCCCTACGCTTCGCGTTTGCGAACCATTTCCGGCCGTTTCTTTGTTTCTTTTTGCGTAGTTTCGGCGAATTCTATGC
The DNA here is from genome assembly GCA_900490955.1 of Micoletzkya japonica. Lineage (NCBI taxonomy): Eukaryota > Metazoa > Nematoda > Chromadorea > Rhabditida > Diplogasteridae > Micoletzkya > Micoletzkya japonica. The sequence continues at coordinate 63,163 of LS915159.1, forward strand.
TGGAATTCTGCGCAATATTCCTACAATAAATATAAAAAAGCAGGTGAGCGAAAATTTTGGCGATTTTCCCTGTATTTTGAAAATTTCTGAAATTAATTTTTCTAAGCGCTTTTCAGCTTCTTATTGCAGCATTGGCACGAATACAGTGACATTCATAATGTATTTACATCAAAATAAAAATAAACAAATGCAGTCACAACGTGCAAAGTCCGTAAAACCACCGATTTCCTCCCAAGGCTGAGCTACCGTATCCCAATGGTGCATGCACCGCTTTCCCTAGTCTTTTCGATCCGGAATCGTCTGAAATTTATTATCCTTATGCTCCTATAAAATAAATGAATCCCTTGTAGTTCTGCCGAAACCCGCATCCGGCTAGTTTCTGCCCTGATGTCTGTCTCATCCTTGCACTAGATCCTACTCACCTTCACCTCCCCCCATAAACAGCTTATATCCATGTAACCCCGTCGATAAGCTGTTTACTCTTCTCCAGTCCCCGTGTTCGAAGCAACATTCCCTAAACAGGAGAGCCGATGTCCTTCGGGGGGGGCAAAAGCTCATTTCGAGCGAGGGCTTTGTCGGGGTTGAAAGCACGCGCAATGACGGGTATTACGCGTATCCTGCCCTCTTCTTTCACCATTCATGGACAATGAGATTCGGAAAACGCGCCAGGATAGACCCCTCAGGGGGGCCCTCTTCCAGTCAGCATCTCATCTCATTTCACTCTCAGTACAAAGCGAAAGTGAGCGAAGGTCAGCTTTCCCTTCTACTCTTACTCTCCCAGTCATGCCATCCCTGTCTAAGTAGGCGGAACTCCCACAGAGAGTAGAGTACATCTCCCCCCCTACTAAGCCATATCTTCCTCATATTTGCGCTTTCTTGCCCAAGGGCGAACGGTGCGAAGTCTCAAGAGGTGTAAAAGGGGCGAAGATATACGCGCACTCCACAGATCGACACTCGACCCGAGCTTCCTCGTTCGAGTACAGCACACTCTATAGTCTGCTGCCAAAACACCGGGTTACGGTAGTTCTGGGCAACTTTTGAACATTAGCATAAGATAACATAAGCATAAGTTCGAGGCAATTTGCGGGGTGACTAAGCGTCATAAACGTTCGTCATGCTGCGTCTTAGCCTGCAGCAGTACTACTTGTCCTCCAACCCCTCTTGCCCATCTAAGGTGAATGAATCAGTGCGGGAAAGAGAGAGAAGTGAACTGTGTCTGAGTCACCACTCGTTTCTCTATCGAGTGCACACGACTATTGTGCCACGAGCAAGTAGGGAACTCTCTCGAGAGTACGAAGAAGCACAACAATGCTAGGGAAGGGAGGGGAAGAGATGATAATCGGTCGGTGAGTCATGCGTGAACCTGAAGGCGCTCCACTCAACCGATAAGTATCTTCCAGGTCGTGGTCTGTGGACTGAACGATTGAGGGCTGATCTGGGAATGTAGACGATATCTAAGTCATGTATTCTTCAGATTCGGGACCTTAGGTTGAGTTTCTGGCTCTCCGCAGGGTCGATCCTGGTGAACCCCCATACGGAGGGGTAAGCGGATTGTTAGGCAGACCGACTACGATTCCTGTTGGCACACGCACATACTATAGGTGATGAGCGGGGCAAGAAGCGAAATGAAGAAGGGTGAAGAAGCCGCGAAGAGGGGGGGATGAAGGGGAGAAGACAAGAGGAGAGCCGTTCGTTCACTTCTTTCGTCGCGGAACACCGGTCGACTGCCCAGACACATTGTGCTGGACGAAAGCGGGGGGGGGCTATACATTGCGCAAGATTCGGTGATCGCAGAGTCTTTGCAAGACTTGGCTTTACACAGTCTTGTGCAAGAGTCGGGCTTGATGCAGTCTTTGCAGGGCTCGGTTATACATTGCAAGTTCGGTTGTGCACAGTCTGTGACTCATAGCGAAAGCCTAAAGCAGGCATACGACCGGACTTCCGAGCGAAATGGGGTCATCGCAACACCTCTTAGACACCGCTTAGGCGGTGTCAATCTAGGCTCCTGACCATGTCCTTGTAAGTCGCTGATCATCCAGGGCTCTCTTGCCAAGGTCAGTCCATCTATTCAAGTCGCCAATCCTCCGGGGCCCCACTCTTTTCTTTACGAGCCATCGGTTTCAGAGGAGGCGAAGGGGAGAAGAAAGAGGGGGGAGGAACAAGGAGGGTCTCCTCTATATTTCGCTCGCACGGCCCGCCCAGCCTCACCGGATTGCCAGGGCGGGGGTATAAGAGGAGGGTCGGTAGCAGCAGTAGTCACTCTCCTTCCCTTCCCCCCACCTTCCCTTCCCTCCCACCATGAACTCCCTCCTCCTCGCCTCGCTCGTCTCCCTCGCCCTCCTGACTACCGTATCCGATGCGTGCTTCGCCTCGGGAGTCTGTGGAGGCGGCTGCGCCCCTCCCCCGCCCTCCCCCGTCTGTTCGGGTGGCTGCGGAGCCGGGTATCGCTATTATTTCATAATTATTTCGTCATTAATCATAAACTCATTCGTTGCTGTTCCAGGTACGGGTGCGGTCACTACGGATGCTACCGGGTGAGGGCCCGGGCTGCCTCGTCTCGCACACTCAAAGTGGAGAAGCAGGGATCGAGCGCCGAAGTCGAGGTACTCTTGTTCTAGCAGAAACTGCCTAAAACCGAAGTGCCATCTTTTGTCCCCCCTTAACATGGCAAGGTTCACCGCAAACGATTCAGTTGTAAGAACAGACAAAGAACTGAGTTAGCGTGAGGTTTGGTAAAAGGAGTTGCGCGGTATTCGAGAGTACTTCATCGAGATTTCTCTATATGGTTCGGCTAGATAAACTCCTCATTGTAGAGGTAGACGGCTGCTTCGAATAGGTTAGATAAGCCATAAGTATGCAGGTATTCTAAAGCACTATTAAATGTCATTGTATAGATAGATGGATCCACGATTCGGTTTGACTAGATAAGATGTAAGTGTGTATTTTCAAGGAGACGACCAAGCCTGCCCCCGAGACACCGGACGAGAAGTTCATGGCCTGCTGCGAGGAGAGGAACCTGCCCGATCAGTGCCTCGGCAAGTGCAGCTACCGAAGCTACACCAGGGATGCGCTCCAGGTAGGAGGGGGCGACCGCTCCTCTGGACGAGCTGTAAACGATGAAAGAGTTGGTCCACGAAGATATCTAGCCCTAAAGCTCAAGGGCAACTCAGGAAGAGAAATGAGTGTTCAGAACATGTACTTCCGCATGGACTCGTGCCCGATGCAGGCCGCGGCTGATATCCACTTTTGCGCCGCTCAGGTATGTGTTTTATTTTTATTCCCCCCCCTCCCTAATCCCCGTACTGAATAAGCGTAGAAGATCAGATAACCAGAAGCACAATATCTCCGCGAACTGGACACTTGCCACGTAACTAGTTCATAAACACGATGATGAAATAATAATAATAAATCAATAACATTAATGATATTAAAGGGCCGTGACCACTCGAGCTGCTGTCGGCGGAACGGTGTTGCTACGACTCTCGCCGGAGAGAAGTGCATGACCTTCTGCGACCAGCGCCCCGGCAACGTTACCCAGGTCATTAATTACTATTTATTCTAGGACTGGTAAATATATTGGTTGACGTCATTCTCAATCTTAAAATTTCCCGCTGAGCGATCGTTTCCCCCCACTCAGCTGTCTTGTGAAGGTCGCGCAGACGTTGAACAGCGGAAGTCGCCGCTTCTCTCGGCTTTTGCCTCGAACCGGTCCAAGGGACGGAAGAAGAAGCATTGTTGTGCGAGAGTTTGCGCGTGTGTGTGTTTTGGCAAGGCATCGGAAATGGTTGAGAGGAGATAGCAGTGAACTGGAATGGGAGCTGTAGTGAACTCATATCGAGCAGGAAGTATGCATAACAATACTCTGAATTAGGGGTTAAGGTTAAGGTAAACACAAACAATAAGTGCAATTGCAGCTCGACCTTACCTACCTGGCGTGTTACGATCGCTTCGAGAACATGAAGGCCTGCTTCTGGCACGACATCTCCCAGCACTAAGGAAGAAGATACTTAAGGACCTTAAGGACCCTAAGGTCACCGTCCTAAGGACTTAGCTCGTTCTCTAGCCTTAACTATACAGCCTTAATGTATGTACACAGTTCCCCACCCACCCGAGTCCCTTGACATATCGTGCTATGCCTGTTGCCCCAACTGCAAAGTGTCACAGTTCCAGATCATTCCAAGTCACGATAAACATCGTTAAAATATCATTTTGGAATCCCTTTCACTGCTAGATGAATAGCGTAAAATGGTAAACTGTAAAAGAGAGAGTGAAAACATTCAAGAGCCCAAGACACGAAACAAGCACAGAACCATCCTGAGATTAAGATATCCGTATAACACACTAAGAGAAAAATAAATGCCATACATGAAAATCTGACATGATTCGATCTAAGCTTTTCCATTGATGTTCTCTTAAAACACATACTTCTCACGTTGCAAGCCTTTAGAGCTACTCAAACAATTGATGTAGTTCAGCTTCGCTACTCATGTTGTCAATACAATACAAAATCTTACTTTTATTTTAATTTCACAACTCAGATCCATTGCGCAATGTACGAGGAACGCGGAAGCGCAAGTCTACGGATATTAGGACATAGACAGGGAGAGGGAGAGGAGACATAGTCGACGGGCTACTCATAATCGAGAGATAATAGCAGGCTTGCCCGACAGCTTCCTGATGGGCCTTACACGAGAAGTACTAGGGGGAGGGTAGCTTAGCGTAGGATTAGTCCCCCCCTCACCTATGGATGGGCCATCTCACGGTCACACCTCTCAGAGCGACCTGTCGAGACAGTTGAGCACTAACGGAAGAACAATGAGATGCAGAGCGTATTTGCTGAATCTTATCATACGTGATACAACAAAGTCGTCAGCAATATTTATAGAGCGTGTGCAATGATAGGGGCAGCGAGATTTGCTGATTTCACATTGTGTGGTCAAACGTCACGTGATGAGTCTGTCTTGAAAGTTCAGGCTTCCGGAAGAACAAACTTTGCCTACAGTTTCCCTCATCCATTCCAGGGAAAGATTCTGCATCCGGCTAAAATACAAATGACGTCGCGAAAATTAAATAGGAGACTGTTGAACCATTAGCGAATTGGGAAACTGTGTTCAGTCCTCGTCATCCATATCACGGAAACCTTGCAGTACTATTCATAGCACCCCCGTCCATTCCATAATAACGTGCAGCAAGTGTCTTTCATTTCCCTCACACGCTTATCACATACATACCTAGATACACGTTGCTTCTCCTATCCATTTCCTTGGATTAAGTTGAGTCTCTGCTCTACGTCAACCGGGTTTGCAATATCCATCTCATCGCCACTTTCTATTTCCATCCTCGTCATTCCCTGAGAATAGCCGGTCATCACAATATATCCTACTCCCCGTTATCATCATCACTTGTTGTCTCGATCAGCCTCCCCCCATTCCACTCCGCTTTAGCGCCCGCTTGAGAGACTCTGCCACACTAACTAATTGTTATCTCACTTCACTCTTCGCCATCTACCGTCAACATTCCCTAAGACGACTACTACGATTCGCGTGATAGCCATCAATTAGTTGTACTCTTCTGCTTCCTATATCATCCCCCCTCCATTCATGATACCTTACACCACCTGCTCCTCACTCTCTACGTTGCAGGGTGATAAAGGACGTCGTGTGACGTCACAACTCGATACAGATATGTACACTTCCGATGTCCAACGCTTAACTTAGCAGACTCCCCCAGACCCATTGTCCCCACCTCTCCCCCCCTCTCATCCCCCTCTCAAATCCATCACTCATTAACTCATCCTAGGGCGGAGCCTCTTCACTCTCCCTCTCCCCGGGACGGAACATTAACTGTCTCTCTCTCCCCTCCTCCCCTCCCCTCAGTTGAGAGCCCGATTACGGTAGTCTTCCCTCCTCTATAGCTTCACTTCACTCTACCACTTGCAACGGTCTCCTTTCAATTACCTTCCCATCCCTCCTTAATCCACCGCAGGCAATTGTATGTAGCTCGGGCCAAATTGCCCTTTCTCGCCTTTCATTTCCTCCTTCAGATAACATCATGTCCGAATTGGAATCCGATGCTCGTGTGTCGATCGCTTCGAGTCCGGCAGAAGTCACCAAACCCAACAAGTTTCTGATCGACGAGATTCTGCTCAAGTAAGTTCCTATCTATTATCATGTCAGGATAACTCTCTATGGAGAGCTTGCATGAACGGTAAATATAATGCTTGGGATGTGCGCCTAACGACTATCATATTTCGACCACAGGGGCGGCGAAGAATAAGGAGAAACAGCTAGAGATTTGCGAAACTCGTAGTTACCGGAGAGTTTGAATTCCTACGCTGATCCTGATCCTCCTATCTCCTTCGCCATGCAAATGTTGATTAGGAATACAGTCCAAGTCCTTCTTATTGTAATTTTCAAGAACGGCATCAACGGATCATGCCTGGAGCGCCGCTTCGTCGCCCGAGGGCAGTGTTCCAACGCCCGAGGCGGTAGGCCTCCCCCTGCCCCCGGGAATCTCCTACAATCAACTCCAAACGATGATCCAGCAGAGTAGGGGCGCTCATTTGCATAATAGTCATTTTATTGCAATTTCTAGACCATACAGCAGAGTAGGCGGGGGGGGGGTTAATTTGCATAATAGTTACGTATTTTGTAGTTCGTAGGCTATAATCTAATCGTTGATCTTGAGGTTTCCTGCAATCCCTCAACACGAATCCGCACTTGTCTTTGTTGGCTCTGTCCTCGTTTATGCCGACTCCTCAGATGAGCAGCCATCCGAATGCAGGTAAAGAAGGATAGGAGGAGAGGGAGAGACTATCGTCTAGACTAGTCTGAAGTGAAGGCAACGAGCCGGAACAGAGAGATGATAGCCGTATCGTTATTATTATTATTATTATTATTATCATTCACTTGACTCGAATCGTCTACGTGCGAATACCGATAACACGCCCTCTCGGTGCACCGTCTGAGGCGGCGGCAATCTAGCCAGAATAGCACACTTGGATAGTCGGTTAACATGCAAATTAGGCAATGACCAAGACTCGGCCAAGTCCGAGTGTTAATCCCCGCCTCACATTCATCCAGTGGCAATCACTTGGTATGCCGCTCCCATGACCGGAAATGTGGGAAGCAAACAGAGAGAGTCCCTTGTACCCTCACTCTTATATGCTATTCTCACACCTTGCCGACTTCCGATAGATACACTATCTCTATTGTCTCACCCC
>LS915159.1:71244-91177 GCA_900490955.1 Micoletzkya japonica
TTCCCCCCTCTAATCATCCCTTTACCCCCACACCCGTATTGTTTCTCTTCTCTTCTCCTCCGTCTGTCTCTCAGATTACCTTATCCCCCCCCTTTCTATTAAGTCAAGAGGATCCAGGCTCGAGAGGGGCGCACAGAGACAATGCAGTCGCTGTGCTGAGGATCAAAGGACCGGGGGAGGGGAGAGGCATAAGGAGATTGAAATCAGTGAAGGGTCTGCGCTGTGGACAGACCCCCAACCGTGCGCTCAGTTGTTCTTACTTGCCTAATTATCCACTCTGTCCCCCTTTGGCGGGGCTATGTTTAGTTGCCTCATGAGAAAGCCTCCAAACAATAGCATCTCCGGCATTCTCACGACCGACCACTCGCCGGTTTCGCAACCGCCCCGAATGAATTAAGTGTCCCCCCTCAGTCTGTTAGCAATCGCTTTCGGGGGGCGATGGGTCACTTAGCTGTTCTATCCACTCAGAGGGTGGAAATGGGTTAGGCGTTCGTTTATTCTCCCCTCACTTTCCTCTTTCGCTCAGTGCGCGCCTGGAACCACTTAAACACCCGGCGATAAAGCGCGCGATGCAAATCGCATTAACACAACCATTCGCCTTTTGCCCCCTCCCCGCGATAAGATGAAAAACGGGGAGATGAGGGGGGGGTAGGGGAGGAATAGAAAGGGTGGAAAAGGAAAGAGGCGAATGTGCAGTACATGCAATAACCGCGTCGCTTAGTGCCCAAAGTAATGGTTATTGAAGAGGCGAGGTTTAATGGAACGGAGCCCCTATTTACCCCGGAGCATATCTCTTCGACGGGGGTACTGTAGCTTCTCTGCCTCGCATAGCCGATTGTTGGCTGTACGAGACGTGCAAGTCATTAGTCCATTATATGCTCGATGACACCCCCCCCTTCCTTCTCTCAATGGAAAGAGTGAACGGAGCGCGAGAAGCCAATTTCTCCTCTCATTCCCCTTCCCTACTCATTCCTTGTCCATTCACTCTATTCGACGACAGACGCGGCTCATCTCTTGACAACAATTGGGAAATGAGATGAGAAGAAAGCTGAGAATGGGATATGGACAGTAGTCGGAGGGGACTGTACACGGAAAATATTGGAGATAATATGGTTAGGGTAATGAAGTTATCTAGTATGATGCCGTGATTTTAGATGATCTCGCTATCCAGGCCAATGCGTCGAGTCACAATGATGATGTAAGTTTGGAGGCAGACAAACTCTTATACGGGATATTTCTTGTAAAGTAAATAATCTCAGTCAAGGAAAGCTTGAACGTAGAGTGTACGAAGAACACGATTGACTTCGTTCCATCAATCAATTTATCATCTACGAGGATATGTAACGAACAGTTGTGGAATTAGGACAGGAATAGGGGGTATCACTCAATACCATAGTAATGCCCTATAAGGCTACAGTAACCCTCTAGGCCAGCTCCCGCAAGTCCGTAACGTCATCAGCCGGCGATTCCGAGGTCGACGACGACCGCAACGCGAAGGGTACGCGTCGCGTCGCTACCGTAATCTTGATGATGATGATGTAATTCAGACGAGTACGACAACGATCTGTCCTCGCACTACGACACTCCGGAAAACAAGAAGAAGAAGACGCGTACCGTCTTCTCGCGTCATCAGGTATATTACACTTGGATGAGAGCTATGCGAAAACACGACAAAACGAAGAACAAGAAGAGCCGAGCTTAGCTGAAGCTGAAGAATAATGATGAACGCGCGTAATCATCTCCTCTTCTTATTTATTAGCCACCTTAGCCGGAATCGTATCCACTCCTCATTAAGAGATGAACACGATACGCGCGGCTTTGTCAGGTACACAATACGGGCTGGATCGTAGTAGAGTAGGTAAATAAGAGAGTGGACGAGGGAGTTAAGGGATTTGAGAGACGCAGAGAAAGTCACAGTGGATAATTTGGATGCGTCTATAAGTTGATTCAACCGTGAAACATGTCCAGCAGTTTGGATGTTATTGATATAGTAGAAGATTTAAAACAATAAAACTAATAAAAAACACTGTGCAGGTCTCGCAACTCGAGCGGACCTTCGATCTCAAGAGGTATCTCTCATCCAGCGAACGGTCAGCTCTCGCTGCCCAACTGCGGCTCACCGAGACACAGGTAATAACTAAGATACTTTTTTATTTCTTCTCTCTTCTTTTCTTTATTTTCTTCGTGAAATTGCAATAAAATTATAATTATTATAGTAATTTAAGCAATAATTACACGGCTAAAGCCAGTGAGACCACGAGTAGAACGTAAAATATTAGTCATTTTTATAATTTTTATCAACATAGGGTTAAAATATAAAAATAAAGGGAAAATAATTGATTCAGGTCAAGATATGGTTCCAAAACCGGCGGAACAAGTTCAAGAGACAGGCAACGGTAGACGAGACAGCGGCCCTGCAAATGCAGAGGGCGACCCTCTTCAACAGTGTCCTGCCACCATCTTCCAGACTGTAATTTTCATCATATTTATGCTTTTGAGTTATATTAACAACGTAATCATAATAATCAATTTTCCAGACAACTTCCCCTGCCCACTTCCCTTCCCTCCTCTCTTCCGATGCCTCTCCTTCCCCTCGATTCCAACTCTGCCAAACTGCTTCTGGGGCAACTGAATGCCCTTGCACAGCAGAACCACCACCAATAGAACTAGCCTACAGTCTAGTCTCGCGTATCCCACTTATCCCCTATTCACCCCGGAATATTCGCCAACCAAACAATACACTGAGCGAAATTGCGCCATCCTTACTCCTTATGTGGTAAATTTTACACCGACTAGCTTGGAAAACACCAGACATTTGGGTAAAGAAACACTTGAATTTTTCTCATGAGGCGTAAGCTGGAGAAAGTTCGCCCAGTGTACTAACACGACAGTGCCTGGATGAGCAAGCTTTCCAAATACCCCCTTCCCTTGAAGTCCTTAGTTTTTTCCTATTTCACACAATGATCTCATAGTGCACATTCCTCGACCGTTTTCTTGTCACATTTTCTTTTTTTTTCTATAATTCATAGCCGGTCAAAATGATTGAGCTTTTGCTGTGCTTGAAGGCACTCACCAATAACTTACCTCCTATGATCTTTTGATGACTGTGTCATGTATTATACACAAATGTTCGTCCCACACAGTGCAAGAGTAAGCAATAGCAGCGATCACTGGATCTCATACGTTCTTCTTCTTCTTCTTCTTCTTCTTCTTCTTCTTCTTCTTCTTCTTCTTCTTCTTCTCTTTCCACTTTTCCTCGGATAATTCTCTGCTAACTCGAAACCCGATAAAGTATAAGGACCTACAACGCATGTAAGACGAGAAGGAGTTCTATAGACAAGAGGGAGGGGCTTGAATTACTAAGGAGAACTGCATAGACTATGTTGCATAGTCCTCGTCAGTCGGGAATCCTTGATGAAGCAGTCCCCTTTGGCAGATTCTAGTTTAGTTGTCTTTGGTTGGTCTTCTCAAATCATCGAACGAACTAAGATATTTTTTTAGGATTTAATGTGCCTTAGCAAAGCATATCGCTTCGCATTGATATTAGTTGTTTTCGCTCCTGTTTCCGCAGCAAAGCAAGCCTGATCCACCATAAATATAATGGAATTCCAGAAAACTAATGCTCACCTGCAAGCTTGATCTGCATCTGTAACTCTACGTAAATTCCTATGATACCACAGTGAACTCTGGCCACATCTTTATTTTTTGCCTCTGTCTCGCCAATCTCGAATTGCGAGGCCACCACAGAGCTTTGCTGTACAAATTTAAGTAACTTCTCCTAATTCCAAGTTTGGAAAAGTGTCATAGTTACAGTCAAGCTAGTAAATGTGCGCCCAAGTTTGAAACTTTCCCCACTTTTGACATAACTCGGTTCAAATTGGTCGTAGAGATTTCTAGTTGGTTCCATTCGATTCCTCATGGCAAGATCTATCTATGTGACAAATTTGATGAAGATAGGATAACTTTGAAGGTCAAAAACGAGCCCATTTCTACCTCTGTCTCCCAAATGTTGCATAGGTCTGTATACCCTTTCCGCTCTCTTATTTCGCTCCATAGAATCCTTCAACGTGATCCGTTTTCGGACAGACTTGATACGGAGATAGATCTCATAGTGAGGATTCGAATGCGGCCAACTAGAACTCTGTAGGATCATTTTGAGCCGACTTATGCCAAAAGTGGAGGAAAGTGTGGAAAGTTTGAAATTTGGGCGCAAATTTACTAGCTTAACGGTAAAGCCCCTCCACAGTGATCATTCTGCTCTGAACTCTTTGTGCGTTCCCTTTCCCGTTAGTTCTGCATGGCCAAACCCGCAACGTATGTTCAGTTTGCGATAATCAAATGTACGATTAGTGTCCTCTTCTCTCGCTCCCCTTTCCCTTCCTTCGTATACAGACATTCGTTCATTCCTCCCCTCCGTCCCCCTCTTTTCTCTCCTCAACAAAATGCCACTTTCCTGCTCTATCTCTCATCCTTTCCGTTGTTCTGACCACTCTCTCTATCCCTCCATCTCCCCTCCCCCCCTTAACTTCTTCACTCCCATACCTTTCCCATATTCTTCAATCACCGCGTCGTTCCCCCTCCCCATCACAGTATTTAGTGACCTTCCCGATCTCTTTTCGTCTCTCTTGATCATTCATTCCATCCCATTCATTCCTCCAATCATTCCCTCCCCTAACGGCGATGCTCCCACCTCATGTTTCTTACCTCTTCCAAACGAATATTCAATGTATTATCTCTGAATGACCACTAGTCAAAGAGCTGGAGATTTTCCATGTTTTTAGTTTACAGTTTCACACAGTTTATCTGGGCTAGCAGTGTAGGGTTCCAAAGGAGGGACCCTTGATAGATAGGAGAGGTCGGGGACTTCAAATCGTCAAATACTCACTCAGCCCGCGGTGTCCATGATCTTGAGTATCCTCTTGATCGTGGTTTGGCGCTAGTTCCCCCCGTGCGCCAAGTCTTCAGGGGGAACGATTCATCTTCTTGTCCGAGATTGAACGGGGGTGCGCTTGATTGAGAGAGAATGAAGAGAGCCGACCACACCGCGACGAGGACAGAGAGGAAGAATGATTACTTTACCGATATTATGACAAAGAAGTCAAACCTCAACATTCGATATATTCAACAAAGGAGAAACCACCACAAAATCGGTGTTAATGAAACTATTGACTTGATGATAATCTGTAATAATCTATAATGGATATTTCTGTAATAGTATTATTCTCCATCCGAATAGCTGCATCGCTTGCCCGCCGTAGTCGCCCCTCTCCTCTCCACACCTTTCTCCTCCGTAATAACTCTTCGCTCTTTTTATCACAACCGCTAATCAGCGACACCTCCACAGAGGGGTCTGTCTGACATTTGTCACTGCTTTGTTCACTGCTCGGACTTCGGATCACACTCCCCTTCTCTCTCTCACTCACTCTCTCTCACTCTCTCTCACTCATTCTCCGTCCATCCCTCTCTCCCTGTCAGTTGCTCCTCTTCACACCACGTTGACAGCAGTTTTCGTAGAGCGCAAGCATATAAATCGCGAAGTCCTCACACCTCTGCAAGACAGCTATACGAAAATCTAGCCAAAGTCATTTTCCGCAAAGTTTCATCAAAGGCGGTTGTTCCGATGATCTTCCCGTCCCTCTCTAAACCATTGAAGTTGTGCGTATCGAGGGAAGAGTAAGCTAATTAGTGAAGAGGGTAATGTAGGGAGAGAGAGACGCAGATTAACAGGGGGCAATAAGGCGTGCAGGTGAGGTAGAGGACCGTAGCGGCTGAGCAAAGATTGTAGAGAGAGAGAGGGGGAGGGGGAGGGGGACAATATTCTGAGTGGTCCCTACACGAATGAGGCAGCTGATCTCTACAAGCAATAGATGCGGAATATGTGGTCATACCGAATATACGACCAAAATGTGCGCAAACGAGAGAACTAGATGAATTTGGAATGCACCTGGATAGCTATTCGCATGATTACTTCCCTAGGCTTGTTTCCTAATCAACATTGAGCTTTAGCCCTAAGCGCTAACCTTAAGCCTTAACCCCCCTGCTCTGCGGATTCCTCTTTCTGGTCTTCTCCGCTCACTCTTCCGCAAGTTGCTATCCCCTCCTCTCTTCTTATCTGATCCCCCGATATTACAGTCTCTACGCACTCTCCCTCCTATTCCTCTTCATCTCTTCTCCTCTATGCATCGTATTATTTATATCCCCTCCCCTTCTTGTCCTTCTCTCCTTTTCTCCTCTTTTTCTCCCCAATACATGCCATCTCGCACATGTGGTATAGAAGAACAAAAACGTTCCATGTTTTTTTCGAGCTTTTATTGCTGTATTATCGGTTCTCGCTCTACACCAGGTGCTTTATATTATAGCTCGTTGATCTCTCTATATTGCCCATTAGCCACTATAATTTCTGTTGTTCACTTCTAAAACAAGATCAGAAATTATCTTTTTTTCATAGTCCACCGGTCAACGCTCTTCGTTCCTCTTCTTCTTCTTCTTCCTTAGCCTTTTCCTCCCTCTCATTGCCTCCCGTAACCCAATACATCAACCATGAACCACCTTCCCTCTCCCTTCCCTTTCGACCCTCTTGAGCACAAGCAGTTAGCCTCTCCCTAAGCCTTAGCCTACCTTATTCTGACTTAGTTAGTGCCAATTAATGTCCACATTTAAGCTTGCCCCTGAATCTTGCATTATTAGCTCGTTCACAGATCATATCTTTAGATTTATTTAGTCTTTTGTTCAGTATTTATATGGTAAGTTGAGCTCTGATCTTGAGTGCATGTGCCCTTCTTCAGTCAAAGAGCTGCCGCAGTCTATCAAATCCCTTTTCCTTATCTCTCTCCCTCGCCCACCCCCGTTCCCTCTTCCCTCCTGCGTTCCCCCCTCTCAAGAGAGTAATTCCCCCCCCCCCCGTTTGTTCTTCCAGAATCGGATCTTATGTAGGAATGTTGCTCGCGCTCGAATCCTACTTGGGAACAATTTGAAGACGGGCGATAGTCTAGCGGAGAAGCGGAGGGGAAAGTGAGAGAAAAGGACGATGGGATAATGACAGTTTAGACTGCTCCCGCTTCTCTCTTTCTCTACCTCCTCTCACTCTCCCTCTTTAGCCCTACTTACTAACCATCAATTATTGAGAGCTGAAAGAGGTACTGCTCACTTTGCCTGTGTACATGCGGGGTGCTTTGGTCAATAAGGATAGCATGTACGTATCAGCAAAATAATAGATAATTAAGATCAAAATTTCCTTATAATAAGATTGTTCATAAATGTTGTTGTGGCCCATTCCACAGAGAGAGAGAGAGACCACCGTCAATATGATAATGTTCCGAATGGGGTCGATTGGAGGAGAAGACGCGATTGATAGCACGAGAGGGATGGTTAGAAGATATCATGCTCCCCCTCCCCTCCTCCTCCCCTTTACCTCTCGACAACTCCCTCCATTGCGTGCCAACCTCTCCCTCGTCTCAAGTCCTTCTTCTCCTCTTCTTGTTTCCTTCTTCGTCCTTCCAATTCAATCCAATCTCATCATTATCTACACTCGAGAGGCTTGGTAATCGTGTGGTCTGTCTCTCTCCTCTCCTCACTCACTCTCTTGTATCACTTTCTTCTCCGTGCAGCTTACATCTGTTTGATTAGCGACTCCCCCCCAACTCTACCATTCTCTTACTTGCAATTTATTTCGTCCATCTCCCCCAATCAATGAAGTGTTGATCCGTCTACAGTGGAGTCCTTCTAGATAGGAAGAGGTCAGCTATATTTGGAGAGGGCGGTAGTAGAGAGAGAGAGAGAGAAGAGAGAGAGGGGGAGACAGAGAAAGAGCTAACAAGGAACGTCTAGGGGCTATCTGCCCTCCCTTCTATATGCATCTACTACGGGCGAAGGCAGGCGCTGTCAATTACTCTTCTCTTTCCCCTCCCTCTTTCTTCTCATTCCTTATGTTTCAGCGCCGCCATTTACCCACTATCTCAACTTTACTCTATAAGTTTCACGATCATTTCGCTCTCGGCGTGAAAACTACAAAGAAAAATACAATGAAGCTACAGAAGTATTAACCGTTTCGACCCTAAGTCCACTCCACAGCACCATACCACATCCTGTGAACCTCCTCATCAACTATACTCATAGCTTCGGAAAAGCTTTTAAACTCCTATCATTATATGATACAAATCCCCCTCCACTTAGCATATTGTCCCTCCTTCTCCCCTCTACCACTTCTATCAACATGTTATACATCGTCTTCGCTTCTCTTCTTCTTCACAGTTTCTCCTCTTCCCTCGGTTCTCCTCTCTTTTCTTCTCTTCATTTCCCCCAGTTTCTCTCTGATTCTCTCCCATTCCCTCGTTCCATCATTTGCATGCTCCTTGCCCTTCCCTCCTTTCTACTTTTTCCCCATCTCTCCCTTCCCTCCCCCCGTCTTTCCCTCCCCGTTCCCCTCACTCAGTCCTCCCCCCCCCTTCTCATCGCTCTCATTCCATCTCCCAGCTTCATCTCTATTGTTTCTCGCACAGGAAGTGAGCCAATCTCCTCGCTCTCTCGCAATACTCTCTTTACTTCCCTCCCCCCATCCCTCCTCAGTAATGTCGATCCCTCCATGTATTCGTACGCCCTCTGACCCTCTCTACCTATTTGCCTTTTGGCCCATAAGCTGCCCTTCTAGGGTACAGGAGAAGTAGAGAGAGATAGGGGGTAGGGAGGGGGGAGGGTGAGAGAGAAGAGTAGATAGGTCATTCACCTTCACCCTTTCATTCCCCTCTTCTTCCCTTTCCCTGCTCGAGAAGCAGTGATCAATCGTTTTAATCGCTTTTCGAGTAGAGGGAAAGAGGGGCGAAATGGTCTACTAATGAAATAGATTGGGGGGGGGATATAAGAGGGGATATAGCATTTATCATAAAAGGGGAGGGATTGAGAAGCGTGTTTTGACTTTGCGCTTTGATGTTATCGTTTTATTATGCATTGACTGCTTGACTGGCACTAGGAATACTTGATTTGAGGTGAAATGAGGTTTGATGTGCCTCAATTATAGCCTTAGTTGTAGAAGCTTAGAGCTGTTGCTTTGCCTTCCGTTACGCAAGCTAAAACACCCTAGTCCGCTAACAGATCGTTCGCCAAATTTTACCTAGAAAGCTAGAGTAGGAAAGGATGCCCTTAGGGAGTGTACATAATTACGCCCAGGAAATGTTCGCTCATTGCTAATAAGATAAGATGAGAGTGGCATCAATGCAGCAGAGATAGCTAGATACACTCTGTGCCTTTTCGCGTTTTTCTCGCGATTCTCGCTCAAGACGTACAGCCGGTGACAAATGGGCCTCATAATGAGAGGGAGGTAAGAAAACTAAGAGGGGGAGAGGGAGGGAGGAGAGACCTGGCAACACGCTCTCACGGTGAGAATCCGAACAGTTGCGCTATTTCTCTCTCTTTCCCCTCCCCTACCCTCTCCTCCCTTCACCCTCTTAATCCACCCTTACTCATCTAGGGGGTGTCTCCTCCGTCCTCCCTTATCATTTCTCATTACACCCTCTCTCTCAAATGACTCATTCTCTCCCTCCCTTTCTCTCTTCTCCCATCACTTTCCCTTCTCTCCTTCCGTCGTACTATATTCTTTCTTTCTAGTTTTTTCATAATTTCATACTAAATGCTTTATGCCGATTTCATTAGCCATTTCATGGACGAAACGGTGACTTATGTTTGAGTAGTTGCCTATGGAAGGGCTCCTCTGTATTCCCTTTATATGTCCCATCGTTCATCACTCTTAGTTCGTGGTTGCTTCCTGTCAGTGAATGCAGAGAGAGAGGGAAAGGGTAGGGGAGAGCGAGGGACTACGAGTAGTCAGCCTTCATCATTCATCGTCTACGCGTTCTTTCCGCGCTTCTATCATGGCTTCGCTTCCTCCCCCCCCCCCCCCTCATCTCTCTGCTTCTCGCAAGGAAACATCCTTTCATATCATTCTTTAGCCACACTTGTTGTTGACAATGCATAAAATTGATGATGACACGGAATTCGAGTAATATTATTAGCGTAGGTTAAGAGAGTCAAACAGGTGACTCAATTTTTGGAGACCTCCTCCATCGGAAGAAGGCAAAAGAATGAAAGCACAAAAAGCGGTGCCTCTCTGCACACGAGAATAACGCAATTCTTTCTCCTCTTCTCCTTTTGAGTTTTCCGACACGGTGGAAGAGTATAGGGAATGCGATGCATAAGAATGGAAGGGGCAGCGGGAGGAAGTTAGGGGCAACTTCCTCTATAGGGAATACGCGCGAGCTTGCGCCATTATACCGCCTCTAATTAACGACCACTAGGAGTGGCCTTAAGTAAGGCAAGCTTAAGTTTACCCTAGTGGTAAGAACGCTGAGCGGCCTTAAATTCGCCTTACTTTAGTGCAATTCATTGGGAGGTGAAGGTCCTCTGCTTGATCGAATCGCTGTTTTCTGTTCGTTTCCTTTCTTTCACTCTCTCCCCGCATCCAATGTATTGTTCATACGCGTTTCTATCGACTTTTCGCCCTCCCTTATCACACTTTCTTATGATAAGAGACTGCGAGGGAGGTAGGAGGGGAGGGGGTGAGAGGGATCATCACTCCTCTTAGTTCACTCCTCTTTGTCCCTCCGGAAGTTGCCGCGAATGGTGGTTGTAGACGGAGAGTTGAAGGGGGGAGATGAATCACGTTGTCCGTCTCTGTTTTGTCCTCTCACCCCTTCCCCCCTTGTTTCGGGTGATCTGTCACCTCTCTCTCCCTCACTCCTCTACAACCCTCCCTAAACTGTCATTCCCCCTCCTTCCCTTCTTCAATCCCCCCCTTCTACCGGAAGCACGATCTATGCATTACTTTCCCATTCTCCTTTTCATCTTCGTCTCATCTTAACTCCTATCCTCTACAGGTTTCCTACTCATGTCGTATCTCCTCTTGCTCTCTCTCTCTCTCGCAACCTTGACTCATTACTGATCGCCCTATCAGTCGCGTCCCTAACGACCCCACCCTAACCTTATGGTTAAGGGCGGTCCTTAACTTGGCCCTAGCCTTGCCTTAACGATCCTTAGTGCTTAAGGATGCGGTACGCCATCCTCCTCGCCTTCGTCGCCCTTCTCTCTTCACAGGCCCACTCACAATCCATCGATGACGAGGACACTGTTGAGGTTAGTCATTGTCGTTTTTTGGACTACTTATCAAGGTGACTGGAATATCCGGAGTACGAATGGCTATCACTTTGCACAGATCAAGACAGCTTTTTTACCGTCCTAAATCTCTGCCATTAGCTTTGGCATTGCGAAAGCCAACTTTTTCCTGTACGACGCATTACGCTAATGAGTCTCTTGGAAAGAAGAGAGAGAGAGAGACGGAGAGATAAAGAGAGACCGTGGGAGTAATTAATTGTCCATCTCCTTCTCCTGTTTATACTTGTGTCATCCGATTACCTACTCGAGATACGGAATGTTTGTATTTCAGCTCCACGGTCGATCCGTCCCTGTGGAGGGCAGTGGCAACGCGCCGACCGATGACGAGGACACCGTCGAGGTGGGGGATTATAAAATTATAACGTTGTAATATTGAAAAAAAGAAAATAGGTTAGATATAGATTGTATGTTTACGGGGACGGATACGGTTGAGCTTAAATTTTGAGTTATGATTGCATCAGTAGGCAACCAGAGAAATTAGTGCAACTTCTCAGCGAACATTGGACAGCTCTTTTATTACTGGCATTTGGAGTATGCGCCAAACAGCCTGAAAATGGTTTTGAACGACTGATTTCGGGTCTCAACGTTCCTTTTGTAAATGATAAGGTGAATGATTTTCCAAGAGAGTTCGTTGGAAATTTGGTTTTGATGAGATTATTTCAAAGAATGGTTTTTTAAAAATAATATTTTTATTTAAAGAATTTGGAAAAAATAGTCTAATAATGGGGTAGTTCTAGTCGAGCCGGTTGCAAAGTTTGCACGGAGAAAAGTGTGTCTGTAGAGTGCTGCGCATAAGTATCTCTCGCTCGCTGTATCTCTGTCCCCTCATATGAAGAGCAAAGGAGGGGGATTTAAGCTGGGGATCACTCTCTATCAGCGAGGAGCTTTTCGCGGATTGACGAAGGGTAGAGGGGAGAGGGTTAGGGACGGACAGGGAGGTAGGAGGGAGGGGGGAGATAAAAGGCAGGGAGAGTTACGAGTGAAACAGTAGAGAGTGGACAGCAACCCTGCTAATTTACACCTCTCATTCGCGTGTATTTGAGACGGTACCAATTCATCGCAGCATTACACACAGAGTTGTGTGAAAACCAGCCTAGAGGGAGGAGAATGGGGGAGAGGGGGAATATTGTAAGAGAAGAGGGGCGAGGGATGAACGCTATTTGCAACTGTATCGTATCTTCGACACTTCAAGCTATTCACTATTGTGTATACAAACCCAGGTTTCGCGAAAAAGTTGCGTTAGTGGCATTTCTGACAATGAGACTTAGTCATGCAGAGATGTATATAGGGAAATATCACCCTAAAGTCGATATTAAACACCGTCTTTGTACGTGTATAGTGCAATGCGAAGTGATCGTAGGTGAGGTGTTATCGGGTAGGTGTCCCGGAGAAGTTATTGGCGAGCTATGAGGGAGGGTGGAGGAGGAGGAGGAGGGGAGAGGGAGTGCTTGTGAGGGAATGCAAAGAGAATAGCCGGAGCTGAATCAACCCGCCGGATGGCTCTGTTGTGCACAGGAAAGGAAGAACAAGCAATGATGATGTACGAACGGGGATGAATGGAGGAGTGTCCAGTGTAGTAAGAGAGCTACCAAAGCGACAGAACAATGCCTCAAAAGCGTATTCGTTTACTCTAAAAAGATAAAAAGCAGCAAATGAAGGGCTTAAAACAAACGTCTCCGTACATCGCTGCTACCCTAGGTTAAACAGCCACCCTAGGTTAAAACCAAACCTGATAAATTCTTTTTTTGAAGGGATCGGGCTCCGGGCCGGGCCTTCCGCCGCAGAAACCCTATGCAAAGCTGAGCTCCGTGCTGCAAGCGACTACAACCACTCCGAAGTAAGTTCAGGGAAAGAAGTGAGATTTTCGGGAACGACGGTCGAAACCCGCACCATCTCTGCTGGAAGCTATTGTTCCTTTATTTATCGTATAAGCGTGTTATATTGAAAAGCGTGCCCTTGAAGTTAAGTGGGAGGGAATAACCGTAAATCGTAAAGGCTGGACTTGGTCCATGAATCACACTACATACCGCACGAACTTTGAAAGTAAAAGGCCTACGTGATAATAAATTTCATCTATGAGTTATTGCTAGTTCTTGGAAACAAGCATTCAATAGATCACTTCTAAGCCCCTCTTCTGGCGTTCTTGGTGGTCGGGTCTTCTGCGAACTTTTGCCATAGTTCACCCGGTTCTTAACGTAATCGTACTGGGGATCCGGGAGAGACCAAGGGATGGGGCACCCGTGTAACGAATTGAACGAGACAGACCTCGTTAGGGGAAGAAGACACATTTAGATAGGCATTGGACTTACGAGGGAGGGAATGGGGAAGAAGAGAATAGGTAGGCAAGACAGAGATCGAAAGAGTACAGCGATAAAATGAATAAAGAACGAAATATCACAGTAAGATTCTCCCCAGACGAATATTTTGCATTAGCTTCCGCGTGTTTTGAGCGGAACTGCGAGCATTTCCGTTTGTGAAGGAACGCATTTGCATAATAGCCGCTAATGCTCGAAGATTTTCGGAAAATCATAAATTCCCGAACCTGAAGGGAACCTGAGAGATGGGGAAGGATGTGGTTCACTCAACAGATTTTTTTTAGTAATGGTTGATAGAATTGTCTTGCTTGGTAAAAGAAGTTTCGCTTAGGCAAGGGTAAATGTTCAGGATCACGACGACCAAGCCCTATGCGGAGCCTTCCACTACTAAATCCGTCTTGAGGGAGACGAACATTCCCGTCATCAACGAGCAGAAGGTATTATTTGATAGTTTTACTAAATGAATTATCAACTTTCTCTGATTTCTGTTTACCACCTTTACAGGACTAACATCGTATAGGCAAAAATACTCCAAAACATTATTTGATATAGATGGGAGAGGATATTATTATCAACTCTGAGGTTATAAAATATAAAAAAAATTATGGTACTCCATTTCATCAACATTTGCGTCACCTGAACCCAGGATTTCGGTGCGCGCTGTGCGTATTTGCCTTTTCGTTTTATCGATGACACAGACGGAGCATATAGACTGAATCACGCTGCCACTCTAGTGCCCCGTCAACTGTGAGTGACGTTTCTCATCTACGTACAACTGGCGACTATCAACGTGTAGTCCAGACTTGCCTATTGGGGTCATTCCTCATTCCTCTCCACTCCCTGCCTATCACTTCTGCCCATAAAACGGCAAGGGTCCTCCTCAGTTTTAGAGGTATTGATAAGTAGCGAGCACTCAAGGGGACAAGGGACACTTGATAGCAAGTAGAATGTGGCTTGCTCGTTGTGGACCTGCAAGAATTTCATCAAATACATATTTCTCTATGTCGTTTTAGTACAGATTGGAATGGTCTCTCCTGGTGCTAGCAGTGTAAAATTTTACCAGCGAGCTTTTTGTCTCCACTTTCATCGGGCGTAACAAACTGTTGGGTAGCTGGAATAAGGCAGGGATACAAATTTGCATTTGTGCGCGCGAGGCGAAGGTGAAGACGCGGAAATGTGACCAGAGTATCGGACAGGAAATCGCATTAGCAAAAGAGGGAGTGAGAGTCCTGAGAGATTCGATCGAAGAGACTGGTTGATAAGCCCCAGGTGGATTGATACGTCTTTGGCTTTGTAAGAACATATTTGCGTTATTGCATTGGATAAACGAAGTTGATTGTAGTGGCGCAAGCAAGTACGGGCCACAAATCCATCCAACTATGCATTTATTGACTCAATGCTTGCCCAGCGCTGCTCAATACAACACAAATCGGAAACGAACAATATCGTATTCAAAAAACAACAACATCGTAGCTTGACATCTTCTGTCAATGGAGTATACTCATCATGCGATTACTCTACTATATAAATGATAAATATCAAGTATTCTCTCAATCCCTTCCAGTACGCGACTCCCCGCATCACGACTATCCGACCCAATGCTTCGAACAACGAATCGCCCCTCTCGGCTGTCTCCAACTCCGTCCTCATCGGAATCCTCGTCGTTGTTGTTCTGCTGATTGTCGCAGTCATCGTCATCATCATCGTCTGCCGCAGTAAACATAGTAAGTCTGCGATAGCGCGAAGTCATGGTGGTTGACAAGAATCTCAGACGATTTTACAGTGAGTTTGGTTGAGAAAACTCCATTTCAACATCATTAAAGCTGATAATGAAACGATTTGAAGAAATGTTGTAGAAATGACTAAGGATAGTAAAAACACCTTTGATCGCACTTTCGAAACACTGAACTTTACGAAAATTGTGAAAACCAATGCAGTATTATTGCTGGTGTTCCATTATTCACTATAGTATCCATAATCTATCATTATGTTATGGTTGAGCCCCGACCACCGGTGTAACTTGCAGATAAGACGTACACTCCGGGAGTGCAAGACTGAGCGGAGATGGAAGAGGGGGGCCACCCCAAATCCGACGTGTGATGACCAGTCATCGCTGTAATCTCCCCATCCTCCCCCTCAACCTCCCTTCGAGCAATGCCCATCCCCGTCACTCCCCCTTTGCCCCTTATAACATCCCTCCAGTCCTCTGAGATAGCTACTATACCTAAAAAAATCGCTAACTCCCTTATATTGGTGTTCCAGCGTTTGTGTACAGCATTGCTATGTCTCTGAGAACCAATAGTGATCATCTTTCCATTTTCGCTTTCCCATAGCCAAGTCTCCCCCTCTATGTGCCCTTCTACCAGTGCCATTTTCCCCCTATCTCTTCCATGTCTTCCCCCCACCTTCTCTCTTAATATCGCCCCGTCCCTTCTCTAATCTCACTCCTTCTCCCACTTCTTCTCCCCTCCACATCACCTCGTATACGCTACAAATATTCTCGGTATCTAAGTCCTCATCAGGTTTCTCTCCCTCCCCTCTCCCTCTCTTCTCTCCCCCCTCCCTCCGAGGGTTTCTCTCTCGTTCCCCCATACGGTCCCGATAGTCTCTCACTTCCCGCAAATCTCTTATCCCTTCCTGATCCATTCCCGTAGACAATAGTTGTATTCCACGTAGGCTTTCGCACTATCCGGTTGTCCCTCCATCATAGGCCCTCCTTTTCTCCAAGAAAAAACGCTCTCTAACAGTTTCGAACTACTCCAAAACTGATGATACATTAGGACTGTATTCCTGATTATCCTTGGTTATGGAATTATTTCGAAAAGTTGTGCTTTGTGTAGTCCTCCTATGTATCCATCTTGTTCTTAACTCGCTCGTGTCAGCCTGCTTTCATTCTTATATTATACTTCCCTCCCCCCGATCCGACTAGATATTATTGCCTTGTTCTCTTTCAATTGTTTCGTCTCCCGACCAGCTACATACTACTCTCTAGGCTCCGTCAAAGAGGACCTCCCTAGCCAGCCCCTTCCCCCCCCCCGCAAGTAGGGTCGTCCCGAGTCATTCGTCCTTTCGTTGTTTTCTCGCGCACGGTTGCTTCTCCGCATTCGAACAAAGATGACATACGCAAGTTGGTTCAAAAGCAATAAAATCTAAGGGGGGCTAAAAGGAGGCATGTTTCCTTGGCCGCGAAATATCCCGTGGCCAATTGTATTCAAAGAAGAAGAGGGAGAGGGGGAAGAGATAGGAAAGGGGAATGAGAGGGGTACGGACACGGGAAGAGGCACATTCCGTGTGTGATGGAACATCCGCGATTGCGCCAAATCTCCCCCTTTTCTATGGCTTTTCGCCCGGTCATTTCCGCACTCTCTGCAGGTTATCATGGGCTGCCTGTGTCGTTCCGCTGAAGCACTATAAATATATTAGAGTCAACACTAGAACGTTGGAAATCTATGAAATTAATGACTTCTGTTGATTCGAAAGCATAACCGTGTAGCAACTACATGCGTCATCTTGAATCCTTCACTAGTCGGTCGCTCTCAATTAAAATTTTATGATTTTCCATTAATTTCATCATTTCCCTGGATTCTAACCAGGAGATGCCGCGAACACTCCGTAAATTTATGAGAAACGACTTTAAGAGCTTTTAAGGGATCATTCTTTAAAATCAAGATCCGTTTACAGAATCTGCTACTAAACCCTTTATCGAAAGAAAATCGCTATCCAAGTTGTGAACTTGTAGCTGAAAGTTTGACCTTGTCACGAAGTAAAGTAGCCAGGTGATCGGATGAATGTTGTTTTTCGTTTTATTGGGCTCACAGAACAATATTATGGTCATTTTATGGAAAATTTGGGCATTTGAGCACTTTTTAGTGAAAAAAGGTGCGATTTCAAGCTAATATTCCACAACTTGGCTAGCGATTTTCGCTCGATAGAGGGTTTAGTAGCAGATTCTGAAAACAGATTTTGACTTTACTTAGTGGTCCCCTAAAAGCTGTTAAGGTCATTTCTCATAAATCTACGAAGTGTCTCCTTGTAAGATGCATCTCCTTGTAAGATGCCATTCTTCGTCCCGCATCTTGCGTGGTTCGGTCGCCCCGAAGTACAGAATGCAGTCATTTCCCCTTCCTTACGTGTCTGCTGTCGTTCTCTCTCGATTCTGTACCAGCTGCAATATCTCCCCCCCCCCCTGTCCCCCTCCCATTCACCCCCTCTTTCTTTCCCTTTTTACCACCTCCATCTGTTCTGTTCTTCAACTCCCTTTTTCGTCGCCCGTGTTCTTATCTCGCTACAGATGGCCATCTGAACATGTGCCAGAATACCTTTTTTCCCCAATGGCAGTCTGGAGGTCCCCTTATGATCCCTCGCCTCTCATTCCCCCCTTCCTCGTCCCTCCTCTATCCTTCTTCCCTAATATCCGCCTCTCGCACCTGAAATACAATTAAAAGGCGCTGAGCGAGCAATTCGCATATCTATTCGGAAGCCAAGTAAGCGAGTAAGTGAGAGAGAGAAAGAGAGAGTAGGGGGGATAGAGAGAGGGGGGAGGAGAGAGATAGAGAAAGAGAGAAAGAGAGATAGAGAGAAGAGGGTGTGGTGAAGGGCAGGCTCGAGTCTCTATCTCTCCACTCCTTCGTGTATTTGACAGTAGGTCTTCTTCCTCTTCTCCCCTTCAACTACCCTCTCACAGAGCGATGTCCCAGGTACACATCTTTCGTCGTATTTATTCATCCCCACTATGCCATCCTCTCATCCTTCGCCATCCCATTTCCTGTGCCGATTCTCTTGCGCATCAAATCAGTCCCCTGAGTCGCTCTTCCCATCATCAACCTACCCTCCTGCCGAACTCTTCTCTATGTATGCTATGTCTCTCTCTCTCTGTCGCACTAATATTATTAGGACCCCTAGTGCATCTTCATCTTTCCTCTCCCACGCGTATCGTCCCCAGATTTCGGCCTTAAACAACCATAATATTTGGAGGACGATAAGTTGGGGAATAATGTTTAGAGACGCGGCACAGCGATGACTACCTCTCGCGATTCGTCGATGGAAACTTCGGACAGGTCAGACACTTGTAATATTTCTAGAGAAACATGATAATAAGTAGCAAACTCGATTGTGCATATAATAGTGCATTTAGTTTTTTCCGGCATAGTTTTGGGCGAAAAATCAGCCTACCCTTTGTCTACCATGGTCTTTCTGCAGTCTCCGAGCCCGTCTATGCATTGTCCGCGTAGAATGTCATTTATTTTCCGTATTCCGTATCCTATGCCTTCCCCTACGGGATGCTCTTTGTCTTGTTCGGCTCCTCGTCTGACCTTATTAACGGCGAGCTTCGTATTTATCGCTCCGGAGTGAGATCGATAGAATTTCTACGTACGTCTGAAACGCTTTCTTCCTTCCCTCCAACAGACTTCATTCAAAGCGCGCGGCGATTGTTCGGTTAATGCGCGAGTGAACAAGATACAATGCAGACCTCGAAGGCAAATAATAGTATAGAGAGTTAATCGAGAAGTAGCAGGGAGAGAACGAGACAGCGAATCCCCAGAGTGTCTTCATCGCGTAGTGGATTATTACGCGTTATGCAATGCCTTTGACGTAGATACGGACATGGGCATGTTCTTGATGATTTGTTGCAATATTATGGATTACTATGGCAAAACTTGCATATTTCACTGAAAAAATATGCATAGTACCCGGAACTGCTAACATACATATCATAACATACATAATAATGTTGGAGAAATCAAGTGATGATGAAATCAAGAGATGATTAAATAAGCAGATTAAATACATATATATATATATATATATATATATATATATATATATATATATTGTTTTCAGATACTCGTTCGGCTACAACTCCGAGCTGTCCAATCACGAGTCGTCTATAAGCACCGCGAGGAGACTGCGACAGCGACTGCAGAGGCAGCAATCGGGTCAATCAGGTCAACATTTCGCATTTCATCATCATTTTGTCACCTTTTCATCATCATTTCATAAAAAAGAGTTACAATGGACCACTGAGTCCCCCTACAACCAGGACAGGGTAATATAAACAGTTAGTAATACGATGTTAGCGATTTCCTAAGCGGGGACTGCGGAATTATGGTAATGAGCTGTGAAACAATGCGGATGAGCTAGCTATGCTTGGGGCAAGCTTGTAGTTCCGAGAGACTGAGATGCGCTTCTAATCGCCTCAGACTTCCGCTAAGACACTCACAGGGGGGATGCTTAATATGCGAAAGTAGCACCTTCACGGAATCGGGGACGACGCGATTTAAGCGTTGAATTTCGCCGCAACCACAGGCTTTGGCGTTCCTCTAGCGTGGAAAACGGGCAATAGCAGGTCTAAATGAAATATAGAGGGGGGAGGGGAGGTGGAGGGAGAGAGATCGAGAGGGGGGAGAGAGAGAAGAGGTTTCCTCGGTTCACGACAACAGTCCATGCCCCCCCCCCCC
>LS915159.1:101226-141339 GCA_900490955.1 Micoletzkya japonica
TATATATATATATATATATATATATATATATATATATATATATATATATATATATATATATATATATATATATATATATATATATATATATATATATATATATATATATATATATATATATATATTTGCAGGATTTAAAATCAAATAAATGCAAATACAGGCTATGCGGCAAGCGTACAAGAATGCCGGGCCGCAAGATTCGAAGGGCGAGATGAAGGCGAGAGCGATGGGATACGCGTTTCTGCCGGAACTGGAGATCAACGGAGCCAGTCCTCCTCGGTTAGTCACTAGAGTGGTTCATTTTGCTAATGTGGAGATATGTGTATGACGAAATAGACTATAATAGACTAAAGTCTACCAAAACATTTCAGAACTCCTCTCCCTGGCAGCCTCGACGAGGGTACTCCCTTCGACCGCCGTCCCTCCAGCCCTCAAGCCATTCCCGGTCTTCCCCTTATCGAGATCCGTCGTCCCTCAGCCCTTTCTCAGTTCGAATTCGGCTACTTCGTCAACTCTCCCGATCTGTCAGGTAGACATGTGATCTCGTAGTATGACGAAATAGACCACATGACGAAACATGACTTTGGTGGTACAAAAGGAGTTGGTAATGGCTATGAGTAGTTCATAGTAGCCTCAGGAAGTGAAGTGTCCGACTGTGCGCCGCTTCTCGTCACGAGCACGGGAGGAACGCAGCTGGGCAGTCGGAAGAGCAGTGATGGTGAGCTGGCCATTACTTGGCCTAGTTATAATTTTCCTTGGAAGCTCCTATTGATTAATAAAATACATTGATGAGCAAGATATTGATAAGTGAGATATATGAAAGATCAACATGTCGCAGAGTCCTCGATGGGTGGCTGGTCATCCCGAGCATCTTCCGTCATGTCTCGTCGCTCTTCTCGCTCCTCTGTCGGCCTGCGACTCTCAACCTATTCGGCCGGTAGGCAGTGCATGAATTCTGCAAAACTGTAATGCCATTACATATTGTAACGCCATTTTAACAACGCATGCCATAACATCTTATATTCGACATGTGAAAATCTAACATGCTCCTACTTTTGTAATGGTTTTATCGCTAATATCTTCAACTACCTCACTCCTCATTCCTTCCTGGTCTCGCGAAGACTCATCAAGCATCTTCAACTTGTGCTTTTCAGCATGTTTTTCATTACGATAGCCCTTCGCCAGCTAACCCGTACCTTCATCGTTCTCCCGTCGTGTCTCAGCCCTTTAACGATGCATGTACAGTGTCAGGAACGAGTATCGCCTCGGACAACTCGGGTCCCTTCCTCTTCTCCTTCGTGCTGCGAAAGAGAGCATCGACCATCGGAACGAGAATCCCGCTACCGAGAGGAGGCAGGACCATATCGAGGACGAGCGGAGACAGTCTGAGGGTGCCGGATAGGGAGGTCATACAGGTAGCCATATCTGTAACTTGCTATGTGCTTACAACTCTTACAATAGGAGCAGTCGAACTGATAGAAGTCAAGTATAAAGCTTCATCTTCCCATAGGAGCAGCATCATTGTGGCTGTTGTAAAGAAAGGAAAAAAACATGATATTGTTCAGCAAAGCCCGATCCTGATCTCGATGGCTGAGATGAATCCGGACTTCCAATGCATTCGGCAACTCGTGCTCAACATGATCCATAATTACGCACGCCGCACCACCAACGTTATCAATACTCTCAAGGTAAAGGCGATGAGTTGTAGTTTGTGGTTTGACCATCAACTAGAAACTCGGTCTGCCTTGCAGGAAACTGCCGATGTTTTACGACAAGTGCTCAACTCCCCTCAACATCCGACGATCAAGAGCTGGTATTAAAGATGTCTTGGGAGTTAGTAAACAGAGGAAATGGAACAGGCTAGAAAATGGAAAGAACATCTACATGTTCCTCATATGGGCAAAATGACGGATAGGCACACAAAACATCAACAATAGGTTCCGTCTTTTATGTTTTATTTAGGATAAGCATCGTGATTGGTTTCAAGTTACAATTTTGTCCGTGAACTTTCCCCTCTTTTTCCCTCTGTGATAGATACCATGACAGATCCTCCGTTTGCTTAGCGTACTAAGCGAGTACGGGAACGAGGGATGAGAACAAAAGATGGCACTTCAGGTGCAACGAAATCGCTCGCGTTGTCGCCGTATCCGTGGTGATTTTTTTGTTTTCTCATTTTGTGAACGTTATTTTAATCTAGTTCTCAAGTCTAAATGAATGACGAAAGATCATATGGGAGGGGATACTGTGGCAGAGCTGGACGAACTTGCAGTTCCAGCAATATCAAGAGCCCGAGGAGCCCGACGCGCCTGACGACAACAACCAGATCAACGACGAGTACCTCGATGTATGGGTTATACAGTATATGCCCCCAGAATCATAAAATCTACTCACTTGCGTTCCACTCTATGACACGCCATTTCGGCTGTGATTTGACTACGTTTTCGCCTCTACGGGCGCCCTTTCACGTTGCTCTAATTGACTTTACTGCTATTTGTGCATTGCATTGTAGTGCGCCAACTTTGCCTGCTATGTCTCTCGTGAAGGTAATCGATACTTCGCTTATGTGATCAATCGATTTCGTGAAGATGAATAGAATACCGTCGATTGAATCGAAAGACAGCGGCAAGTCCTCGACGCACAGTTCGACCAAGCGAAAGCTCAGCTTTCGCGATGCCTACAAGCTGCGGCTTCCGTCGTTTTTGAAAAAGAAGGTTTTTTGCTATATGCTCGCTATTCTTCTAGGTCTATCTTAGACCAAGCTGGCCGCACTCCGCTCAATATCGTGCGATAATGTTGTCATTCGCTCGGCCATATCCCTTGCCATTCTGGAAGAGGAAAGTACCTCGCATTGCGTCGCCGATTCATTAACCGAGGAAGACTCGGACAAGACGAGCAAACTACGCAAGAGTCGCATCAAGCGAACCCAATCGCTGACTAACCTGAAATTTAACGTCGACGAATCATCGATCTGTTATTCACCATCGGGAATTCGCCTCGAGGAACTGGCCAAGGTAATAATGCGCATTTTTTCTTAAGTATATTTCAAGGATAAGGAGCGGTCGCACTCTCTTCCCTTCACAAGAGCCGACTTCAAGCGGAAAGCGTCAGAAGTGCCGCAAATGGCGCCGTTATGCGAGGACAAGGTAGTTTAGCGATATTCGAAGATGGCTAGGATAAACGTTCGTTTCGCTTTATTACCCCGCCATTACTTTCTATTTTTCCAATATGTGGAGCATCTCTTGAAGCGAGAAGTAGAGAATCGATGCGGCAATCAGATTGCTAGAGATAAAGATAAGCGGGGGATGTCTTTGCCTTCAAATTCTCAAAATATCATAACAATAAGGTCTGTACGTCTACGGCCTCTGTTCACTTGACGATCGTCAACGAACCGAATATGACGAAGTGGAAGAGGAGACGATCGAGTGTATCGGAGAAGAGTCTGGAGATCGACAAGTCTGAGGAACTCCCGAAGACCCCGGAGGAGAAGGTGGACGAGGACAAGGTTGGTTAGCTTCCTAACCAGCACTGTTGAAGTTGTTTTTGCATTCTTTGTCTAGAAACCCTAGGCTCGAGATATGAAGCTCTATGAGTGTATGCGATAAACTCAGAAGACTCCCCGACTCTCCGTCGTCTTTCCCTCCTTTCATCTTAGTATATCACGAACGGGAACGAAGAAGGTGCCGAGGAGAGTGTCTGGATCCCTCAGTGCAGATCAGGCTGATCTGGTCCCGTCCACAGGTTTCGTTATTAATCTTACTAATCTTATCTTATTAATCTGATGCCATCATTCATTTATCATTGTTGTTAACAAGATCTCCACATAACTAGCAAGCATGGAGATTCAAGCTTCGGTTCCATGTGACGAGCATCTTTCCGTCACCGTTGAGATTCCATTCAGAACGGGACGGAGTTTCCCGGCGCAATTCAATGACCTGCGAGCACCTAAGCCGAAACTCGAGCATCCTGCATTTCGCGAACATCGCCCGCATGTTGGGCATCGCGATACGGATGCAGAACTTCCAGTACGTTGTACCTTCTTCGTGTGATATTTATCTACACCGTCCAAAGCACAGATGCTGGGAAAACGTCAAACCCCTTGTGTGATAGTCCGATTCCCCTTCTAGGTATCGATGGTTCGTCGCCGACGAAAACGGTAACCTACCCCTAGCGCCCATAGTCGATCCCCATCCACTCGACATCCTCTTCTCCTCTTCCGTAGCAATCGGCCGGTATCCAGGCGTAGAGCGTACGACTGATCTTCAAGCTCTTGAAGACGATTCCGATGTGCGACAAATGCTGGACGGTTCCGCGAGAGGACGGTAACGTTTGCGTTCTTGTCATGTTGATTACCGTGCCGTTTTCAGCCTTCACGAGTGGTCCTCTATCTTTGTCAACTCTCCCTCGTCGCCCGAGCCTTCCCCCGGCACCCCCAACGAGTTCTGCCCTCCGACCTCTCCTCGAACAACCTTTTTCTGACTTGTCCGTCCGTCGTCTGTGTTTACCCGTCTCATTACCCCCATCCCATCACTTTCTCTGCCTTCCTCATTCCCGCTCATACTCTCCCCCTTCGATTGTCTCTGATGATAAACTATTCGTGTTCTTCTCGTTTACGAGTTCTCCGCTTGTGTGTGTGTGTTTGCATGTGTTAAAGGGAAGGGGGAGGGTTGAAGGGCGGAGGAGTGGGGGAGAGCGACAGTTTGTACACGACCCTATCACCGGCACGGTCATGACATGAAAAGGCACCGTGTCAACCCGCGATTTCGTCTACTCAAGGCACCCACGGAAGAGGAAGAAGTCTTCCTCGAATTGGTCCAACGACTGCCCTCCTACGATCTCGGAGAGGAGTTCCCCTATTGCGACTCGACCGAGAGCGGCCACGAACTACTCACCAAGTGTTTCGGCAAGAAGATCGGCACGTTGATCAGGAATGTGAAAAGGGCGACGGTTGGCGAGAAGCAGGAGAGGAGTAGCATCCATCGGGTCAACGTGTTCAAGGAGGAGATGGACTACTCGGGCATCGAGGGATTCGTCCATAGTACGGAGGAGATACGGGTACTGAGACTGACGGAGGAACGGGTGACCAGCCACAATACGATCAAGCAGGCTCTCGAGGCGATCATGGCCGATGAGTGCCCCATATCCCTGGAACAAGTGAGTCTAGCTTTTCATATTGTTAGTGATGTGCTATTATCGTCGAGTGCACACATCATTTGATACTGAGTTTCACTGTGGATGACTAGACAAGTTCAGAGAAGTCTGCATTTGGCACCGCAGCAAATATGTTGACCATTCCCTGGGTCTTAGTCACCGACATCTCACTTAGCGCATGCGTGTTTTGTGAGTCAGAACCCAGTCGGCGCCAAAACAGGGTGATCAATAAACGACGTACACACACGTATTGTGCATTTCGACTCTCTATCGGCTGGCGTACAGAGTTTTGCTCAATGTTTGCTCCTTTCCATTCTGCCGCTCGTCCACTATTAGGCGGAGGCGATTTTTTCCCCATTACTGCGGTTCCAGCTTAGAGGAGCAGAGTTTAAGGAGGTGGAAAGGGCAACTGACGCGCAGTACAAACAGTTTTTAACTTAAGTTCGCAAACTGTTGCTGTTCATGTTTTGTGAACTTCAAAAGTACATATATATATATATATATATATATATATATATATATATATATATATATATATATATATATATATTGGAATATTGAAATCATATTATTTGCAGTTCCAAGACCAAGTGATCTCGGGATCCCTGCCCTGTCCGAAGGAGGAGGCTGCCTACCTCGCGTCGATCCAACTCTGCGTGGAGGAACAGTGGCCGAGCAACAAGCGGACGCAGACTATCAGGAGGCATCTGCTGAAGGGACAATTTGGTATGACAAATACATCATGTTCGATAAGGGAAAAGAAGTTGAAAAGTCTTTATCGTAATGGTGTGATTTTAGTGATTATGGGGAAAGGTTTGATGGATGTTTGCCCAGGACGAATCCGCGACCTCGCTCAGAAGATCATGGTGACGCCGTGGGAGGTTGACCAGACCCTGTACTGCACTCCAGCTAGGTACGAGGGAAACAAAGACCACAAGTAGATATCACTTGTTCCATTTCCAGTGGCTTTGCTACTACGCTTTTGATATTGTTCTATAACTACTCTATAGGATATACCGTATGAGACTTCCTGGTCGTCTCGACTAGAGTGTAGTCTCTCCTTCAGAGAGGACGGCCGTACCCTTCGCGGGGACGCACTGATTCGGAAGGCGAGTCTCGCGAATGAACGAACGAGGTACACGGCTAATGCATCCATCCTTCGCTAAGTGCTCGCAATGTCTGGTCAACTCACAGACGAGAATAAGTTGCTTGTTCAACTTCCGACTAGAATATTAGAATACAAACATGGTCCACAAGCCAAAGGGAAGCGAGGAAAAATCGTGTAGTTTTTTTCTAGTCTTATGCAGTATCAACAATTAAGGAACCGGTTATTTGACCACGAGCCAAAAGTGTATTAGGCGTACACCTGGTGATGGTTGTCTTGAGATTCTCTCGGTCCCTAAAGACAATCTAACCCTTCCCTCATATGCGACACTTTTACACTTGCGATAATGTTGTCGTCGATAGGTACATAGATATCTAAGCATTACTGAACACGATTATTAAGTTCGCATCGCTCGGCGGCTCTTCTCCGGTGCATCGCCAACACCGAAGCGTTGATGTCGGCGGAGATGCAGGCCAACTGTCTTCCCATTGACCTGAGGGGAGATAGGAGGACGATCAAACTGGTCAAGGTAAGGGAAGGGGATAGAACGCAGTGCTCTAAATGTTAAGCGAACGAGCGATAATGTTTGCAACAAAAGTTTTCCGCGCGAGAGTAGCGAAGTCAGCAATGATTTTCGGCATCTCGTTTGCTTAGCATTTGCACGGCTGTCAGAAAATTGTGAGATGGGGGGGGGGCTACGGAAACCACCATTTCACCAAATCGGTCGCTTCATCAACACGTTGTTGATGAAATGACCGATTTGAGCAAATGGTGGTTTCCCGGGGACTACGGTAGCATTAAGGAGCGGAAACGGAAGCTCTTCCACTCGCAAGTCTACGAGAGCGAACTCGGCATGAAGAAGCTTTATATACAGGTGCGCTGAATCACCGTTAATCTTGCACTCTAATATAGCCATAGCTATAGTTGGAAAAAGGAATTAGGACGTTTTGAAGTCATACCACAATGAATAGGAGGCCACACAAGCCTGTAGTCTAAGGTAATGATTGTTATTGGCCGGCGAAGTTCGAGAAATCAGGAAGCGTTCTGTATCGTCTGGCTTGTTTAACCAAGCGAAAAAGTCGTCTCGATTCCCCTCAATCCTGCATTATTCTATTTGCAGACGGTAAAAAAGCTCGCGGCATACGGCTGCAAGGTCTTCCAAGTCAAAGAGTTGCTCCATGGCCGGACCCTTCGAAAGGTGATCTTTGATCTTTCCCTCCCCCCTCCCTCACCCCTCTCCTCCCCCCCCCGACCTTCCTCTTATCCATCCACCCGTCTTCTCACCTCTCTCGCTCTGTTTGCTTGTCTATATCACTGATCAATCGATGGATAGTTGAAGCATTGTGAAAGCCGTAAAACCCCCTTTCCTGTTCCATTCGGGTTAGCTCTCCTACAGTCTACTTTGCTCTTTTCATCGGTTTTTAATCCAAATTAGCCACGCAGTTTGCATCGTGACGTTGCCTCGGTTTCTGTCTTTTCTATCAAAACAGAGAGCGTGCAGAGAGAGATGAGAGTGAGAGAGAAGGAAATAGAGGAAAAGGGTTCAGAATTGTCAGGAAACGAATTGTATATCTCTTTTCCAGCGGTTTTCTCCCTAATTTACTCCATATTACCTATCAGTCTATCAGTGTATGCATATTGCGAGCATATATGTAGCGTTTTTGCCCACTTCCCGAAATAATCCAAATCAGTCTTCGAATTCGTGACGTTTCCGCCTTCCTTCCATATCTCTCCTCATTTTTTTCTCTCCCTCTCTCACTCCTAAGCCCAGCTTCATTAAATTTGCCCTTGGCTGCTTAACCATTTATTCTATCAAATCGGTCTATTCGTGAACATGCACCTATTAATGTTGATAAAACGAGCCTAAATGTTTACGGAGGGAATGGAGCAATAATGCGAATAATGACGGGGAGTACGGGACATGGCGAAAGTGGCGGTTATTTCGCGAACGGCCGTTGACGTCCAGCGTCATCCCCGTCCCATCTAAATGCCTTCCTCTAAGACCCTTCGCCTGCTCTGTCTCTCGCCCGCTTCACTGTGCCTTCTCGACGGAGCGACCAAGCTTGTCCTCAAGAGGTGGGTTACTCACTCCATTTCCTCCTCTCCCCCCTACCACACATAATCCACTCACACATACCCTGACCAAGTTCCTCAAACAATCCAACCCGATCAGCACATAGTGAATAAATCAAGTACATTCTAAATAATTAAGTTACCTAGTACTTAGGATACTGTAATTGAAGATACTGCTCGCATCAACGCATGCCAAACGCTCCTTTGCCCGCGTTATGTTCTTCCCTTCAGTCTTTGGTTACACGTTTGTCTCATCTCGCTCCATCCTTTCTTGATCAGGAAAGAGCGAGGCTAAAAGCGTCTCTCGTGGGCGTCCTCGCTTAACCTCTCGGATGAGGCTAATATGCGGAAGAAGTCTCCTTAGGAGGGAGAGGGAGAGAGTTGGGAGGGAGAGTCTAAGTGCCTTCGTAGGAGAGGCCGCCCCCCTTGGTCGAACGAGGGCATTCTATCGTATGCCTCTTCACGGCTTGCACGATCTTCTCTTGGATCTCCTCCTTAGTCTTTCCAATTATATCCTCCGTATATCTTCAAACTATAGGTTATTACTCTAATCGTGCTACGGTCTAAGAAATTTTGAGTATACAGACGCTCGGCCAGATAAAACGGCTTGTCTTGGCTCATTCCTTGTCTGTTTCCGCTGATGAGCGGTCGCTCCTCTCTTATAGCCTTGTGTTATGCAAATAACGTTATAGTGATATTGTCTTGCAGACAGCACGCGTCGACGCTGCAACAGTGGAGAGTGGGAGGGGGAGTGAGCAAGCACCAATTGCTTCTCGAGTTCCGCGGCACCAAGTGGCAGCTCATCGGTACGTATTATAATTTTGACAAATATGTATTTTTTAAATTTATAATACAAGGATACACCGTTAGTTTACGACCAAAATCGTTAGGCATGGTACAATTATGAATTGCTGTTTGTCCTTTCTCCTTGCTGAACGATATCTTTCATAGAAAAAAAGAAAAAAAACTGTCTGCCGAAAATTGCGCGTTCACTTTGGCAAAGTTCAAATTACCCGCCTCTTATCGACACCCCCCCCCCCCTCGCCCTTCTTATCTTGTCGTCCTTTTCATTTTCGCCGCCGCTTGATCATCACTTTTGTTAGGAGGGGAATATACTGCAGTTTACGTTCTGCCTACGTAGTTGTTCTGACACTCTGTTAGTGTGTAGAGAATAGGGAATGGGATGAGTGTCCCTCTCTAATTACGAGGCATGACTCATACGGCCGATTTCCTGCATATTTGACGGCGCTCAAAGTGGTGGGGAGAGGGAACCAGAGAGAGAGCGAGTACGGGAGCGAAAGAGTAGGGTGGGGGATTACACGCGCTGCTCTCGATTCTGATTATGCCACTCGCGGCTCCCTCTCTCGCTCCCTCCCTCCACCCTCTCTTATACCCTCCCTTCCATCCAGACTGTTATTCGACCCTTCCCCGTTGCAGCTCCATCCTACAATGCTCTCAAGAGCATCTCTATGACTCTCTGGGAGATCATGCAGAACTCAGCCTCAGCCGTTGTACAGGTGACAGCATTTTTCATATTATTTATCTATTTATTTACTTTATTTATTTATTTATTTATTTTACTTATTAATATTAGAGAATAGCAGTTCCGTTTACGATAACAAATAGATAGCCAAAAATATACCGCTGAATCATGAGCTCATGCAGAACGTTGAATCACTGTCATCGAAGCAAAATTTAATGCACTTTTCAAGCTCATTCATTCTGGGGAGAAACAGTTAAGGCACTGCTTCTCAATATGCTTTTCGGTGGTTTTCCATCATATGCGCCGCAAAACATAGCAACATCTCGCTACACCAATCGTGCCCAATATACGTATCGTTAGTTCCCGTCACGCTGACCCTGACTCATCCCCCATTCCGTCTCCTTCATTCTTCTCCCTCTTTAGAAAAGCCTCAACGCCTCCATGCAAAGGCGCAGCCTCGGAGAGACCGCATCCAGTGAGTTTTCTCCATTGAATTATCAATTTTTTCAATTTTTCAATTTTTATTTTTAATATTAAAATACTATCTAAAACACACAATTAAAATATGATTAAAAATTACATGGTATGTGGTAGCACAGAGTGAAAGTCACGGAGAGCTTGTGTGTTTAGCTTAGGACTAGCAATATTTAGTCTCCATGGGGTCTTCACAGCTGCTTCGACTTCCTCTTTCAATGCTTCCTTACCTCCTCCGTACGGGTAGCAATGAGCCGGGGAAGGTGTCTAAATGATAATGTGTCCTCTTCGTTATGCGTGCATTGTATACCCTCTTATCCCTCCCCTCCTCTTCCCTCTTTCCTCTCTCTATTGTACGCGCATCGACGATACTTCTCATCTCAATCGCGTCAAATGACTCGTAACGGCGCATTGAGTGTGTGGTTGACTCTTCCCTCCCCCTTTATGGGAGAGACCCTCCCCCTGCCTCCGTGATAAGAGGGACTCTCTCTCCCTAGACTCCTCCCCCTCTCCCATTATCTCCCCTCCTCAGTCCCTCCTCCCCATATCCTCCTCGCGTCCCTTCCATATCCCCCACCACACCATGTCCAAAGTGGTGGCCCGTCTCCTGCAAGTGCTCGGTCACAGTATGGACTCGTCGTCCCTCGAGTCCGAGCCTCCCCCCTCCCCCGACTCCATCTATGCCTTCGTGGCAATCATGAAGAGTGAGTGACCCTGCGCATTCACCGTAAACTCCTGGTCTATTAATATCAGCGTTTTTGCCCATTTCCCCAAAGCACTAAAGCCCACTTAGCGGGTTATCAGAACCTCTCTCTATCTGTCTCCATCATTAACAACGCTCTCTAGGTGGTCGTTGAAGAGACCTTCTCAATTATTCTCATTTTCTTGTTCCCCTCTCCTTTTCTTGCATAGCTTCGCCGCTATGAGTAATCGCAAGTTCCGCTCCATCTCGCTAATGAATGGTCACGTTTTTGTTGGTAAAAACTTATTGATGGAGAACCTTTGCTAAAGACACAGGTTGACTAAGCCTCAGGTATACGGTAGCATGTTTTCCTCTCCTTCTTGAGGGCCGCGGAATCTGGTTTACGTATTGTATAAATGGTTCTGCTAATACCGAACCAGATGAAGGATAGCTATGAAAGATTCGACGACTCTCCGCTCTCTCCCTCCTCATTCCCTCGTTTGCCTCCTCTTGCAAGTTCTCGCTTTCGAACCTCTCGTCGACTTTCTCCACTCAAAAGAGAGACAGAGGAGAGGATGGAAGAGAGCGGTGCATATCTAGCAGCAGCACTTCCCGAGGGACGAGGGACGACCGCTCTGTCTCTCTCTGTCTATCTCTTTCTCTCTCGCCTCTCTCCGCTGCTTCCCTTCCCTCCTCTCCCTCACTCCGTTCTTGACTTTTCATCTGCTATGTTCATCTAATTGGACGCGAATTCGTGACACACTGCATCAGGGGACTAAATAAGTGGACGGAAGTGTCACTAACGACGGCATTTCTGCATAGGAAGTAGGAGGAACGAAGCCGTCTACAGTTATCTTAGCTTGGCTTGGTGACAAAATCACGGATATCCTATGGGGGTTGGATCGGGTTGATCAGAATACTCTCCCTTTGTCCTTAGTCATCGTACAGAAAACAAGAATGCGGAAATAGTCGCTTTTCCGCCCGAAGCATCTCCATTTTCTCCGTATTCTTCTCGCCTCTTTCCCAGGGAAGAGTGGTGGAAGAGAAGAAAGGAGGTGGAGGGGATCTGATTGAAGCTTGCTTCACCGATGCACGCGATCTTTCGAGAGATAGAGGGACAGAGGGAGGGATAAGAGGGAGGGAGAGCGAGAGAGACATGGAATAAGTCCGGATGGGGGCATGCCGCGGGTTCGTTATGGCCTGGCAAACAAGCGCTGATTTCGGGGAGGAAGCGAGTCGGGATGCTTTCGCATGAACTTCCTGTAGGGAGAAAGAGACGGACGGAAGAGGGGAGGAGGAGGAGGAGGAGGAGGAGGGATTGTGTTTATAGATGAATAGATGAATGTGGAATAACAAGGGGATTAGCGGCCAAGGCAGCCCGCTACTATACACAGTTATTCGACAGAGCTTTTGGTGCATATACTGTAGTGGATCATTGCAGATTCGTCTCGAAGTGCTTCGACTATCTCCACGATATCCACTACTACCGGTCTGCAGGTGAGCTTTTTCATTGACGTTTTGTCATATTGTTACAAACGAGGCTTGATTAATGGGCCCTTTAATGGCGCAATATCGTCATTGATAGGGGGCGCGTCTTTTGACGGTCTGAAACGTGAGGTTTCACTCTTCTGCCCTCGAGAAAGCTGCTGCACCACAGGAAATGCGCGTTATAAGACGCTAGGCAGGGAGAGGGAAACGGCGAAGAGATATCGTATTTCTCAATTCGAGTGAAAGAGCGAGGGAGAAAGATTGCCTTCCCCTTTCAGAGTATGCAGGTGACGGACGAGCCGATAACGATCTTCCGACTGGAACTGGAGAGACTACAGTACATTCTGCACTTTCCCGAGGAAGTCGCCTTCCAGGTGGAATACGAACAGCGTAATATTACGAAAAATGTAACGAAGCATGCACTCAGAGCTTATGCGCAGACATTGAGACATACACTCCAGACCTGTCAAGTGCACTGATAACTAAGATCTCATTAGTAACGAAACCTTGCGATTGCCGCTATCGAGATCGCACTCGGACTCGAGATCACTTATGAGAAGGTCAAGGAATCTCGTTAAGCTCTCGCTGACTGAATATCAACTGTTCTACTCGAACCAGCCGATGGACTACGTTCGATATGTCAGCTGCGACCTCACTTCCGTTCCCGTCGTGGAGAATCCTTCTCCAGTTCGAACTCTCGTCAAGAGGCTGTCAGAGGTAATTTAGTGTAGGTGCTTAAAAACTTTAAGGAAGTAATGAAACATAAATATACACATAATGTTGTTCTCTTGGACCGCGTGCTAGTGTTCAGTTCTAAGCCATTAGCGAAAGGCAGGAAATGTGCTAATTGTTTGAGAAGTCTTAATTGCACGGAACCACTTCGAGCGAATGCTTGCCTGGTCTTTGACCGCTATTCCCGTTTTATCATCAAAAAGCGTAACTTGCGCGTAATGATGTTGTGGGAGTAGTGTGCGTAAGCCGAGCTCTCGAGGTGCGAGAGCGAAAGGAGAGATGGATAGTGTTCTAATGTTGGGTGGGTGGAGGGGGGGGGTGGACTCGCATCATCACCCTCATCATTTCCATTTTTCCCGTCTCAGGTGTCCTCTTGGATAACGCACGTCATCGTCTCGCAGCCCACCCACGACGACCGGAAGATTGCGCTGTCGGCAATCATGAGGATTGTAGAGACGTGCTACCACATCGGTTAGCACACGATCAATAGACATTAATAATACGCAAGGCGAGATCACGATCGAACCGTACAGGCAACTTCAACGGAGCCGTCGAAATTCTGATGGGACTCAAGTCGGAGAAGCTTCGGCCCTTCTGGCTCAGTCTGAGGCCGGAGGAGAAGGCACACTTCGAAGCGGTACTTAAAAGAATGGAGGACATGTCGACCATCCAGTGGCCGATGACGCCTGAAAAGTCTATATGGAAGAATGCCATACGAGGGCTCGCGTGTTTGTCTACCTTGTAGAGATTGAAATTCTTTAAAAGTAAACTTTATCTCCTTATCTCTATGTTTACAACACATTATTATCAGATGTGCGATTTCCTGCTTCCCTCTCACCAGTCGCTTCCCTCGACGGAGTACATGAATGCAGTCGGTCGGGCCCTTCGCATGCCGCAGTGCCATCTCGTAAGTCGATCTACATAGAGCGGACCCCGTCACTTCCCGTCATTATTCGCGGAATCTTTTAAGTTTCACTATAGATCAACAGTTGAGAAAGTTGTATTCAAAATGTCAGATATGATGAAATAAGTGACTAAAATACATTCCAAGGTTCCCTTCTTCGGCCTCTTCCTTCGTGATCTCTACGCGATCGTCAACGACATGCCCAACATCGTGGTCATCGGCCAGGAAGGGCAGAAGGACAAGCTCGAGGTTACGGTAGCGAGACTATCTCGAACTGAAGTCTTATCTTGCAGTTCCTCAACGACCCGAACGGAGAGGATCACTTCTCGTCGAGAATCGGAGTGGGCGGACTGCTCAATGCTGACAAGGTATGGTTATTGTACTAATAAATAAATCAATAAATGACAAATTAATGACGAAATACAGATCAACCTGGTGGCTATTGTACTCGACAACCTGGAGGCGTTTCATCGGCACAGTCGGAATATGATCAGGCATATGGACCAATTGGCGGCAGCGGAAAAGGAGGGAGGAGATGAGGAGATGATGAAGGACTTTAAGTGTAACTTGTTTAAATAAATAAAAAAGAAAATAAAAAAAAACTAAATCATAAATTAATTTGCAGTGGAAGGATTCGAGCCGGTAGTCCCAGTCAAGGATATGGCTCACGGTGTCACCCTCATTCCCCTCGACAGTCACAAGTTCGACCTGGATGTCATCCAGCGGCTTCTGCACGGAACTACTGGTAAGCAATGATGAAATACTTAACGATGAAATACAATGATGAAATGCTTCCAGTAATCCACTACGATCCCGATTCCGGAAGGTCGGTTCTGTGCAAGCTGCGTCTTGACCCTTCGTGTGCTCTCATATCGTGGAAGAAGATCTGCTACGCGTCCCCGAGGGATCCCAAGGTATTCGCTATATAAATAATAATAATACTCTAAATAATGATACTATATAAATAATGACTATGATAATAATTTGTATTATTCGAGGATGGAGCTGGAGCCAAAGGCGTGAGCTCTGCCCAGCAACAATTCGCTGGAGATACGGGAAGGACGGGAACGACGAATATGCAGAAGTCACAGGTGAAAGCAATCATATTTTATTGTTTGAAAACTATGGTAATTGCTGTTGTAGGCCACGGGAGCCATGTCGAACTGTCTGGAGGAGGGCGAGCTGAAGCTGACGGTTGTGAAGAGCGTCGAGCAGGTGGACAACTACGATCTGGACATCGAGGCGAGTCATCCTTACAAAGAGATGGTCTGAGATTCAAATGAGACATGTACCGTTCGAAAGAGCGTCAAAAACCGAGTGGAAAACGACGTTAATTTTTTGCTATTTTGACATCCAGTCACAGAGTTTCA
Organism: Micoletzkya japonica; assembly: GCA_900490955.1. Classification (NCBI taxonomy): domain Eukaryota; kingdom Metazoa; phylum Nematoda; class Chromadorea; order Rhabditida; family Diplogasteridae; genus Micoletzkya; species Micoletzkya japonica. Next base: position 116,686 of record LS915159.1, read on the forward strand.
GTACCATCTGGATTGCAGGATGTCAATTACTGATTCAGGCCATCTACCGCCGTCACTCGGTCGAGGAGATGTCCGTCCCGGTGTGCTGTTGGCGACTCGCCTACGGCCAGCTCATCTCGGACAACGACTTTCTCTACTTCCTCGCTCCCGCACAGATCTCGCAACTGTGGACTACAGGACTCAAGAAGGTGCAGTGGTGCTCGATATGCATCCCATGTTTTGCCTTCTCTTTGCAACTCAAAAAAGAAAACATTAGCAGAAATATATCTAGTCTATATAATGAATGATGATTAAGGTGGTGTCCTCGCTCAACGTCCAGATGAACTACCCCGACAGACGGATGCTCTGGCTCAAGATGATGTACCTGCAGCTGTACAAGGAGAGTCAGGCCGACCAGGCATCGACCAGTACTGACCAGGGGGTCAAGGTGGGCTATGACATACAGTCACGTTCTCTAAATTGTTTGTGTTAAACCCTGGCATAGATATATACATGCCCAGAGAAGGTTTTACATAGTATTACGTAGTTCATTGTAATCCCATTCATGATTTATTCATTGATTTACTACAGCATATCGGCCCGAGACCCTACGATGCCCTGTCGACCTTCGGAGGAAAGATGGATATGTGGAGAGGATTCAACATGCATCTCAGTAAGTATAAACCACATACTTCCGAGAAACTGTAACTTCAAGGTCCCTCAACCATCACGAACTCCACGCGAAATGCTGATGTCGGATCGTCGACGGATCTGGGGGGAACGAGGAACAGGTATAATACATATCAGCTTATAGTATCTGGGCTAACAGTGGATGGGTTTCCAAAGGAGGGAGTCTTTAGATATAGGAAAGGTCGGGGACTTCAAATCTTCATCAAATACTCACTCAGCCTGCGGTATCCATGATCTTGACTATCCTCGCCATCCAGATAATATATATATATATATATATATATATATATATATATATATATATATATATATATATATATATATATATACATATATATATATATATATATATATATATATATATTAAAAGTTAAGTATGGCATAATTACAGGTTCAAGCTGAAGAACTTCAAGAACGTCATGAAGAGCAAGCTGCGCGGAGCGTCGAGGGATGGAAGTCGATCGCAGAGTCCACAACCACAAAGTCCTCTCGTGAGTAAATACTTTTTTTTCGTATCCGCATCCTCTTTGGCCCCGACCACGTCCTCCCAGGCGTAAGAAAATAAATAAATAAATAAATATAATCGATAAATAATAACCATAAGACCAAAACATTAACCATAAGAATTGATAATAAACATGAAATCATAATAACTCAGGTGCGTCCTCCCTCAATTCGTTCCCAGATGAGCTCTCAATCCGGCCCGCCTGGTCCGAATTCGCCTGGGTATGCCTACTAACAGCGATATTACAAAAATATGTATTTGAACATTACAGTAGACGCAACGGACCAATCCTGGACCTTATCGAAATGAGTCCTGTTCTCGCTCGCAAAGCAATGCAACCGAAAAAGAAGGCGAATGCCACACAAATTAGCAAGCCAATGAAGCGGCGAACGAGCAACAGGCCGTGGGCGACGTCCCATCGGGGAAAGTTCAGGTACCTGCTCAAGCCGAGGGGAGACACGGCCATGTCGGATACGGGAGACCTCGACTCGATCTACACTCCTAGGAGCAGAACCCCCACGAGTTCGAGTTACGGCGCGAGACCGAGAACCCCAACCAGCAGTTCGTATGGAGGTTTGTCCGCGTCAAGGCAACGAAGGCAATGCAAAAAGCAATGCGATTTTCACAAAATTGGATATACTAGCTGACTGTTATGAGATACAGCTCTGATTCATTGCTAGATCGATTTTTGACGTTGTTCCGATCTTTTTCAAAAAAAGAACTGTGGGAAAAGATGAGCGGAAAGGCCTCAATTGCATATCAGGATAGCCCGCGAATTCAAAATGCTACCGTACTCGTGGGCCGGCTCCTTTAATTGCACTATGAGACCATGAGAGTGATGATGAGCATGGAAGAGTGAAGAGAGTTAGGCGATAAATGCGCTAATCGCGCTTGGTTTTCAAACCCTATCGAAAACCAACATCGATATTCCTATTCCTGCATCTCCTGAAAAAAGGCTGTTTTTCAACCCTTAGAGGCTAAGGAATAGAGAGATGTTATTTTGGTGCCTATACTGTAGTCACACAAGGATGAATAAAAAGAATGCGTGGTTCTAATTGGAGATGAGTGTTTGCGGCGTGGAACAAAGTTCTCATCAAGTGGGCATATGATATAATGAGTATGACTGGATTACGCAAGCACTTGGGAAGATCAACTGAGTCTGGTAACGAATAAGCAAATATAATAGCTTTAGACTTTATAATAACTTTATTGCTATCTCACAAGGAAACGCATGTGGGAGACGGAAAAGCGTGAACACATAATTATTACAAAAATGATTTTATTCATTTCACAGTAATCATTTGAAGTGAAATTAGCCGATTAAATTTTGAAGTTAAATGAGCCGGTTAAATTAACTGTCCAGTACCACTTTCACACTATTTTTTATCGCATGATAAACTATTATTATTATTATTATTATTATTATTATTATTATTATTATTATTATTATTATTATTATTATTATTATTATTATTAATATTGATTGCAGGCCGCTCGGTAGGAGGACGGTCGACCAAATCTTGGAGATCGCGAGGAGGAGAGACGCCGAACAGCGGATCGATCAGTAGCAGTGGACAAGTATCGGGTTTGAACGGACCCAGTGGAAAGGAGTTCCAGGTTAGATAACTTTATATCATTGGTAATATCATACAATTGAGGAAAAGCCTCTGTCCCTTCTCGAATTCGCCGAACTCTACCGCCTCTTCTGCACACGAATGAGGAAGGATCTGAGGTAGGCATAAAAGTGAAATGACAACAATTCTGTTTCATACATCATGTGGTAGAGAATGCTGTGATGAGAAAGGTGATGAAAAAGGAAAAAAAGACAACATTCTATGGCTTGTTTCGCTTGTTGCTTCGCATGGTTAAGACAACTAAACTGAAGTGAACTGAAGGCCGACTGATTCAGGGATCTGTTCAACGACGCGCAAGCCAACCAGCCAGCATCGATTGCGACGAAGCGGGAGCGGGAGAAGCACTCGCCGAGAATGCAGTCGAGAATCGACTCCAACTCGACGCCCGTCGGGCCCGAATTCCTCTCGAATGGTAGGAAAGCTAGGAGATTCATCATAGTAGAGAAAACCGAAAGATATAATTGTTCATAATTGTGTGTGAAAAAGCCACTTAACACCGTTGCGGCGTGCTCCGATTTTCCTTCATAGAAAAATATGGAGCATAAAACATAAAACATGGAAAAACTTTGTGCTTGCAGACTTCCTCACTCGCAACACTCAAGTCGCGGCTTCGTACATCGGGGAGAAGCAGCTCAAGATCTACAATGCTCTCGCAGTGGCGAGTGTCAGCCGACTCGTTGGGTATGTTGATATCAATACAAATAGGGGACCCCGACAAAGGGCCGCTATCCGGGAATGTGCTTGATATCATTCCTAATATATCTTCCACTACTTCTTGCTTTATATGCACTTCCTTGTGATCTTGTATTATTATCATATTATATTACCAAGAGCTCATAAGGGTTTGCAGTGGCGGAGGCATCGATACGTCTCGGTCTTCCGTCTTCACTCCCACCACTCTCAAGAACTTTGTGTGCACCCAGCAGATGGAGGTGATCGACGAACAGCAGGCACTGCAGATTATCATGGTAAGATTTATAAAATGATGAAATACCCAAAAAAATAGATAATAATGTCTAACATGGGTAGATTTCTTTTTTTTAATGATAATTTCGTTCCAGGACTACGAGCCGGACATCACCTTCCGCCAGAAAGGACAGATGACCTTCGAGGGCTTCACGCGGTGGCTGAGTGACCCCGTAAACTTCGCCTTCGTCCCGGAGAATATCAAGGTTATCTCCGGGGACTGGAAATAAGTAGCGAAATTGTTAAACGAAAAGAGAAATGCTTAGCAACATAGTTAAGGTCGACGAATCACAGCTGACGTATCCCCTCTCCTACTACTACATAAACTCCTCTCACAACACATATCTTACGGGACATCAGCTCAAGGGCGAAAGCTCGGCTGAGATGTACAGACAGGTTCGCATCGTTGATTGTTTGATACCTTTGTGGGCGATTTGAGCATCTCCTAAAACAGAGAGTTGCACAAAGAAATTAAAATTTATTTCACGTGACCAAACTACAGTCTATTTTCATTCCCCGTTCAGGTTCTCCTCACGGGTTGTCGCTGCGTCGAACTGGACTGCTGGGACGGCGACGACGGGCTTCCTCTCATCTATCACGGGCACACCTTCACTTCGAAGATTGGCTTTCGACAGGTACGAATGACGAAATTCAACAAGTCAAGTGACGAAATACTTACGGAATTGTTCAGGTCGTAGAAATTATCAAGAAATCGGCGTTCGTCGTCTCCGATCTCCCAGTTATTCTATCGATTGAGAATCACTGTTCACTCCAGCAACAGGCCAAGATGGCACAGATGTTCAAGGTAGGCTTCGGAAACATTCTAAGAAGAAATTTATTCTGAATAAATTGCTTAAGACGGTACTCGGCGACCTCCTTGTTACGAACTTCCTCTTCGATGTTGACTACACGGAACTCCCCCATCTTCCCTCTCCCGCTCAGCTCAAGAAGAAGATCCTGATCAAGAACAAGAAGGTATCTTAGTGAAAGTCCGAGTAGTAATATGATAAATTCAGCTGATCGCGGAGCCTTCTCACGGTCTGCAGAGTCTCCCATCCTATTCTACGATAAAACGGGACGACAACGCGCTGAGGAGAAAGCAGAGCAGAAACAGCTATGAGAGCAGGTTAAGAGATATACCAAATTCTAAGAGTGCTATGAGAGACTTTCTGTGCTTATATGATTTGGAACTCCAGACGACAGATACGACGAACAAGGATCCACAGACAAGATTATTGGAATATGATGTTATGATCAGAAAGGGAATAAAGAGGTATACAGGTGTTCGTCGACTGCGGATGACGTGGAAGAAGATGACCTCGATGAGTTCCTGGATGATGAGGAGATTGAGGAGGACGATGCGGATAACGAGAATGGTGAGCTAAAACGTAAAAAAGGCTTTCACGCATAGAACTGTTGGTCTACGCCTTGCATGATACAGACTCGGGATGGAATTCCGACCGGTGCATTATCCGTTGTTGTTCCAAAACATATTTCCATGATATCGAGAAAAAAATCGAAATTATGCAATCATTCGCATTTTTTCCAGAGACGGACTCGCCGAAGGCAAGCAAGAAGGCTGGAACGAGCAAGGCTTTCACGAAGCAGAAGCCATCGCATCCGAAGGGAGAGTCGCCCGACATCAGGGTGAAGGTGCCGGGCGAGAGCAAGGGACCGAAGAGCATCCAGGGCGCACTGGTGAGAAACTGACACACATTAGCATAAATAATAATAACATAACATTAATAACGTTATAGCTATAGGCAATGCACATAAAACAAGAAGTAATAGAAAAAGGAAATGAGGAATCACTTTTTGCAATAAGATTAAAGAAAGAAAAAAAGGAAAACATATAAAGGAAAACATAAAATTCAGCTTCCCCCGTCCTTCGAGAGCATTCGGACGGTGTCACTGCAAGACGACGACCAGGGAACTCCCGGCAAGCGAAAGGCGCAGGTCTTAGCTCCTGAGCTGAGCGACATCGTCATCTACCTACAGGCGAACAAGTTCAAGGTATTATACCTTTCGGGGTTTGAAACTGTGCACAGTGACATACCTAAGCATCGATCAGCTGGATGCGAGAATTGTGGTAACCAAGCTTGTTCTACTACTATTAAGTTCACTTTATTGTAAGCTATGCATGATTAATTTTAAAAAGTACTGTTAATATAAAAAGATAGAGCAGTATTAATACTACTTCAGGGCTTCACCATCGAGACGCCTATAAGCAAGTACGAGCCCGATTATGTTCCCTCCTCCTCTCTTTCCTCTCGCACGCGAACCTCAACGAACCAGATTTTGAGTGCCTCCTCGAGTCCCCGAAAGACCAAAAGCAGCCATCTCGGATCGGACCTCGACGGTAATCGACCTTAAATTGACTTCCTTGTGCCTTTAGGCTCATGAAAAAAGGCACATGGAAGTGACTTTTATGTGAAAGCCAACAAAAAAACAGAACGTAAGATCGGATTTGAACGAGTTATTCGAAATCCAAATTTTGCCCATCTATGACGCCACTGTGTTTAGAAAAAGGAAATAAGCCTAACGGAAACGTTCATAACACTGTGGAACCTACGGAAAACACGAATCGTGCGATTTTAATTTTTTCTTTATAATATTTTGCTATGCTTTTGCTTGATATTGTAAAAGTAATGCAGGTTTGAAACGTTTAAGAGCAGCGGCTTCTATCGCTCTTTTAACTGATTTAAAGGAAAGGAATTATTAAAGACGAATTGGTTGAGGCATCTCCGTGTCGACCTTCCACCGAGCCAACTCCTCGGCCACCTGCTACCAAGTAACATCGCTGAATGAGGCGGCCGCCAGGAAGCTGTGCCGCAAGCACCCCTTCAAGAGCATCAGCTACACGAAGGAGCATGTAAGCTAGGAAATTCGGTCATTTGATCAGCCTTGATCTTCATGTGTTGATGAAGCAGCGATTTGATGAAAAAAATGAAACAATTAAAATCCCGTTGCAGGTGGTTCGGACGTACCCGGGAGCGATGCGGATCGACTCGTCCAACTTCAACCCCATTCACTACTGGGCCTACGGACTGCAGATGGTCGCCCTCAATTTCCAGGTAGAGCACATTTCAAGGTTATAACATACATTTCATATTTCAAACTAAGCTTATACATTAAGTGAGATCCACTCTTAAAGGAGCCGGACCACGAGTACGGTAGCATTTTGAATTCGCGGGCTCCCATGATATGCAATTTAGGCCTTTCCGCTTACCTTTTCCCGCCGTTCTTTTTGTTAAAATGATCGGAACAACGTGAAAAATAGATCTGGCAAAGAATCAGAGCTGTATCTCGTGACAGACAGCTGGTTTAACCAATTTTGTGAAAAGCGCACCGCTCTTTGCACCTTCAGTACTCCGCGGAGAGTGAATAAAATCGCATAAGATTCGGAATACCCGATCAGGATGATTACCTGTAAAGGACGACGTAAAGAGCGAATGTGGCCAGAAACTCGTGGTCCGGCTCTATTAAAGCCTGCAAAAAGTGAACCCTTTAGATTTAATGGTACTCTATCTTCTGTTTCAATTAGAGCATAAATGACGTTTTGAGACCTCGGACGTGATGATGGCCGTGAACTCGGCCATGTTCGAGCAGAGCGGCAACTGCGGCTTCACATTGAAGCCCCGTCTCCTCTGGGACGAGACCCATCCGCTCTACAAGCGCTTCAACCCCATGAGCAAGGAACTCAACACGCACTCCGCTCTCCTCCTGCATCTGACAGTAATAATAATAAGAATAATATATATATAGTGCAAAAAGTACGCGAATTACAATTAGAAGGAGCGAAAGCTATGAAAAACGAAAGTGCAATGGCTGCAAACAACGTAGGCAAGGACGGTCATAGGTGGTAAAGTATTAGTTCAACGCATGATGCCACCTAATATGAACGAAGAATGAATGAATACGAGTGTATTTCAGTATTTAATTGCAGGTTATCAGTGGCCAGCACGTCTGTGCGACGAACAACCAGGCGAACGTTTACGTCGAAGTGGAGCTGATCGGAGTACCGGCCGACAGCTACAAGGAGAAGACCAAGGTAGATTGCGTTATTTCTATTGACGTCTAAATTGTATGGTGTAACTTTCCGGATGACAAAGAAAGTTTTGATATTGTAGCCCTCGCACCGAAACGCCGTCAATCCGATGTGGAACCATACGGTGACGATTCGTGTGGCCTTCGTCGAGATGAGCTTCCTCAGGTAGGGGTAACTAGGTATATAAACTGCCCGATATCTAGGAGATTTATGAACTTCCTTTTGTAGACTCGCGGTATGCGATGCGGCCCAGAACGGACGAGTCATCTACCAACGAGTCGTGCCAGTCAAATGCCTCCGACCTGGATACCGGTAATCAACGTTATCTTATGATCATCGATGCTATTATGCGCCAACCGAACGAAAAATACGTTAAGCTATAATTTCAGACATCTTCCCCTTCGTACTCCGTCCAACCAGCCCATGGACTCGGCCACTCTCTTCATCCGGACCAAGTTCGAGCAGGTACCTCAACCTTCTCATTAGAATCTAACCACTGACTTCGTAGCGGCCCTCCCATTTTCCCTTCCTAGCTGCCCCTTGGATAATGCTAACCCGCCTAGTAGGCTACTAATCTCAGGAAGAGCACATCTACCTGCACGACGAGGACTCGACTCTCCACTGCAACATCGACCACCAGTTGTCGTACCTCTCCGATCCTGTTCGTAGCTATCCCTCCCGTTTCTGAGCTACTATTGGACTTTGCCACCTCAATCAAGAGATGAATTTCCTCCATAATCAGCATATTAACAAAAATGCCCTAAAATTTATCAATAGTAGCTCTCGTCCCCATTTCCTTTACTAACCCCCTCTCAAGGTCATCCGAGCTTCTCCTCCTCTCAAACGGCAGATATTCGTGCTGCGCATCAACGGACTGCTGGGCGAGGACGGAGTTACGGTCGTGCACAGCGAGAGCAGCAGTACGGTCAAGCAGATCGTGCAACAGGTAGGGCGAATACATTATTCATTTTTTCAATTTTATAGATAGTTAATGATGTGGTGACCATCGAATTGTTCACCATGGATCGTGCAGCAGGTAGGGTTGACCATGAGCGATTGCTTATATCAAGCGAATTTGTAAGGATGTTATGATCCCTTACAGTGGTTAAATCATTCTGCAATCATTTTGACTAAGGAATTTTCGTGTTGCTACTAGTGAGGCTGAACAATCGTAGACTGAGTCATTTGAAGGCTCTCGTCAACGCCGGAAAGGGCAACGACAACGCGGAAGACTACGTGCTGATCGAAGAGTTGAACTCGGACGGAGTCGAGCCGGGAGGTGAGCATATGCCAACGAATGAAGCAGAGTTACGCCACAAACCATCATTATCTTTAACACTCTTTAACACCTTTAACACTGGTCCATCATAATCTTAAAGAGATTTAGTAAGTTAAAGATTATGACTTCATCCATCATAATCTTCAACACTGGCAAGATAGAGATGTTTGTGCTGTCTCACACTGACCTAAACGCTAACACACTTGGGTAGTATTTGAGGATGAAGGGGTGGCGAAGGCATGATATTGTTCCAGAACTGTCCGAACAACGAGTTCTACCTCCTAATGATCCCATCATGGACGCGGTCGCGTGCTGGAACGGAAGGACGAGGAAGTTCGTGATACGGAAGAAAGGAAGCGTAAGTTGTACCGTACCATTATGGTGGACGGTAAGAACACGGAGTCGTGTGTCCGAATCATACTACCAAACCAATATTGTTTCAAAAGTGTAGCTTTTCAAAATTAATATACAACTCATCCTGGACTATATATAGTGTGAGATCTAACGAACAATTATTATTATTTTATTATTGTTTTTTTATTATTTTACTATTTTAGGACCCCTCCTCCCGGGCATGGATCTCGTCAATCATCAAGTCGGGTGGCAGTGCCACCGCCACCTCTCCGGGACCGGCCTCGGCTGAGAGGTACAATCGGGGATCCGAACTTGCGACGCATAAACGGAGAGGCTGACTCGTTACCACTACGCTACCCATCTATTTGGATGTTCAGACGACTGGACCAGCACTCGAAGAGTCAGTCGAGCAGCCAACTGCACGGCCGTTCCCTGGACGTAGAGGCACTCGCCCAGCAGGACCTCCTCGACACTCCAGGTACCGCATGTCCGAAAGCACAGAAACACGGACTCGTCACCCCCAACCCTTAGTTCCTAATGTTGGGAGACGAATCCAGAGTCCTGTGTATTCCCGCCTCATGCATGTCTCTCCTCTTCGGTTGCACTCCACAGGCCGTCTCTTATTTCCATCCCCTCTTCATCTCCCAATCTGCATGCTCTTTCTCTCCGTATCCTCTTGCAGGCATGCAGCCGCGTGCGCATTCGATGGCCGAGACATTCTTGGTTTGCGTACACAATGTGGGTATTCTTTGTTGCCGTTTTTTTCCGCCGAAGCGACCGCTCCCGCACGAAAACCCAGGAATGAATGAGAGCGGAGCGGTCGGCCCGCGTGCTTTCATACTAATCACGGTGTTGGTGGCGGTCTCGGGGTCTTGGTTGACTAGTAGGGGACTACAGGTGAGCGACGACCAACCCTACGCCATTCTACGGGCAAGCGTCTCTAGCACGGCGACGGACATCATCCGACAGGTTAGACTATACTCTAGCTTTCAATAAGCATACATCATTGGCTCTACAGTCTGCTAATCGACTATTCGATAGTCGAATAAAGTTAGCCATTAGAAATCTATATAGTTATGTAAACAACTAGGTAGTGAACCTAACTGTATTTCAGGTCTTCCTCAAGGCCCGTCGCCTCGAGGTGGACGAGGGCGACTTCGTTCTGGTCGAGGAGACGAGCGACGAGGACACGGCCGCCAAGGCCTCCACGTCGACGGGCAGTCCGGGCGGGGTCCTCGGCGCCCTGAGGGAACCCCTGTCCCTGACCAGGAAGCGGAGCACCGACTGTGCGTTTACAGTAGCACCAGGGGGGAGATTAAGCGAGAAGACCGTAACCACCACATATTAGAACCTCAAGTGCTCCATACTATATGAGGAAATGTTTTTTCTGAGTTCCTAAGAGATTTTGTGCGATCGATTTCTGAGATTTGTGGGATCGATTTCCCACATCCTGTCGCTTCCTCCAATGGTTCGCATCCCTAGAGATCTGCGTATAGACATCCTGTTGCCTCTCCACTCACTATTCCTGAGTTTCAACCTACTACGCTAACCCAACTAACCGGGACTTTGTTCATAACAACGAAAAAGTTTCTCTAAGCAGATTTACGTATCCTGAAAATCATGAAAATGTGATTTAGTGACCGCGAAATCGGGCACGACATCGCGCACGACGACGCGTGTTCTGCGACCCGACGAGAACGTGTGGAAGGCGCAGTCTCGGTAAGCATTATAATCTCGGTGAAAATAAAAATCTTGATAATAGTTAAAGGAGCCAGCCCACGAGTACGTTAGGATTTGAATTCGCGTTCTACCCTGCTATTGCAATTTAGGCCTTTACGCTCATTTTGTCGGTAGTTATTTTTCTTAACATGATCGGAATAATGTGAAAAATTGTTTTGTCAACGAGTCAGAGCTGTATCTCAGTCAGGTAATATATTCGATTTTGTATAAAGCGCGTTGCTCTTCGGACCTTCAGTACTCCGCGGAGAGTGCATGAAATCGCGTAATATTCGGAATACCCGATCAGGTTGATTAGATCTTACGAATGACGTAAGGAACAAGTATGGTCAGAAAGTCGTGGTCCGGATCCTTTAAAATATCTGTAATAGCTAAAATCCCAAAATACAATGAAATACTGATGAAAATCGAAAGAACCCCTGGCATACCAGAAAGCTCTTTGCCCTAACCTCTCTCCCAACCGGGGAGTCTTTCGAAGCATGAAAAAAGCTCGCCGTCTCACCGGCCGCTCGCGTGTTTCCTCGTGAGAATAGTTGCGAAGGTTGCCCGCCGGCCACTAAATATAGTTACTCTCCTGCATTCCATCGTACCGCTTTGGTCGTTATCGGATGAGGGGGTCCCCCCATACACAGAAGACAACGCGAATTGTTTCGCGGAACGGACGGGTTGGACTGGGAATAGAACGGCATTTTGGAGGGGTAGCTACGCCTATTCCAACACTTGCTCATATAAAAATTCAATATGAGATGAAAGGAAAACTGAATCTGAAAAAAAATGTTTTCTATTCTAAGATGGAAGCAATTCGGCCGATTCGTGCTCGAGAACCGCAAGGAGACGTACAACAACGCGCTGGAAAAAGTGAGAAACCTCATCTCGAATCTGGACAAGGAGAAGGAGAGGCATGAGCGGGAACTGCAACGGGTTCTGGAAGGGCCCAGCGAGGGAACGAGTGGGGGGACAACTAGTCGCAGTCCCTCGACGACCGTCTCTCGACACTGAATGAGAGGAAACTTCGCCATCTATTTGCCAATTTATGCCCACTTATGAAAAATGGCGAACTGTCCTCGACCTCTCCTATGTGCATCTCGGCTGTCACTTCGTTGCTTCTTCCTCTCTCTCTATTTACTACCTTTTGTTCCGTCCAACGTGTCCTTCTCTCACAACGGTTCACTACTATTCTCTTCTTCTTCAACTTCCTCTTATCTTAAGTTATCGTCATCCTGCCCCCCCCCCCCGTCCCTTGTACAGTTCATAATATCTCCATGTAATCACCCGTGTCAGTTGCATCCCAAGAGTGTGCGAACTTGTACGATATCTTGCATATATATGTATTTTTGTTGCAAAATAAAGCACGAATGATGAACAAGTCGATTGTGTGCGTGCATGCAGTGCAAGGATACGTTCAAGGGTTCCAGGGAACGATCTATGTCTGGGAAATTGCATGATAACACGGAGAGTACGGGGACTAACGTAGTTGTTTAGGGACAGCCTCAGGATCCGAAGGCAAAGGATTCCGCCCGCAAGATATCGCTCGCTAGCGTGCGATCCATGGGCCTGACTCGCCGCATATCTCGCTTCGGAAAGTCGCTGACTATGGATGGACAGACGAAAAACTGAACATACTTGAGTAGCTAGACCCAATTATCATACTGTTCATACGCATTGTTATTCTTTCTCACTTGAACTGGTTGAGCTCATTCCCCTTTTCCTTGTTTATCATTCCCCTCGCCCCTCATCTTCCCATCATTACATTGTGCTATTGCTCTTCCTGCTCTTCCCGTCAGGATTCTCACAAGGCTTTAGAATCCCAAGCCCTTTCAAACGTTTTCGAGCTCTGCATATATTTATCATTCGTGACGAAACAACAATGTGGATATTTACAGTATGATGGAGGACACAGAGAGAGAGACACAACGCATGAGAAACAAGAGTGGAATGAGTCCCGAATCGAGGAGAAGATAGGGTACCCTAACTAGTCGAAGCACTACTTACAGGGGAACACAGCATTCAGCCCGGTGAAGAATGTATCTAATTGCGAAATTACCACTATTTTTGAAGTTTCTCAAGAGTAGCCAAAAATCAACAACAAATTTTCAGAACTTGTTGAATTCATAGTGGCGAGTTTAAGTTTTTAAATTCATAATTTTTCTTTCCCTCGTTATGCCTGTAGGATCGGATTCCAAGCGCGAATTCGCTATTATGACGCTTGGAATGTTGTGGGAACTACGGCAGCACACGAGAGTATGATAGGGAATGGAGTGAAACGAGAGAGGGCGTGATTGAGCAAATATGGCTCGATGATAGGGGTTTCCAACTGAGCAGAAATCAGATAACGCGGGTTGAGAAGTCTTCAAGAATAGGCTTTGTACAGCTTGTGCTGTGTTTTCATCGAGTGCTTGAGGGTCTTGATGAAATCGTACGGTTGAATGGAAATGAAGAACTCGGACCCGTCCCGGACGGTGTCGAGACAGCGGAAGAACGCGTCATTACGCGCCCTTAAAGAAGGTATTTTGAAGTATTATTGAAGTTAGCAATCTCTTTAATAATCCCGAAAGGATGTCATAGTATCTTAGAAAGGAAAAATTTTTTCTAGTTTGAGGATGAGGTATGCATCACAACTATCACAGGTTCCTCAAGGTTTACGGCAAGCAATGCTACTTAAGGACACCGTAAAACGCTAACGAAGAAAGAACCTTTACGATGGCACTTTACAGTAAGATAGGGCCTCACCATAGGTTTAGCCTCCTTCCATCCACATCCGTAATGATCGATGGCACGAGAACAGATGGATCAGTTACCGAGGGCAACTCTGCCGGTACTCCTCTTCTGTACGCGATAGAATCGTCCTCGATGTTCTCTATCTGAAACATATACCATTGATATATTTTATCATTTTATCTTTATTTTATCTTTATGGTTATATTTATGTTTATATTTTATCTTTATATTTTATCATTTGGTTTACCGAAAAGAAGCGTATAGGAATAATGGTGATTTCGCATATGGCACAAGGGGGTACAAATGTCCCCTCATTGCTTCCGGGTTCACAATACCATGTATATCTATACCCTTAAGAAGAATCTCAGCCCCCCAATGTGATTGAGTGACCCTCTCTCCACTTCCTCCTCGTCTTCTCCGTTTCATACTCGTCCATCACTTATGCCCCCTCTCGGTCATGTTCCCCTCCTTGTCTCTCTCTTTCCCCTCTAAACACATTCCGACACTCCTCCTCCCCTGGGAGGTGTGTGTGCCTCCAATGAGATAGGACCGTGGATTTACAAGACGAACAACAGTGTAATAGACATATTCCCGGTGTCTCGTCTGGCTGTGGGCCGATCTCTGCTCTTTTCAAAGCTCAAACTAGGCTCAAGACTTGAAGAATACGATCTAATTCAAGAGAGTCTCATACTATTTTCAAGACATACACAGCTAGTTCTTTTGTTTTCTCGTTCAGGATAGCTCCACACTAGGACACCCATCGATAACATGATGTCAAGACCTCAAGATAAGCGCAACCCCGTTAGTCTTCATGTTCACTCACACTTCACACGTCTCTTCCCATCCCCAATACACTTCCTCGCTCCATTCCACTACGCTTCGCTTTCGCTTCGCCACCGTTTCCGGCCCCTCTACTTCGGGCGGGTTTTTGTGTGTTTTCGCGAGAGTCTCATAATATTTCCGAGGCAGGAGCCGACGACGACTCACTCGATTCTTGTGTTTGTGCAGTTCGATTCCGAGGTTCCACTTGGTCGGATTGATGGGCTTCACTAGCGGAATGACCACCGCATGCGGCTGCTTGCGTATCGTTAACCTTCAAGAGGACTACTTCCGGGATGCACGAGGGCTAATCTCATTACGGTGTTCTGTAGTTCGCGTGGGTGTTTGTTTAGTGGATGCTATGTATATCTTCTCTGAGAGGCTCACCTTATCGGAGTTCCGGGAACGGCGTTGCGGTAGATGTATCCTCGGACATCGCCGTCGATTTCCACTCCATCGACCTGAACGGGTCGCACACCATACATTATCATGCATACGAAGAGGCGAAGGTCATAATGGACGACCCACTCACCTCGATTATCTGGTCGCCTACGTGCAGCGTATTGGGCATCTTCCGCTCGACCGCCGGCGACCACCCGGCGATCCTGGAATGACGATTTCATCACAATTATGCAAATTAGCCCCCCCTCCATCGACTCACCACGACTTCTCATAAGCGGTAGCTGTTACTATGTGTTCGGAGAAGGTGGTGAGGGATAGGGTGAGGTTGAAGGCGGGATAGGGCCGAGCTGTGTTGAGCGAGAGACGTCGGCTGCAAAAGAACAGAGATCCCCGAATGCTTTCTTTGGACGGTGATTTATTGCCACCCTATAAAACCCCTCTATCGCATGCCTATTCCTGTCACTTCCCACCCAGAGTACTCCGGAAATTGGCCGGTGGGAAATGAATGAACGAGCGTGTGGGCGCGATGAGTCGAAACGAAGGCGGCGCACGTTTTTGGGAGAGTCGGGGAAATTGCGAGAGTTGTGCTTGACACGTGAACAAATACTAACCGATCCTATTTCAGTTCATCACCCCCGAACAGGAACAACTTTTCATAGAGGACCAAACGAGGTGATTAAGAAAGATATGGCAGGCCTTTCTCAGCATCCACTTACATGTCGGAATTGAAGTGAATGGGCGAGAAGACGCGACAGTCACTGGTACAGTCGAAGGTGAGAGAATATCGGGAGAGGCGAGACTGCGAAGACTGACGCGAGTCGGAATCGGAGGTACTGCAAACCAGGGGGTTTATGACATCGTCTAGACGAGAATATACATCCACAAGGTGTCAAATGAAAGTCGTATGAAGGTCTCAATATATGAGGCTCACCTAACGGAGGTAGATGAATTCTTCGACTGACTGGACGAGTACAGGGCATTCGCTGAGCTTTCCGAGAGCCGGCAGGCTATCTGCAAATTAGAAAAATTATGCTGACACTTGCATATTTCCTGACCTTTCCAATATCCTTCTCGCTCTTTCTCCGCGACTGTCGGTGGCTCATGTCGCTTGACTGAAAACATGTTGAATTATTATTAATATTATCTTTGAATGTTCGCCTGTCCAGTGGTCCCCTGTCCACATCCCCTCGTTCCCGTTTTCCCCTTCCTTATACCAGGGTCCTGCCCTTAAGCCCCGTGAGCGACTAATGCAAATGCGCCCGTCTGTCTGTGTGTTCTTGTGGCCTCCTCGCCTAATTCCCCTCCTTTCCCCTTCTTATTTCTATTCTCCTTCATTCGTCGTACCAGACTCGAAGCCGTGGAAGACAGGCGGTCGCGGACTCCGTTGTTCGAGGGACTCCTGATCGGAATTCGCGAAGGCCGACCGGCCAGGGCAGCAGCCATCGTCGGTCCGATGGACATACTGCGACGAAACTGCAAATATTTGGAATTAACATGAAAACGCAGAAATGCGTGCCCCGACTTACACTCAGCGAAATTACCCCAGATGGCTGGTATAATTTCAAATTTACCCCAGCCAGTCGGTGTAAAATTTACCCCATAAGGCGTAAAGCTGGGGTAATTTCGCTCAGTGTATTTCGCTCCAGATTCCAGATTCGAATTTCGACTACAGTTCTCCTTGCGGTGCTCAATTTTATAATGTTCTAGTACTATCAAGATCCTGAATCGCAATAACTCAGCAAGGAAGATAAGGAACAAACCACCCATCAACTACCCCGATCGACTACGAGATTAGAAAGAGGCGGGAGTGTCAGGGGCAGGGGTGCATGGCTCTGTTCGCCAGAGTGCCCCCATCACCCATCCCCTCCATCCATACCCTCACCCCCCCCCTCCCCCCTTGAACCCTTCAAACCCGCGTCTCCATCGTCTATACATGCCCTTAGTGCGACGACTAATTCCGCAGAAATAAACAGGGGCTATTTCTCTGGGTCAAAGTGCAGAGAATGAGTCGCAACAATGCATGAATGCGAAATGACTGGGAGAGAAAGGGGGGGAAAAGAAAAGGAGGAGGAGAAGGGCATTAGCGTTCGGAATCGGCGAAAATGGGAAATCGTGTGAAACGTTCTCTCCTCCTCCTTCTTCGTCTTCTTCTCGTCTTCTCTTCTCGCAACGTTGTGCGAGCGGTGCCCCGTCCGCCGTCATAGTGATTGAAATGCTCACCATCCGCTTGCGCGCCTCGGGGGAACAGCTGATTTCTGCTAAGTCATTCATCCTCGGGTCTGGAATGGATGGAGAGAACGAGAGAAAGGGAACAGTGGTGCGTGTGCGAGAAACAACAACAGAACGGATGACGGGTTGAATACTAGATTTATGGATAAAGGCAGCATATGTCCTATGGAGTTATGCAGGTGAAGATGGGCATTGAATGAAACGCATCAAGTAATGGCCTGGGTTAGGTAGGAATGAAGGCGAGAGTGACGAAGACTGAGACTCAGGGAAAATGTTGCCATTGAGCCGGGGGCTCTCCAACTGACGAGCAGCCTAAAAGGTTTTTGGAAGTCCATCAAAGTGGGGAGGCGAACGAGAGGAGAGGGAGACGAGTGTAAATGGTTCTACGGGGGGGAAGGAAGCATAGTAGGTATACGATAGACGATATTTACGAGGAGGAAAGGAGAGGGGAGACAAGCCGAGTAGAAAGTGAGGAGAGAAGGACCCGTCGAGGAGGGGAGGGAGGGAGAGCGGAAATTTACGTCTCTCCCACCTCCTGTGGAGGAGCCCGTCGACCCTCCCTCTGTAGGCGCTCTCTCACACTCTCCCTCTCCCCCCCCTTCCCTCCTATGAGTCCTAGCACGTGTCGAGTCGAAGGTTGCGAGAGAGGGAGAAGCCTCTAGATGAGTGCACGGCCCTTCATTAGACGTCGTCAACAATGGAATCTATTTCAGGCCCCCGTAAGCAGCCTTTATCCACACACACACACACACACACACACACACACACACACACACACTCATGCCTAGCACGGTTCGAATCGCGAACTGACTCCTTTAGGCACAATGCTCTTACAGAACCGCAAACGTTAAACTAACGAGATAGAAAAAATCGTCCTTATTCCCGTAGGAGTGTTCACATGGAAAACGCGTTGACCCAAGCATGTTGGCACAGCATTTAGACCATGTAGACTGCTAATTACAAGGGAACGATCGTCCTTTTTCGTCGCTTCTCCCTGCCCTCACTCAGACTCTGCTCCACTTCCACCGTCTCATTTCCGTTCCACTCAAAGTCCAGGTCCCGAGGAGGATCTCGTGGCCGCAGGACGTTTCTTAAATTACGGGGAATGATGAAGGGCTACTTTCGTGGGAACCTTCTGACTATCTGACGTTACCATCAACCTCGTGAATACTATAGATTTTATATGACGTGGGTATTATATTATGAAAAAAAACGTATATATCGTAAATAAATGCATCCCAGGAATGTACACGGAACGAATGCAATTGAACATGTTCATCGTCTCTTCTTTTCCTCTTCTTCTTCTTCTTCCCTCTCGCCAAGCATCCCCGTAATAATACCTCGCAAAGTGGTGCGGCGTCATGATATTCCCGTGGGGAAACTGATGCACGACGACGAAGTAGAATGTCGCCGGGAACAGGTCCGTGGAACGGATATTGCACCCGCCGTGCGACTCGCCCCTCAATCATGTAATTATATAATTCTAAAATATTGATATTTTCACTTGACCGCATTCACTAGCACCTGAAGAATTTCATGCTAATTTTTTCAACTTTATTTGGTGGCTCCGCGCAATATTCCCGCTCGAGATTCATTGATGTAGATAAATATCATGCTTGCAGTCTCTCGATCCAGTCTTTAGTCTGAGGCACGTAACCGGGGAGTATAGCGTAACCCGGTTCATTCCCCCTCCACTTCTTTTTCTTCGTTCATTCTCCCTGCCCGAATTCACTTAGTATCGCCCGCTTCTCTCTCCCTTTCGTTCTATTCACTTGAAGCGCACGTGTACCCGCAACCTCATTGTCTCTTTCTCGAATGAAAAAGAAGAGGGGAAACTCAGAACTGGTTTCCAACAAAACACTTTGTCAGTCTCGTACGCTAAGCAGAGCCCGCTTCATATGAGGGAATGGACCAATCCGCGAGTTGTAGAACAACTCAAGCTCGATTTAGAATCCCGTCCCTCTCTCGTCCACGGTCATTAAACACGTCATTCGCGACTCATTTGTCCGGCCAACCCGCAACCCGTAATACAAAAATGGGGGAGTGAACTGCCTCCAAAGCTTTTCCACTGCGCCTAACCACTCCTTCAATTTCTGCTATACTCTTGCCTTGTTCTATCGAACCTTGCAGGGGGTGGAGTAATCTAATAATCTAATAATATTAATAATCTCTTTCCTGCTAATTAATAGCCCGGTAAAACTCGTTGCCTACGTTGCGACGTTGTAGTCATTGTACGTTCCTATTTTATCGCTTTTGCTTCTTCTAATTGTACTTCCTATATTTCTTGCACAATAAATATATCATTATTAAAGGTGGTGTAAACGGAATTTTTGAGGCACTAATCAGGCATGCTTTTGTGATTTTAGGGTGCTAATTCTAAACAAAATCACAGTAAAAATGAAAAACATTCGCAAATTGCTGAGAAAACGTGAACCAAAAGTGGCTTGATGTACAGGGAATTCAAAAAATAACAGCACGAAGAATTTTCTAGACCCGATACAGTATGCCATCCGTGGAATAGTCTGCTGAAAATTGCGTTTGGTCGAATGTCTGGCTTGGCTGTCCTTACCGTAATCTTTTGAGTCTGTACAGGCTCTTCGTGGCGGGAGTTTCTAATGTTCTGTTTACACAACCTTTAAAGCATTACTATTATGATCCCGACTTACGTGGGTACTTTCGCGCGATAGATGCCCACTCCGATCTTCTCGGCACTCTTCCAGGTCATCTGCGTGAAATGCGCTGCCGGCCACACCATTCCGGGCCTGCGGAAGTCGTAGAACTTGATTTCCTGAAAATATTATTTTCGTACATATATTGGTTTATGATTCTATTTGAGTAGCAGTCACGGGTCGCTTCGAGGTGAAAAGCGGAAAGGGGAAGGTACTGAGAAGCGGGCAAGTCAAACGGAATGCGATATATACGAGAAAAGGTGAACTTTGGGCTCACTTCATAGAAGGCACGGACTGCTTTTCGGGCTAGATCGACTTCGCTTATGTTGCGATATGTATAGTAGAAGTAGATATTCTCGCCACCTGAGAATATGCAAATATATTTAGCATATGTGAGTAGGAAAAATGGAATGAAAAGACAAACCATAAAGCGAATGGTGAAGACACTCCTTCCCCGGAGCAGTGGAAAGGTATTCCGCCCAGAGTTGTGCGGATCTAGGGTGTGGGATTAGCTGTCTGCTCAAAGCAAGAAAAGAAAACCTTTGCAATCGCGGCTCTTCCAACAGCGGTTCAACGTCGTGTATGTCTCGGAAGAAGTTGTACTCATCCACTAACTGAACATGGAGTTTTGATATTGGTAAAAAAGCAAACGAGGTACCATACCTTTCGTCGAAAGAGATCTTCATTAAAAGCCTCCAAGGTCACAATGAGAATCGCCGCGTGCAAAAGCAGTCGACCTGCCATTGCGAAGAAGAGCGTATATTGACTACTCGAAATGACGATGCTTACCTGTCTTTTAATACACTACACTCGTTATTGTGGCATATGTGGTGTTCGGAGAGAAGTGAGTAGACACAACAATGACTAGGCATGGCTAGACGGTCAGCATCACACCTTCTGCCTTGTGAAGGTTAATGATAATCCATACGCTACTCCTTAATTTATCTAAGCTTTAGAGGGCGACTAAGAGCAGTTATGTTGTGTGTTGCTTGTTTGTCCTCAGTCATTAGTCATTAGTCATCAGCTTCGGATTAGTACCTCTTCCCTCTGCCCAACCACCCGATTCGCAAGACACCACCTTTCATAACATTCTTGCCTATTATAACATGCACTTATTATTCTATGAAGGTGAGCGTAAAGAATGAATGAATGAATGAATGTATGTATGAAGGAATGAATGAGTCACTCCATCCTCACAGTAATGCTGTCGTAAGTCTCGCCACTATTCGCTATGTGACCCGTTGTATCGTGGGAATGCAGTCCATGCTTCTCCGCCTTCGAATGATGTCATCAGTGTATGTGTCCATTGGCCGCTTCCTCTTTTCCCTCTCTTCTCTCCTCTTCCGGAAACAAGTTACTGCTCATGATAGCAACAATCCAACTCACTGCGAGGCCAGCGTTGTCCGGGGAAACAAGGAGAGTTGAGGGTGGTTGGGGGAGAAAGTGGGGCTTAGCCCAGTCTCTCTCTCTAGTAGTCCGACCGCTCCGCATGCCTTGATGGACGGGGAATGGCGCGTGGCCAAGAGCAAGGGAGCCTTTCGCATCTTCGCCCTCGTCTTCGGTGTCTATCTTCTGATGGAGCTACTCATCGTCTTCGTACTCTATCGAAGACAGCACACCGATGAACCGCCAACCAAGCCCTCCTACAGTGGCTCTTGCGTCAAGACGAGAGGTGTCCCACGGCTAATGGACGATGGTATGGTGACGATCACGATCAAGACAACGCTGGCTAATCATGAGAAGCGTCTCCGTCCCATCCTCGACACTTGGTATCAACAGGCGAAGGAAGACGTATGTCATTCATCGTTGCTGTTTTTATTTGATACGGAGAGCAGTGGCATAGTGACCAATAGAGCGTATCATGCATACCTTAGCGAGTGAAAGTAGCAGTGTTTTACTGATGCTTTAAGATACGCTAAGGGCTTAAAAGGCTTTCTAAGGTTAAAATTAGTTGTGCGTTTGAGTTGGGCTTTAAGATATGTCAAGGGTTTTATGGCCTTTTTAAACCTAAAATTGACTTATTCTGGAGAATACAGATCTACATCGTAACGGACGGCAGGGATGACTCGCAGTTCGTCGAACCGTCACATCTCCTAGTAACGAAATGTGGAGCTGGCCATCACAGGTAGGACCAAGTCATTTCCGTGTTGTCAACAGCACGATATCAACATCAGCCAACACTTTCAGCCACAAGTTGGTGTGCAAGATGCAAGCGGAATTCGACGTGTACTATGAAAGAGACACGAGGTATTGTCTAGATTTTGTAAATTTAGCGCTTATTCAGCACCATTATTTCAGCTGGTTCTGTCACTTTGACGACGATAACTACGTCAACATTCAACAACTGAAGCGTCTTCTGGTCTCTCTCGACAGCGACGAAAGCATCTACTTAGGGAAGATATCGCTGGCAAAGCCGATGACTATCAAGTACAGAGGAAACACGGTGATTAGCGGAAAAAAGAATGAGCAAACAGAGGGCATCGATGCAACTTGCGCTTGTTTGTCCTTCTTATTAGTGCGGTATTCATAGACCGCATCTTACAGGTCTCCTTTCAATTCGCGACAGGCGGTGCAGGCATTTGCATTTCACAATCAATCATGACGCAGCTCAGACAACTCTCGAATAGCGGAACGACCCTGGCGGCCGTCTCGGCGGAAATTGGACTGCCAGATGACGTCACCGTCGGGTTTATCATAGGTACGGAAGTTCGGAGACCGAATCGAAAAGAGCAACCAAACATTTGCGAACTCGGACCACTTTTCTGCAAGGGAACTCACAATAAAGTTATGAAAAAAAAGTTTAAGAAAAAGTGATGATTATTATTTTGAAAGCAAACTGTTTCAGAGCACCTTCTCAACACGCCCCTAACTGTCGAGAACAACTTCCACTCGCATCTGGAGAACATGCACCAGTTTACAGCGAAGAATATCGGCTTGCCTGTGGGCTTATAGTCGGAAGCGACCTAATTCCACCCATTCAGGTCTCCCTGAGCGGTCATCTCGGCGGTGGCTGGGTCAATACCGTTCGTATTCCACCTCGGAATTGCAACATCTCCGATGACTTCCGCTTCTTCTCCATTCACTGTACCTTGTACCCTTCACTGTGCAATGAAGACTCGCCTTCTTCGTATGCACACTCGTGCACATGTCACGACTACTAATCTCCCCCTCCGATGCTTTCATCTCCCCCGT
Source organism: Micoletzkya japonica (assembly GCA_900490955.1). NCBI lineage: Eukaryota > Metazoa > Nematoda > Chromadorea > Rhabditida > Diplogasteridae > Micoletzkya > Micoletzkya japonica. Next base: position 139,907 of record LS915159.1, read on the forward strand.
CCCCCCTACTCCCCTACCACCCCACCCTCTCTCCCTACTCCCCTACCATCCCACCCTCTCCCCCCTACTCCCATCCCTCCTCCCCTCTGCTTCATCTACAGCGTCTTCTCTGTTTGTGTCGGTCCGCCGACTACCATAATGCTGAAACTAAACACACGGCCGGCTAAGTCGGCCTTAATCACGGGTCTAATCGAGGAGAGAGAGAAGGAGAGGAGGGGCGACGGGGACACGGCACGGTCACTCTTCGTATCGAGCAGCTCCGGTGATCGGTCGACAGTCTCCTCTCATCTTCATTCCGCCCACAGCCCTTCCCTCGTGGACGGTCGCCCCCTTCGCTCGAGTTGTGACCGTTGTTACGGGCATACGCAATCAGGTTCATGACCGCATCATCGGTCACACCTCGACGGACTGTCCTGAGAGTGGGTTGGGGAGGTAAATCAGCGAAGGTACGTTGTGCGATAGTATCTGAGGTGCGAGTATGTTAATATCAGGTAGGATATATCAGTCTCATACTGGTTTATTTCAATGATAATCAAGTGAACCTCCATCTTTCTCATCACAGGATAGGGTGAAAGGGAGCACAAGTCTTTATTAAGGCTGAAGCATGTAGAATAAGCACGGCATTTATTAGTGAATGATATATAGCTACACCGTATTTGGGATGGGTATGTGCATGATAGTGAGATGACTAGCTGAAGTCGCAGGGCGGAACTAGCAGGTTCGGGACATTGGTGTGACCGTAGGAACGCTTCGAGTCCTCGTTGTAGACCTAAGATCAAGATGTATGGGTATCAAGATTAGCTAATTATCCAGACCAGTAGTTGACCATATCACGGTTTTCTAGGAGCTAGCTATCGACCTACCATGATAAAGTCGATGTCGAAGGTCCGTACTCCATCGGGAAGTCTCAGTACCACATCACGGCCTTTCGTAGTTTCGATCTCATCGGCTCTTAAAACCTAGTTAGCAAAATCTTTTTCAATTTATTCATTTATTAAATATGTTTTGGTATGTATCATGACTAATGCAATGAGATGTATAGGGCTGTATAATCCGTCTCTTACAAATCTGATCCAAGAATCCGGACTCTCCTGTGGTTCTCGACCCGCGTCGGGTAGATGCCGGTGCCGACGTGGAAGAAGGTAGCTAAGTATCTCTTGAACTAGAGATCAAAGATCAATTATCAACCTGGTCTCATCTCGTCCTTAGTGAATTGGAAGTTCTGGATAACGATGGTATTGCAGTTGACCAGTTGGACACTGTCGCTGCTCACGTTGGCTGCTACTCCGAGGAGCGGTGCGAGACTCTGGACAAGAGCCTTTTTACCCTACGACTTATTTATTCCAATTCACAATCTCCCTTCTTATCTGTACTACACTACAATATCGAGTGTATTGACTTGAGTTGCATGTAAAGGTCTTTAGATGCTCAGA
>LS915159.1:141439-210057 GCA_900490955.1 Micoletzkya japonica
GGGGGGGGGGGGGGGTCGCGGAATCTGACCGCAGAGTGAACGAGGCCAGTTGCGTCTCGAGAATCGGAATGGAGAACTCGTTTGCCTTGAAGGCCTCCGCCGTCGCAGGACTTCCGGTAGTTGTTTTCGGTTCTGCAATCGGGACTATTGTTAAGCGAGCGCCCCGTCACTTCCCTCTTGAGGCGGATTCACGAGTTGGCACAGATACATATACTGTTTACACGGAAAAGCCAAAAAAGATGTCATGGAATTGTACTATCTATGAATTATCATAGAGTGGAATAATAATAATAATGAATCGAGCCTTCATCCTCGTCCACAATACTGTTTCCCTTCTCCGCCTTTCGAGCCGAAGCGGAGTGTGTACGATTGCTGGGCGCATCCAGCACATCCGACGTGAGCAACTACAAAGAACGAACGACCAAACTACAAAGATCAACTATCAAAGTCCAAGGGTCACGGACCATCATACTGTCGTCCTCCACCATCGACTCTTCCATCTCCTTCAGCTTCCGCTCGGGCCTCTCTCAATCCTCCACTTCCTCGTTGTCCCCCCCACTCAACAACATACCCTTTCCCATGTGCGTCTTCTTCTCCAACATCTTCTTCTTCGTCCCGTCCGTCTCCTAAACACAGTTAAAGCCTCCCCCACTCACAATTAGCCTTCATTACCCGGTCCGTTCCACTTCCTTCTACCATTTCGTCATCGCTACTGCTCTTCATAGTGTTCTTCGTCTCTCGCTTGAGGGCCACCTGATAGAGTATGAATGACGCCTCTCGCCCTCTAAGTCGTGCCTTCTCATCCGGCGGGAGGACTATGCCCACTATCGGCAGCTTCTCCGTAGTCGTCACATTGAGCACTTCCTCGAACTCCATGCTGTCCTCCTCGTTCTCAAGCATTCTGAGTGGTCGCAATTGTTGACTGACGTTCGCCAGACGCCCTAATGGGGAGGAGGCCAACCTCTGGGCAGTCTCCAGTCTGTCCTCGACTCCCCGAGGACTGGCCAATTCCCCGTCGATCTCGTTGGGCTCCATCTTCTTCGTGCGCTTGATCGTCGCGGCCTCTGAATCATTCGTCGTAGCCTTTCCCCCCAGAGCGGTCGCTCACTCATTCCCATATCAACGGCAAAGGCGACCAGTGTGCCGACTGTCGTGTCCTTCTCTTGCTCTAGAATGAAGAGGGTCGTCGTCTAAGTAAGCGGGTAATCCTCGCGAGATTAGAGTAAGTACACTAGAGAGGGAGGCATTGATTGCGGTGCATTTCCGATCAGAGCAAGAAGGGAGATACTAATCCTCCGTAGGTCAAACAAGCGCTTCTTCGTCTTCTTCGTCCCTCTCCTCTTGTCATTCGCGTAATTGCCTAGTGAACATTCGACTAAACGCGTTTAAGTGAGATGCGTACGGTTTAGACATTCAACGCCTGCGTACCTCATCTAAAGGACGAGGGCTCTGCATGCTAATTGCACACGCTGTGTTTTCGCGGACGGTACCGAAATTACGCGGGACCTGGCGCTATTACGGGCCAAAGAGCGGACTGCCATCAGCATTTGATGAGAGGGGGGTCAGTTAGGGACCACCGTTTTTTTCCTAATCGAGCGAAAACAAGACCACGAGCGGACGATTCAGCATTGCCGGCCGCACGCGGGTCCGTAGTGTGTTCGAAGAGCGTATCGGTCCTCAATTAGGGGAATTCTCCAAAACATTTAAGGTTACTCTACTTTTCCGTAACAGTAACGGGCGAGGCAGTCGCTTGCACTTCGGTTTGGCGCTTCCTTAAAGGACACGTTTCGAGCGTATGCTGGACCCCAGAGAGGGAAACGGATAACGAAGTTGCCCTCTCAAACCTTCTAGACGCCCTATCAGCCTGTTCCGCCCAGAAGACGAAGGGGTCGACGAGACTGGAAATAACTAATAAACCATTTTAATGAACTACGGGGGGAGGAACATGCAAGATCGTTTTGGTAGCGTTAAATGTGGTACGATCTAGGCTTAGATAGGATAGCTAAGTGTTTGAAGACAAGATATATCTTTGCAGGAGACGATAAGTCACCTCCTCTTCCTCCTTAGAAGACTGACGGTCGAATACTTGAGCAGGATACCGTCCTGTTCGCGTTCGGCAAGCGACTTTCCGTGGCCGTGCGCCGATCCCGGACCGAGGATCAGGGAATAGCCTATGCAATATACACATTATTATTTTATTTATTTACTTATTTTTTTTATTCTTATTTATTTATTTATTTATTTTATTTAGGAGGTCGTGTAGACCGGCAGAGTGGACATGAACATTGGTAAAAAAACTCCTCTCATGTGGCTGATACTAGTTTAGATGACCTAATTTAAAATACAGAATTTCCATAAGTGCACAAAGCAACCAAAAACAGGCATATCCGTTGCTTGTGGGCTCCCTAGCTACACTACGGGTCATGACATCACGGTTCGTGAGTATGACGAACGTATGTATATGGTTGCACTGCTTCCACCCGTTAGGCCTCCCCCCCCCTCTCACATCCTTCCTGGTCGGGCGCGTGCGAGAAGTTGGCTAGAATGAACGTCTGCGGGTCCGCGATGAAGACTTGGGCGGAAGTACGTGACTGCAAGACTTGGAGAGGAAAGTGGGGGGGGGTATGACGAGGGATCAACCAGAGCAAGAACGCACGTGGCTGGCTAGACAGCGGAAGAGCCATGCACTGTTTACTGATAAAGCTAAGCAATTAGACCTTGGAAAAGTCCGCTTCTACTAACTCATAACTCATAACTCTTTCAAATACATCATCATTGCACACCTTGAACTAACGCAACACAAACATAATCAGCACCTCGAACCCATATCTTCATCTTCTAGGAGGCTGGCCTTTGCCACTCTGGCTCATCAGAACAACCCCGTATTTGCTATTCTCCACACGTCTTACTTCCTTATGCTCTATGCTCCCGACGGGCAGGCCATAGTAGGCGTCACTGGAGTCGGCCGCAACTTAACGGTGGTGTAAACAGAACAACATTAGAAACTCCCGATACGAAGAGCCTGTACAGACTCAAAAGATTACGGTAATGACAGCCAAGCCAAACATTCGACCATGCGCAATTTTCCGCAAACTATTCTACGGATGGCATACTGTATCGGGTCTAAATAATTGTTTGCGCCGTTATTTTTTGAATTCCCTGTACATCAAGGAACTTTTCGCTCACGTTTTCTCAGCAATTTGCGAATCTTTTTTTCATTTTTACTGTGATTTTGTTTAGAATTAGCACCTGGAAATAACAAAAAGCATGCCTGATTAGCGCCTCAAAAATCTGTTTACACCACCTTTAAAGGGAGGAAGCAGCCTCTAACCAATAGTTTTAAAATTCGATGAAAATTCTTCTAAGGTTTCAAAATGTGAGAAAAAACATAGTGACAATAAAAAAATTGAAGAAAAAACTCGAAAATCGCATGTTTTATTTTTTCGTTCCGGGCTTCCGTCGTTAACAGGAATGTCGCTTTTGGCTTAATTCCTTTCGCTAAACACAGTAGCGTCGTCGTTGGACGAAATTTCAAAAAATCATTTCTCGAATACTATTAATTTTTATTATTTTTCCTTTTGGTTTTATACTAATTACGACAAAAACTTTCATATAAGCTTCACTTGAAAATCACTTCCGTGTCCCTTTAACGATCGACTCTTTCGCTCTCTAGTCTACTGACCGACCGCTCTCCCCGAGATTACGTACCTCGAATGAGCGAGACGAGCGGCAGCAAGAGTGGAAGCAGAGAATGCATGCGGCTGTCAGCACTGATAGCCACTCTAAGGGCTGGTGTCTTCCTTATCTGTACTGGTTTGACCCGTCCTCCCTTGCACATCTTGTTCCCTCCACTTACTCAACACTTTCTCTTATTCCATTCCCTTCACACTGTCCATTCACTCATAGCTTCATCATCCACAGTCAAGAACTATCCGAATGAAGGAATGAAGGGAAGTGGAGGGGAGACTAGACAATACTCTGGTTCAAGCACATGACACGATTATGCTGCTCATCCAACGTGGGTCAAGTAAATGGGGGATCAGGGGGAAGGGGCGAGGTGGTAGAGGAGAGGAGAGAGAGAGGGTCGTCTGTGAGGGTTGTAAGGGGGGGTGGAAATTTGCATAAACGTCTACTTTCGGCCGGTGGGAATGAAGTGGAAGTTCTCGCCGCCCTTGGGGGACGCCATGTACTCAGCGAGCGAGAGGCCCATCGAGGCTGAAATCAAGGATAGGCCACCGCTCATCTTCCGGTTTAAGACAAGGAATGAAGAGAGACTCACGGCTTCGCTTCGCCTTGTACATGATGGCTCGGTAAGCGTTGGCCAGGCGGTTGAAGGCCTCGTCATCTCCCTTCAAGGAACCCTCTCTGTGTATTAGCGTAATGAACAACGGGAACGAGGAAGTGGAATGGATTAGTAGTGTGCCGAGTGACACGCAGACATGATTTGTTAGTTGACGCTGATTAATTATTGAGGGACTTGGGATGATGAAATGGGAGACTTACCATATCCATGGCACCGAAAGCACATGCGAGAACCGCGACGACGACGCAGACGAAGAGGAGCCTTTGCATGGTACGAGAGGAGTAGTCGAGAGACCGGTGGTTACCTGGAACAAGGGGCGAATACGGTACGGGGTAGAAGAGAAGAGCCAATGCGGCAGACACGACTTATATATGAGCCTCTAACGAACGAATGGAAGACGAGTGTATCATTAAGAGGGGGGCCTGAGGGAGAGAGCGATGGTAGGCATGAGGGGGGGGGGAGGAACTGAGAGGGGAGTAAGAGGGAAGAGAGTAAGATGAGTTCGGGGTCCAATCAGAAGGCTGACAAAGAAGACGACAGAGACGCGAAGAGATACTGCGCCGAGGAAAGAACACAACAGGGTCCTTGGCGGGGACGGGCCCGCCCGTCTCTTATATAGGAGGGACAGTCACCGACCGACTGCAGCTGAGCCCTTTGTAACGGCCGTAATGAGATGAGAGACGATACAGTAGAGAGTACGTAGAAGGCTGGAGGAGGCGATGATGCGATTAGCACACACGACATTGTAAGGCAGGAATAAGGCGTGGCAATGAGAGGCGAGAAGACTGACGTATGGGCTTGGACGAAGCGTATAGGGGAGGAGGGGGTAGGGTAGGCGGTAGAAGGGAAGGAAGTACACGGGTAGAAGGACATCCATTTCCGCATGCGAGGCGAAAGGTCGGATGATGGAAAGTTGGCGAAAGGCAACCAACCACCTCGGGCGGTGTGGCCGGAAGGAGTGATGCGAGAACGATGGATCTGGGAAGATGGAGAGAAGAGGGGAGGGGAGGGTGAATGCTTCGCTGATTGCTTGAAGACGACTGCAGACGAGAAGAAGGACTTTTGCATGGAGAAAGAGGCGAGAGGTCACGGTAATTGGAGGAGGGAGAAGGTTGTAAAGAGGAGATATAAGGGAAGATGGAGTGGAGGAGAGTTGGACGACGACCACTCACATATACATGGATGGGATAAGTTGGCGAGGAGACTCTGCGGACTAGAGATGACCACCACGAAGCGAGCAGAAGAGGAGCGGTCTAATTGGGAGGGTATCATTATCTTGTTCGGGACGGAGACAACAATTTGCTCGGTGTATGTCACACATGTAGGCTACAAAGTGATATTTGGAAAGTCTCGTGAGTGGCATTTGTAATTTTTTTGTAGAAGACTTTCAAGCTTTTCCGCCGCCATTTTGCTAGCGGATACAAATAGGCTAGTTCAGCGAATGAACGGAAATTGAAGCTTTGCAGAAATAGAAAGGATTTGTGAACGAGACACGTGAAAGCATTTCCGGAACATACCACGCAAAACGTAAGAAGCTGGATTAACCTTGGAATCTTAATTTTATTTCATGCTTATGAAGTAATTTGAGTTTCTTTCTTTCAAAAAGTTCAAAAAGTTTTATTTCAGTTGTGGTGATTTCTCTCAAGAATTTTCAGAGACTTTTCTATATAAGAACTGATTTTTGATTAATTCAATATTATAGGAAGGTTTCTTTAAAAAAACTTTTAAAAAGAATAAGCTAACCGGAACAAAACCTACCGGCGCAAACGCAAAATAATCGTAACTAGAAATTCAGGTTTACCTAGAAAAATTACCTTCTCAACTCAAAACAACTTTATGAATTTTATGTTGTTATTTACGACAAAGTGAAGTAAAATTTTAGGTATCTCGCAAACAATACGTGTTTATTCACCTTTTATGAAGCGTGTCGGAGCATGGAAAGAAAATGTAAACATAATTTGTTTTAATGCAGTCAGATCTAAGGCCATAACACTTTTCAAAAAAACCTTTAAGGAACTAAAACTAAAAATAAAGAACCTTTGATTGGAAAGGTTTGTCAAAAAGTTGTGCATAATTTAGGTGTCGAAAATAAAAGCGTTATATATAATTGAGCGAGAACAAATGGTTTTAAGGCTACTTGGTCGAAGAATTTAACCAAAAGGTTCATTTTAACTCAAAACACATTTTAATACATTTTCAAAACACATTTTCATAATAAAAAGCGCTAAAAGAAGCCGGCCCACGAATACGGTAGGATTTGAATTCGCGCTACACTGATGTTGCAAATTAGGCCTTTCCGTTCATATTTTCGGGTTGTTCTTTTTGTTAAAATGATCAGAGTAATGTGAAAAATCGATGTGTCTATGACTCATAGCTGTATTTCATCTCAGTCAGATAATATATCCAATTTTGTGAAAAGCGCGATGCTTTTTGCACCCTCAGTACTCCGCGGAATGAAATCTCATAAGATTCGGAATACCCGATCCGGACGATTACATCGAACGAATGACGTAAAGAGCGAATATGGTCAGAAACTCACGGTACGGCTCCTTTAAGAACTGGCCAACCTCAAAACTAACCAACCACTGAAGAAAACTAACTAAAATCATTGAATAGATCATTTATGTATTTGGGAAATGCCACAAACAACTCAATAAAATAAATAAAAAAATAAACGAATATATCGTTGCACTTGAACTTAGTATCCGATATAGATGTCTTACTTTGGGATGAGAAATTTGAAATGAGAGAAAAATCTAAGCATTTTGTTGTGTCTGTGATTTTTCATTTCAGCTTTCTCGAAATTTGTCAATAACAAGCACATAAAGGGGTTCAACTTTATATTGAGCTCACGCGTTTTCTTAGAATGAGCATTTCCACTTCGTCCTTATAGATTTCATCACCTACTGATAATATAGCTAAGGATATTACGAAATGTTCAAGATCTATGCATATAATATAATCATTTAATCTCTGGTCTTCCCTTGAGCACATATTATCCTGTCTCCTTACACAGCCTTCCTTCCCTTTATGTTCCATGCTGCCTCTTGTTATCGTGTGTTCCTCATACTGACGATACTAATCTACAGAGGCTGAGAGATGTCGATGGAGGAACGTCGATGGATGGAGGACGAAGGAACACATTGTGGCAAAACAGTTACTACTATCTTGCTTAAATTTTGTACAGACCCTCCGAAATTCAATAAAGCTTAGGAAAAGAGTACGGAATACGGTCGAGTGTGATATCCATACAATATTCATCATGAGTTGCAGGATAAGAAAAAAGACACATTATATATTATGGTTCGTTACGTTTTTTATGCTGGGAACATAGTGATGGTTGATAAATTGGGAAGAAGATATTAAGTAAGCAAATATTTTCATATGTTTAATAAATAATCATGATGTATCATATGATTAAGAACTCTTTTCAAAATGTTTCCCATTTCCTAAGAAACGTTTATCTGAACCATGTCGCATGATATGTCGATATATGTATTTTCATGTATTTGGCTTACTACTTTGTAACATTCTTGAATAATGAATCTTTGATATTTCATTTCCTTTCATATTCACTTCAGGTATTTTTATTCTTACACACTGCACACCAATTTTTCACATTTTCTCTTTGGGAAGTTCCAACAATTTCTTATCCCTTTTATCATACCATAGTAAACTTGATTGTAAGATCTAACTTGATTCTGTCCTATGAGACAAGAAATTTTAAAACCACCTTTGAGCTTCTAAAACTTCTTTAAAGTCATCAAATAGGTATTTTTCAATAAAAAGACTAAAAAGTTTTTTAGCTTTTAATTTTTCGATTTTGCTACAAGCTTACTTCTCCCTATTTGTTTTCTTTTGTATTGGCGATCAAATAGGAAGTCATGCACAATATTAAAACTTTGTATCACTCGATTTCAAATTTAAAAAAAACAAAGAAATGGTGAAACATGATTAATTACAAAATTAAATTATTTGCTGAGCTATTTAACTAAAAACTTATGTCGGCTTCCCACTTGCTCCCCGTAAGACCCGCCTCAAAGAGAGGAACAGCCAGAAAATTTTATGAAATGAACACTTCTGACTTTGGTCTTAACTGTCTGAAAGAACATCAGACGCAATTTTATGCATCTGTTTTATGTGACATAAAATTGGCACTGCGTTTCACAATATTGCCCATGAAACGGGGAACAGCAGCAGCACTACACCAGCATTCTACTTCGTAAATGCTCAAGTAACATTTTCCCAAAGACCCTCCTCAAACAATCGTAACCAAAACCCAGAAATGTTGGATCAATGTCACCACCAAGGTAATCTTAACAGAAATAATGCGGAAATTATGCTGTGAAAGCAACACAACTGCTATGACCATAAAGCTCTGAACAGTCATCTGTCCAAGTTCCTGTGCCGATGCTTTTCGTACTCATATCATCCGTTATTGTCCACTCAATACGTGCAATATTATATACATCATCATGCAAAGCATGGAACGGTGGTCAATTACAGGATATTGGAATAATATAGAATCTCTCCCTTTGAAAGTCCCTCCGCTTCATCGTTGATCTCTCCTCTTCGTGTTTTCATCCCATTGTCCCTACCCCTCTGCTGTTCGCGTGTTCCCTACTCATTGTCGGCTCCCCCTTCTTCTGCTCACTTACCCAACTCGTATCCCCCGCTACCGTCCCTCCCCCCTCTCCTCATATTGTTGTCTCCCGTGTCCCATATAGCATGCACGATGCCTGAGGTCACTCTTCTTCCTCGTTCCCTTCTCATTTGCCACAAGCGAACAACGATCCGCGCCTGTACATCTAGAGATGGCAATCTGTACGGAAGCTAGATTAACCCTCAAATTTCACAGACAACAGAGCTCGTTCTCATAACGAGATTACTGGCACGGAACACGCATAACCGAATATACAACCGAGAAACCATGAGGTTCACGCCTTTCTCAAACCCCTGCCTTGCCTTCAATGGGACGCACTCCATCAGCTCCCCGTGATTGCCAGCCCTTTCTCCGTTCTCCTCATCATCTTCCATTTGTCTCTCTCCCCAATTCTCCCCTTATCCTCTCCGATTCCACTCCATCTTCACCCCCCGTGTTCTCCTCCTCCTCCTCCTACATTCCCTCTTCCTTCATCTCAGACCCGCCCCCCCCTTCATCGTTCCGTCCTCTCCTCCTCAAATCGTCAGTGATTGTCCCCCTTCCTCCCCCCTTCCCCCTTCCCACTTCTACTTCATAACTCGCCTACAGGATGGCCTCTCCCTTCCAAGCCGCGACAGCCTTCGTAAGTCCGCCCCCCAATGAGATCTATCTTCCCCCTCTACTCTCTCTTCTCTTCTCTTCACTCTACCCCCCGTTGTTCCCTCCCCCTCTCACTATCCCGTAGAGTCCTCCTCGATGGCCTCTGTTCAGGCACACCAGAAAGCGGGAGTCAACTCACGAAACGCCATGGAAGGTTTGGGCATTTGTTTAGTTATTTAATTTACTTCGTATTTATCTTCGCCGAAAATTTCGTCATACCTTTGAAGCATTTATGCTAAATAGCTTCGATTTTGGTAGTTGTGAGGGTTCACGGGGGCCTCTAATCTAGTGTTTATTCACATAGTGCGACTCATCAACATCGTCGTCACGTCCGCAGGGAATTTGTAGGCCGGTTGATGAGTGTTTTGAACGCGACGCGCGCGAAAATATGCGGAGGGAGGGAAGAAGGGGAGTCCGATGGGACTCCTTGACGGAACGATACCACTGGCTGTGAATCGGGGGGGGGGGGGAGATGTAGGAAGGGAGGGAGTGAGAGAGACAGAGGGGGAGAGAAGGAGAAGTTAGTAGTAACGATATGACTGCGCGAGGCGACGACGACGACATTTTTCCGTTTAAAGAGTACAAGACGGCCTTCGACTTCTTCGATGAAAACAAGGATGGATTCATTACGAAAGAGGCAAGTTCACTTAAATTCCCTAAATGTTTGGGGAATTACTGTACGTATATCGGAAGATGTAATATACTGAAGCTTTGCGCGTAAAATAAATCAGCTAGAGATGTGTAGCAATATTGCTTTGATTGGATTACAATATTACGCACGATGGTGTAAGTAATATCGATATACAGGAACTCGCTCTGGCGATGAACAAGTGTGGCCAGCGTCCGTCCAAGTTGGACATTGCGCTGATCATGAGTCAGGGAGATCACGACCGTGAGTTGATCCTGATATAGAGATAGATAGAGGCGACCACCCCGCACGATTGCAGAGAACGGAGTGATCACCTTCGACGAGTTCGCCTCACTCATGAGTGGCAGTTGTGGAAGGTAGGCCCCCCCTGAGGGCACTTCAATCCTCCTCTTTTCCCCCGCAGACATTAGACCCCTATTTGAGAATGCTAATGTGCACAGCCTCGTAGCTAGGAAACCGCCACAAAAATGAAGCATTTACACAAGAAAAGATATCACATTTCCAGCCAGCCCCTCCTTTTTCATTAAGGAATGCACCCATCTCGTAGCATTGTAGTTTTCGCTAAGTAATTGGGACCATTGCATTCAATCTGTGCCCAATCTTTGCCTCTCCAAGTCGCTTACACACTCCCTCCTCACGAGAATGATCAAAATTCCCCCGACGGTGGTGGTCCAATTGCATTTCCTCTATTTATGTATTCCTCCCCCTTCTTTTCCTTCCCTGCCCATTTCAGATGGAAATACACATACGCTCAGCTTCGCGAGCAATTCGACATGTTTGACAAGGTTTGGTTGAGGGGAAGGATTGGTTATTATTATGAGCGAGAAAACGAGACGCGTTCCATAACCGCGTTTTCGTGATGATCAGACCTGTTTGGGAAGAAGGGGAGATGGGAGAATGGGGGAAAGGGAACGGGAACGGACGTACGGGGGGGAATGCTCGCATAGCAGATGCACGCGAAAGAAGGGGGGGGGAGAAGACTGGACGGCGGGAGAGGGGAAGGACGGTGCGACTCAATAATTCACTGTCGACATGAAAATGCAGAGCGCGTAGGAAGCAGAGAGCTTCTGCATGAAGATAGATACAGGAATACAGGAACAGGACAAGGGGAATACTGCCCATGAAGTAAATTTATTGTGCAAGAGAAAGCTGGCGATTTGCATACTGTATGTGAAAGTATGTGAATTTTCGAGAACAACAAAGTATAATGCGCTGGGCGCAGATGTTCTCTTATACAAGACCTGACTAAATCGAAATCACCCTATGCAAAAAACCCCAAACTCTGCCGACCATACAGTAATCGGAAGTATCGCGTTCTTCTCGACCTCATTATCTCCCTGCTCCATCCTCGAAATCGGATTCCCCTTGATTCTGGAAGTCCCTCTTCCCCTCTCATTCCTTGTCGTGTTCTGATCCTGCGCGGTTCCCTGCATGTAAGTGAGTCGCGTTCGCTCGCTTCATTACGCGCCAACGTTGAGGGGGAAGGAGTGTCAAGTTTCGTTCGTTATTAGCGACGACGCTAAGGAGTGAAGGGACATGTTAATGGATCGTTCCCGTGTTCATCGGAAACCCTACCCCTTTTCCCCCTCTTGCCCTCCTCTTATTCCCTCCTTATCCTCAAATTTATTCACGGAACAGTTGCCTATTTACGGCTCATAAGTCAATAAGGATGGACGCTCAACGTAGTGGAAGAAAGAAAGGCCATAGGCACGGGATGCATGGAGACGACGAGACAACGGGGACATGCCTAAAGAGTATTAGGCGAGCTAAGGGGAGAACGAGAGGAGAGGGAGAGATATGTCTTGTGTGGCGTAATATATCCATGCATTCCTCTCTTCTTCCTCGCCTTCTCCTCCAAAATTTGTCATGGCCCGGACGAGGCGAAATTAGATGAAGACGAGGAAAAGGAGAACATGGCGAGTTGTGTGTGTGTGTGGGGATTTATGGTATGCGATGAGAGCGAATGATTACTGGGAAAGGGGTCGGGATGGGAGGGGGAACACGTAATGAATACCATTAATTCCTCGGGCATAGGATATATGGTGGAAGGACCCGTGAATAATGAACCCGTCAAAGTTCAATGACGGGGATGTTTACTGGATGGACGGAGTCTGGAAGGGAGCGTATTGGTATTGCTCAGGACAAGGATGGATTTATCGAGAAGCCGGAGATGATCTCGATCGTGAGTGAACTCGCTCTTGGCGCGGACTTTCCCCGGTCGGTCATCGAACAACTCTTCAGAGAGGCCGATGTGGACGGGGATGGCAAGATCTCCTTCGAAGGTAACCGGGAACTTTGCTGCTTGATCTATTTCTTCAATTGACTGTTTTACTACCCGGAAGCACGGCAAGACGCAGTAGTGAAATCGCATAGCCTACCGGAAAGACAATCGCTTCACCACTTAGCGTTTCATTCGGTGTTTGGTTCCGCGTTCTGGACGGTTCTTGTGTGTGTGGATGGGGGGAGAGGGGGGCTGAGGTCCCCAGAGGCGAAGAGATGGAATACGTTCAAGAAGTCAGAGGGGGGGAGAGACCAGAATGATAAGTGTGTATCTTGTGCAGAGGGGGGCATTCGTAATGGTGACTGAGAGAGGTACGCTTGCAAAGGTGAAGGGAAGGGTTGATGTATACGGCAAACATTCACATCATAGATCTACTATTCTGCTCGGACATTCCTTCGACTCTCTTTTCCGCTTTTGGCCCTTCTTTTTCCTCTTGGCCCCAACCACCACCACCACTCACGTTTATTACTAGTGATGCTACGCGAAAGTGACAGCGCTCCACTAATGGTCAAAAGGAGGGCAGGCGAAGAAGAGGAAAGATGGCGAGAGCCCACCTGAAAGCCTCTTTCGTGACTCATTCGCTTATTCAATTTGCAGTCGTCGTCGCTCTTTGGGACAGAGCCAGAGAGAGGCTGGTTCGAGGGAGCAAGACACAGACGGAGATAGAGCGGAGAGTAATTGCGGGGCTCTGGAAGATGAAGAGAAATGATAGGCGATTTGTCCGCGGCCCGTTGAGCATGCATATACGACTAGGCCAACGAAGAGATCAGCCAGAGATTTATCTCCTTTCCCTTGCAGAATTCGTCCTCGCCGTCAACTGAAGCCCAGTCTTCACAGCTACACGCAGCCCATCTCTTGCCGTATACTCACCACAACCGCAGCCCTCTACCGTATTTGCCCGGAATGACGAAATTAGTAGGATACCCGCCCCCGCCCCCCGCCCCATTGTATGACCGAACGCACATTTCCCGCTCTCAAGTTGCTCCCCCCCTCCTCCTCTACACATCCGCATAAAGGTTCATTGGGACAAGAATATGAAGGAGGCGGGCAAAGAGAGTGCAAGGCATTGCGAGTAACCGAATCGTTAGTGACAATTAAGTATGCGAATTGCGTGCCTACGCAGCGTTCTGCACAGCGAGTGGGCGCGAATCTTTGAAGAATGTGCGCAATACTATGAAATGCCTGTCTGACTGCGAGATAGGTAAGATATGGCCGTTAATCGCCACTCGACTGAGAGAACGGAAATGCACCCAGATAGTCTGCTGGTTAAGATATGGAGACTAGAAGACACCCTACTGTACGCATGCGAATGCTTGTCGTCGTGTTTTGAGGTGAGCTATCACAGATGGAGGTGGGTAAGGCTAAACGGGGGGAGGGGAGATGAGCCGTCGGTCTATACGGCCTGCGGACGGGGCTCAAAGTCGGGCAGACCTCCGTCGTTGACGACGCCACCGGTAGGCACGTCCATTTCGAGGGCTTAAATAACGAAGCAATAGAAATATATTGCATATTTTAAAAATAGCAAAAATAATAAGGTATTTTTTTATTTTTACCATCCGCGTCGTCGTCATGATTGAGATTGGCGTAGGCTCGTACGTGGGTCGTTGTGAAGTTAGGCATGGCTGCCCGGATGTTCGTTATGCTGACAACGTTACATTATCTCTCTCCTTCCTCGGAATGACATGCAACACAACGCCGAAGAAAAAAGACACAGCGTTAGGGCGTGCATTTTTAGTGCATTTGTTAGGGCGGCCCCCGAAAGCAAGTTAGGCTCGAGATGTTATTGTGGCATGCGACAAAGCTACAGTACACCTACCTACCTTAAGAACCAGAAGAGAGTTCCAAACTTCCTGAGGATGAAGATTGGACGTTTTATGGGATAATATCGAAAGAGGGGGACTTACCGGTATCCTCGAGAGATGAAGAGGAAGGCAGCCAGAATGATCATTGAGACGCAGAGCCCGGAGGCGAGAATGAGAGCGAAACGACTCGGGGTGCGGTTGATAATGATACTGATGCTGCCCGATCGCCCGCATATCTGACAGATCGATGCTCACTAATCACATAATTACTAATCAGACTTCCACGTAGAAGCTTTATCGTTCTCACTATGAGTCACCTTCGCTTTAATTGTCGATTACCTCAGGAAATCGAAAGTTTACATTTTAGTTGTTCTGCAAGAGCTAGGTAGTTGTGCAAAGGAAGTGTTCGTAGATATAATAATTCGCTTACCTGGTCTACCGTCAGATCGCTGAAGTGCTTCTTCTTGAGGGACATGGGATACGCACACCTGCGGAATAAGTCATCAGCTGAGAGCGGCAAAGAACTCCGTAGCTACACTTTTTGCATGACGCATGTTGAAGAACAGATCGGACATCACGTCATTGCTTCAATATCATCGCATATGCACATACCTGGCACTTCCATAGTTTCCCTTGTTGTACCGCTTGTTGGTGAGAAAGGCGATCTCGCAAGTGCAGTTGAGCGGAATACCCTCGAGGTTGAGGTCGGAAACCTAGAAGTATACTTCTTTTAGAACATACACACGCACAGAATAACAGATATCTCACCTTCTCCCAGTACAGAAGTTCGTCGTCGATGTTAGAGACGTTTGTGAAGGAGAGATCGAGCAGCTTAAGTATGCGTTATATATCATAGCTATGACGTGATGTTAATCATAAGAAGAGTTTGGTGGTTACGTCATCAATGTGTCTGTATTGGCATAGTGGATAGCGGACCTGTCTGGTAGGCGGACACCCACGGATTCGGATTACAATAGCAATTACGGCAAGCGAACCTTGATCGTCTTCACTTGATTCTCGTCGTTGTCGCTCACTCCGAAGGCGTTGTCGTCGACGAATGTGAGGCTCGTCGAATTCGCGAAGTGCACGTCCTGTACAAGCTCTTCTTTCTTTCTCATTTTATTCGAATTTACCGAGAGCTCGGTAACTCCACAGAAGGCACACGAGTTGATGCGCTCGAGATAGGGCATATTCTCGAAGAACATCTCGCGAACGGTTATATCGCCCTCGAAGGAGTCTCCGTGACTGAAAATGAGAGGAGCTGAGAAATAATTGGCACTTATAAGTCACAATTACTGAATTAAGCACTTTAAGGATTATGATTACTTGAACGTACAGTTCAGAGATGTGTGTCTCCGAGAGGTCGAGAATCTGCAGTCCTTCAAAGCGACCGAGAATCTCGGGAACCTCGCCGAACTTATTTCCACGAAGCGACAAGTTCTTCAGCTTCCTTAAATTAAAAAAGTGAGGAATTATCGAGATATTCAAAGGTGTGCAATGATGCAACTTGAGCGGCATATATAAGGGATAGTGAACATACTTGAGAGGCTTGAACCACGACGATTGAAGACGTTCCAGATCACAATTGTCCATGGAAAGCGTCTCCAAGCTCTCGAGCCCGATGAATGTATCCTGATCACCTTTTCTTACTTCAAATTAAAATATTTTGTTTATATTGTTGCTTGTTTTCTTTAGACATTTACTGAAGTACATTCCACCCACGAACCTCGGTCAGCTCTATCGGATTTTCGTCCAGCGTAAGCTTCCGAAGATTCTTCAGGGGCTTGAAGGGATACTGGAAATACCGCTTATACGCAAATTGAATAACAAAAAAATCTCAATTTTTTAGTTCATCTTGTTCAGAGGATAGCATATGTGGATTACCTGCCCGAAATCACCAATGTTGTTGTGTCTCAGGTCAAGAGTGTGCAATGTACTTCCGATGTCGCCCTTCCACCAGCCACTATAGAGATTTTTTTACATTTCTATGGTATTTTCATTTTTCGCAATGCTGCACACGTTTTACATCTGTTGTAACGCAAATAAGCTCTCTCACATTTATTCAAGCATCCCCTCCCCTTCTTCTTCTTCTTTCTTTCACAACAAGTTCTTCAGCTTCCTCAAATCATAAATGCGATAGAGCTGAAAGCGGAGAACTCGAGCTATATTGTAGCTTACTTTTTCACGGTTGAGAGCTTGTTGAAGGAAAGAATGAGCTTGGCTATCTTGGAGAATCCCGTGAAGGCGCCGTCGTCGATCGTCGAGATCTTGTTGTGGTCGACGTGCAGAACGGATAGCGTGTCCTCCATGCCCTCGGGCATACGGTCCTACAAATATACTTTTTATTTAATTTATTTTTTTGCCTTTAAAATTGCAAATCTCAGCACGAAGGGAGCCTTCAACCCCCCTAAACACTCTGTGCTGTTGAGTTAGCCTGGGAGGTAACTATAAATTAAACGAACAACAAAAGCTAGCAGTTGATACGAAAAACGTATGCCTAAACAGATACCTTCTTGAGCGCGACGATCGCATTATCGTTGAAGTAGGCGATTTCCGCTTTGAAGTTCTGCAAGGCGAACGGAGGTCATCACTAGATAGGTAAGCAGATTGTATGTACATTTTCGCGCACAATATCAAATGCAAGAAGGAAATGTCTAATGACGATGACGGACAATCGCAAACCTTCTTCGCGAGTCGAACGTCCAACGTATCAAGTACTTCGCTCTCCTTGTCTCCATCTCTGTCGAATACGATCTAAACAGTCCGACCTCAACCTGATCTCTGTTCCACACCGTTCTTCCATCTCCTCTCACTCTTTCCAGTTCTTCTCACCCCCGTACAGTACACTTCGTTCTTCTCGCACGTGCACGTTTCATCGTCTTTTCCATCGCATATGGCTATCGGTCCGATATCCTGAAACAGTCTCAATTACCATAACTATCATTCCAAAACCGAAACTTCAAACTCGCTAAGAAATAGCGGCTATTTGCGAACGGTCGTATCTCGAACGATTCTCTCTCAATCGGTGTTTGCTCCCGCCCCAACTTTCACTCGTGTTCGAGAGAGGATGAACATAGCAACATCTAAACTGTCCCCCACTAGTTCCCTAAGTTGGCAAGTTGAATCGAGCTCTTTCGCCACAGCTAATGGTATCTGGGTGATTGACATAATGGAAAGCAACGAGGGCGATAAGCAGAGGAGTTGAGTGGCATGCGTCAACTATCTCCTCCACGCTATCAATAGACACACTCACCTTCTCCTGGGCCGAGTCTTCCTCCTCCTTGCGAGAGGTGTGCTTGGCCTTGGGCTTGCGAATCTGCAAGAATGCGCAGAATCATAAGACATATATTTACGCACGAATAGACTATATACCCTAACAATGTCGCTGCATTTTGTATGGTGAAAATCTTACATGAGCCCCCGTATCTGTTCTGTAAATTCAAATAAATGCTCTCAATAAGCACACCTTTGTCGCTGCCTCAGCACTCTGCCTCCTCGGTCGCTCAGCTTCATCGTCGTCAGCCAGAAATGGATCGTCGTATTCGTCCTGGATTCGGGATTATTTAACAAATATTAATAAATACTAAATAAATGAACGGAAATAATGAAAACAACAAACGTCAATGCCTCGTTCGCCAAGTTCCGGCTCCTCTCTTATGCTTAGGGCCACGGCGAACAGGCTGAGGAACAGCAGCAACTGGGCCCGCATCGCGTAGGTGTACCCTCAAACAAGCATTTCAGCGGAGATTTGGCCGTCAAACGGTCGCTTAGTCACGAAGAAGTAGAGCGCGAAGATAAACTATGAACGGCGCACAGAGCCAGGCCGGGAAAATGCCCCATTTGAACGGCTACCGTATGCCAAGATTCGCGGTGGGAGACCCTACGATGCAAGTACTCCTTTTCCCTACCCAAATAAAGCTCTGAGTACTCTCACTGAAACGAAATTGTTAATTGCAATAGCTATGGCATGTTTGCGAGTGAAATATCGAAGCCATAATCAGAGAAAACAACGTTTCATGAGAAAAACCAGGCTAGGAACTATAATAACACCTCCGGTAAGACTACGTGGGCATACCTATAAAAGCTCAAAAATACTTATAATTGGCATGGATGAAAAAACCCTATCATTTTTCATCCATGCCTAAGCAAGGCGATGTCGGAAGGTAAAAAAGAGAAGTTTGTGGAGGCTGGGAGGGAGGCAGGCAGTGAGAGAATAGTCTAGGCTAACTTGCGCCCTTGGTCACCAATAGACTAAGGTCATACTAGGCCTCTTGAGAGTAGCGATTATGTACGAGGCGGGTTGTAGTATCTTTAGAGGAGTGAGAAGGGTCGCGATTACAGGAGTCGAAAGGAGAAACTGGAAGGTATGAATGGGAGTGAAGAGGTGGTGGTGGGTTGAGTGACCCTCACTCTGGAGACAGGCGACCGGGGGGTAAGATAGAGACCGAGGAGTGTGATATGAGGAAGAGGGACACCGCGATCGATGTCAAATTGATAAGGCCACTCTGGCACGTCCCGATCCAAACTGCCAAACACAGAAGAGAGTGGTAAAGGGAGTATACACTCTGTGTGATCACTGTATACTTGGAGCCTCACCTGAGTCATCATCCACAATCATTTCTGCTCAGGATTACACACCACAATGACGTTGCTCGAATATAGTTTCCATGACAGTTTTTTTCGGATGACTATGAGATGCATCATAATTTCCCTCCACCGAAAGTCTCGTCCGAGTCTAGTCTGGTTAATCGGTCCACAGTCCCTGATCTCTCCCTCCCCCCCCGCCCGCTCTTCCCTTCGCCGAAGCAGAGTTCGAATGGTGATCTGCACCACGGAAGAGCAGTTCCTGCTGTTCTCTCCTCTTAGTCCCTTGTACGTGTACATCCTGAAAGAAGTGCGGAACATCCGGTAGGGAACACTGAATGAGTCACCGAACCTCCCAAATGTCTTCCATCCCAGACAAGCGAAGCAACTTCTTTGCCTCGAAATCTCTAAAAGCAACATGTATCAGTTCTTCCGAAACACTAACGTGCATGGAAGGTTCTGGTACGAGCTCAAAGCAACGGAACACAACGCACTCCACAGAGCGTCCAAGTTCACGAAGATGAAAGTTGCTCACGCTAGTCAATGTCATCTTTGACTGATATCCTCTACTTGGTCCACTGCTCACTCGAGACATACCCTCCCCTCGAGTCTCTCCCCTCGAACTCCTCCTTCCGTATCCTCATTAGTTCGCGAACGTCCGCGAGACACACAAATTAAGCCGCATTATGCTTTTACCTGAGAGAGATAGAGACAGAGACGGGTTCTGCGTTGTGTCAAGAAAGGGAAGGTGGGATGAGTGAGGGGTCTGGCTTCCACCTATATAGAGCGGGGACGGACCGAGGGGAAGTCTTGACCCTTCGGCCCCGTTCAGAGCTTCTCCTCACTCAGCCTCATTCGTTGTAGCCTACTTTGTAATCCCTTTCGGTCCCCTTCCAATCCAAAGAGCAACACTATAGCCTATCCCCTTCCTTCGCCCCGCCTGGAGGAATATCCATGCCCAGACCTTGGGCGGTCGCCTTTCCCCTGTACAGTGTGTATCGCATTCCCCGATCTTTTTAGCCTCTCAAGTCCATGCACCGCGAGCGTACCTTCAACCTAGCAATACTCGAGAAGCCGTGGGCCAGACTCCTCTCGAGCTATTGTGCCTTTGTAGCGAGGTACGTTCTTTAATTCCATATCTTCCCCAGTTGTGGCTATTAGGCACCCATGGCCCTTCGTTGTCGCTCCCATCGTCCTCACGCTCTTCTGCGCTACCGGGATCCTGTCAAAGTTTCACGTAAGTGTTCGCCTTCCCTTGTTTGGATATTCGACCCTAATGTGCACACTCTGATTGAAAGACCGAACGGTATTGCTTCTTTGCTTCAGCTTGAAATGAAATCGTTGTGTCTTGGCCTATTGACAGTCACACTTAAGAATTTGTAGATATGTGTTAATTTGTTATACTACTTACAAAGATTAGTAAATTAAATAATTTTTAATATTAGGCCATTTTTAGATTGTTCGCGGCGTCCACTATCTCTATGCCCCGATGGACGCAGAGTGGATGGAGGAAGAGAACGTATTCAACACCTACTGGAAGGCCTCCGACAAGCTCTTCTATCCAGGTAAATTCAAGTGTATCCCTCCTAAATAGTCAATCCGACCTAATCAATTCCTCAGGCAAGGACGTGTTGCGCAGGAAAGGCTTATTTCTCCTACTGAGATCAAAGGATGGTGGGAGCGTCCTGAGGTGAGATTGTAGTGAGAAGTGGGGCTAAGTTTGTTTGCTCAACCTTGGTCATATCCCCCCTACCCTGGATAAAGAGGGTGTAATGACTCATTCCTCGCTCCGTTCTCTGTAAGAGCCGTGAAGTGGCTGAGGCTATTTATGGAGGCAAGCATACGTGACCGTCTTAGGCCCGAACACGCAAGCGACTTTCTCGGTGTTCTCGATTGGTTGGAGACACGGAACTGGACAACTAGTGAGGGAGTGACGTATGGATATAGGTAAAAGAAAAATAAGAGTTTTTGAGAGCACGTTGAGTACCTTCAAACAGGGAAAGTTCAGAGATATCTGTCTACTCTTCCGGAACGCATGTTTCAACAACGCGCACGCGCGCATTGTCGCACGGGCGTTCGCGAACCAAAATCAGGTTTGCTGACCACTTTCTCCCCTCGCTCTTGAACTGTCTGCGATTAGTGGTCTCGCTTCATCCGGATCACCATGACCCTTTAAGGAACAACTAAACATCACCTTTCCCTTCTTCAAAACGCAGTTTTCCTCGGAAAAGATTGATCTTTCGCAAGTAAGACAAATCTTGATATAAAAACTATTGACATGTTTAGTCCCTGGGAAACGCTACACTTGACTCCAATGGAGTCGTACAGAGTGCGTCGAGTTGGATGGTATTGTATCAATTGAAGCAAGATTCGCCAGAAATGGTCAAGCTGAGCACGTAAGGCAAATCATCAACATCAGAAAGCAAAAGGGTTTAGGCAGTTTGAAATGGCAATCGAAACTGCTGTACGCGAAAACAAGGTTCCTACGCGGTATCTGGAGGTCTTCCACTTTCATTCCAGCAGTTTCGACAATGAACTTGCTGAGAGCAACAGACGACTCATACCGAGGTACAGCTCAATTTAGTATGTTGAAATCATATGTTTAGATTCTCCATAACCTTCGCGATCCTTATCACATTTTCTATCGCCTGTACCTTCAACCTCATTTGGGTGTGGGACGGTCGTAAGGAGCGGCTGGTTGTCGATTGGGTGCTGAGCAAGCCTCTTATGGGAATTATCGGAGTGGTGAGTCTCGTCAATCATATATATATTATATATAAGTCTATTATATATATAATATTATGTATAATATAATATACAAAACTTAAATTTATATCATTATAAGATCACAACGATGATGGCGATCCTCTCCGCGATGGGTCTTCTTCTCTTATTTGAAGTGACCTTCGTCGACATGTGTACGGTCATGCCCTTTCTCAGTCTGAGTAAGTGTAGACTCATCGACTAGGGAAGATGGGTGTGAAAGTGCAAATACGCATGATTTCACAACCTGGCTCTCTTCATTCGTCTTCGCTATTTCGCCTGAGCGATGCACTGCTCTTGCACTTTCCCACTCGTTCTGCCATCGCTATCATCGCGTATGCCTAGCGTGTCATTCAGCCATCGGCATCGACGACACCTTTCTCATGCTGGCAGCGTGGCACGAAACCCCCAGACAGCTGACGGTAGAAGAGAGAATACGGAGGTTCGACCACTAATTCATCTACCAAAGCACAACGTTCCTCCACTCCGACTGTACACCACTGAAACTGGGTCTCTCCAGTTTCCATTAGTAGAACGTTGTGCCATAACAACGTTCTACTAATGTTGTTATGGTGTTACAGTCTCAACACTTTACAGTCTCAACCGGGGCACGTTAGTACAAAATGAAGCTCAATGCCAGACAATGAACGAACGAGCCTGGGAAAGGATAAACGCAATTGCCCTCAGATCGATGCGTCACGCGGGCGTTTCCATCTCCATCACCTCGCTCACCGATTCTCTGGCCTTTCTCATCGGAGCCATCTCTTCTCTCCCGGCCGTCCGCTACTTCTGCTACTACTCGGCAGCCGCTATCGTCTTCATCTTCGCGTACTCAATGAGCATCTTCGTGGCCATCCTCGCGCTGCAAGGAAGAAGGGAGCAGAAGGGAGAGAACAGTTTGACGGGGCGAACGACAAGGCAGATATCATCTGCGGGTATAGTGTTCCCAATGATTCTGGCATTATCTCCAACCACCGATTCGGAAATTTCACCAATACTAAGTATTGCCCACGTAATTATGTCGAATGTTGATTATGACATGAAAAAATAAATGAGGTATGGCGCCAAAAATGTCGTCATTGTATGTAATCTTGAGAATGTTTCAGAAAAGGCCACTAAGGTGGAGATGCACCTGAATATGGGCTCGAGAGCGGAGACGGCATTCATACCGACAACGCTCAAGATACCAGGAGAAGGATTGGTATAGCTCACTAATCGATAAATAGAAAAACAGCAAATCGCAGACGGTCAACTTCACCGAATCTCGGTTGTGGTATGCTCGGTTTTTCGAAGAGAAATACGCCAACTTCATTTGGAGGTATTTTTGCATTACATTAACTTTTTCGACTTGAACTTGACTGAGGAACATTCAGGAAAGACGTGCAACTAACAAGTTTGCTACTATTTGTATTATATGTAGCCGGAGCTGTTTCCGGCTTGAATCGGCTTGTGGTTGGATTTGACGTAGGTTTATCATTATTTTATTTATTTTTTATTATTTCATTATGTTATTTT
The DNA here is from genome assembly GCA_900490955.1 of Micoletzkya japonica. Taxonomy (NCBI): domain Eukaryota; kingdom Metazoa; phylum Nematoda; class Chromadorea; order Rhabditida; family Diplogasteridae; genus Micoletzkya; species Micoletzkya japonica. Next base: position 164,639 of record LS915159.1, read on the forward strand.
ACAAAAACTTGATAAGTTTAGTTGATCAATATCATCCAGCCGGATTCTCCAGCTCACAAATTTCTCGTCATCAAGGGTCAACAGTTCCCTGAGGTAATAAAATAATCAGTTTTGTTCAATTATGCATGTCCTCAGAGCATGGAGCGAGCAGAAATCGCAGTTCTCAATCCGCCAAATCTTGGAGTTACTGAAGAAAGAAGTCGCTTCCTCGAAGTTGTTAGGCAATTCGAGTCCACGTCATGTTCAGAAGGTAACTTACTATTGTGCAACCATAAATACAGTAATTAAGGTCCGAATTCGACGGATTTCTGGCTGCACGGATTCCACGATTACATTAACAATCTTGGTTTCGGAGAGTTGTGGGACGATGTGAAGAACGATAAAGAGGTAGCCACTATATTCTACTCCTGATCTTTATGATTTCCAGGCGTTCACAGAGAATCTTCAACCGTTCTTGCTATCATCAGAGAAGTATTCATACGATACGCTTAGGTAGCTTGGAAGCCGTTCGCTATGGCGCAAGTGTGTTTTCAGGGACAGTAACGGCTCTATCTCCGTGTTCCGGTTTTCCACGGGTCTCACTCATCTTTCGACAGACTACAGTATAGTGGAGTGTTGCCATCTCTTCAGGTACCAGCTCACTTTCATTTCGATCAAACATCTTTTTCAGAGCGGTGGCCAAACGGTTTCCTGAGTATAGCATCTTCACGTACACTCCGTACTGGAATCTCGCTGACCAATTCGAGATTATGTGGCCGCAAACGATGCAGGATATCTATGTATCATTACGTAAGCACAAAAACGACTTTAGCAATTATATTCAATATTTAGTCGTCATGATCCCCGTCTCACTACTCTTCATCAAGCAACCCGTCTGTGCGCTCATGATAGGGCTGAACATAGCGTCTGTGGCTTTCGGAGTTCTTGGGTTCATGGCATGGTGGAAGGTCAACCTCGACGCGACTTCTATGATTACCATTGGTATGTATCTGTTCTTAAATCACCGTTGGAGATAACAAGTATGAGTCTATAATTCCATATTAAAGCTATGTCCGTCGGGTTCTCGGTGGACTTTGCTGCGCATGTCACGTACGCCTACATGACGGAAACCGTGGACAAGCATGGAAAGATGTAAGACAAGCAACATTACCAGGTGAAATGCTCGTTCCAGGACTCCCAAGGAGCGGTTAGCCGTTACTCTTGGCATGGTTGGCTGGCCGGTGACGCAAGCCTCCTCATCCGTACTTCTCGGTATATCAACCCTAGCTACGGTTGACTCCTACGTGGTCCAGACGTGCTTCAAGACCGTCTTTCTCGTTGTTGTTTTCGGTAGGTCACTATTACTTCATGATATGTTCCATATTAACACCTTAAGGTACGGCACACGCCCTCCTCTTCCTTCCCCTGCTTCTCACGCACTTCCATTCCTTCCTCGAATTCCTCTCCCGCCACTCCCCCTTTGCGCCCTCTCCCCGCAAAGTTGCTCCAACTCCGACTTCCCTCCGGTTTTGAGATCTCATGTCACAATTGTTGGCTCGCCATGTCCTGTTGTACATAATTGCGAATGACAAAGCAAATGAAATGATCGTGGAATCCAGCGGACGATGCGTTACATGAGTATCGAACAACGTGAAAGCTATGATGACAACGACTGAGATGTACACAATATAGCTGAATGGGTGCAACCGGTATGTACTAAGTGAAGTTGGAAGTGCAGTTGGTCTATGGGATGATGACAACTCGTACCAGGAAGGATAATGATGATGATGAAATGTTTGAGCTTATCGCGGGAGCAGATTGTCTTCTTTGGATCGACGTTCCTGTAAATACACGACGGTAACAGGCTATTAGATGTGAGTAAACAGGGTAGGAGAGTTAGTGGTTTATCCAGGCGATGAATACAAGGAATGTGAGCATTTGTTTCGGGGTTACGAACACGCGATTTCTTCGTTGGTTAGCGGTGCGGTGAAGGTGGGAGGAGGAGGAGGTGTAGTGATGACCTTGGATTCGGAAGCCCGCTTTCGCGTCTCCATCGGATGGTCCACCTTGGTCATGTCGACCTCTTCGATATTGCCCTCGGCACTCGACGTAGAGCCTTCCTTGGGAGTCGAACCATCGAACTCCTCGGCATGTTCTCTGCAAGAATTTCGTAATACAATTTTAGCGTATTATGGTAAGATTAGACAAGGTGAACACGATAAATCAATTGATATTCGCTTACTCAATTCGGTGGTCGAGAAGTTCCTGCTCGTTCTCCGTTGTGTAGTCACACTGCGAGCAGTAGAGCGTCACGCTGTAAACTGGCTGGCTACTATCGCAAACTCTCAGAACATGCTTTTATAGAGAGCAATTCATCTAGCTTCATTGCTAAGGCAAATCATAAATGATATGAATCTCTTATGAAACCAGTACTACGTTCTGACTTTGTAATACCCTATCTAATATTGCTATTACTTCACCGTTTGCTATACATAATAAAGTATTATTATACTCAAACTTACGCATTGTCATCGAACAACGATTCAGCCCTGACTATCTCCTCGTCTTCATAATCTACCGTAACCGGTTCTTCCACCTCTCCGTTCTCGAAGAGCGCCTCTACATTAGGAGACGGAGAAGAGAGGACGATCTTCAGCTTGCCTTCTGGACAGTCCTGCAGTGAGAAGATCAGGATACAGTTCTTATGATGTGGATAAGTGTTAAGTCAGCATCGGAAATGATTCGATACTAGAACGACGTTCCGGAATGAAAGTGAGTCAACAAACAGCTCACCATATAGTACAGCCAGTGATTCTCCAGGCCTCCTAACGTCATGAATTTCCGGTTGCACTGAGAGCAAGTGTATATCTCCCCTCGTTGCTCGTTGTGCTTGCTGAAGGGAAATATTTCATCGTCATTACGATCGTCGATCTCCCACCATGCCACATATCTGAGTAACTGCTACGCGCTCCCCTCGCATTATGCCTAAGCGATTCAAAGACTCCTCTGGACTTCGCCCTCTCCCCTGCATTCCAGGATAGAAGAAGCGCATTAGGCTAAGCATCTTCTATGGTAACCAAACTGAGGAGAAGCTGAGGGGAACGAAGACGTGGACTGCGGAGTATCATTGAATCAGCTATATTCAAGAATTGTAACAATGAAATGTCCAGAACTAAAATGTCTCTTACATGGATTGTGCAAAGGAAGCTATGTAGAAGAAATGTGGCCACGTAGCTCACTCTTTGAAAGAGCTGAAGTAAAACATGTTTGAGCTCACTTTCTGATATGCTTGTCGACCCCGTGAATGGAGTGCAGCATCTCTCCACAGTACGAGCAGGTCTTCGCCAGGTCCGATTCCAGACCACGTTCGACAAACTGAAAAAAGTCATTTCATTCTCAATAGTATTCGATTACTGCTGCATATATCACAGAGCAAGAAACTTCATCTTTAGGTTATAGTATCAAATTCAATCAACCATCAGCTATGCTATATTTTGCATGAGTAGAGTAACTCGGTACTAACCTGTGTAGATCGGTCCAGGCCAACGACTCGTCCCTGCAAATGAAGCACTTAGATGTGAATAACGTTCTCGACTTATCCTCCCTCATGTCTTCAAATGATAATGGTATCCGTAAGCTAAGGTGTCATTGGTCTATAATATGAAGTAATATCGTGTTATGAGCATTCTCCAGCATCGTGTCGATCCCTCGAGCCCATCCCTCTGTGTATAAGCCAATTGCGCGTCCATCTCATCAATCCTCCAACTCTCTCTTCTTCTTCTTCTCCTCTTCTTCTTCTTCTGCTTCCTCCTATGCTCCCTTCCCTTCTCTCCTCTTCCCCTTTGTCCTTTTCGTGTCTTCTCGAATATCTTCCTCGGCCTCCTCTCACAGATTCACTAGGCGGCTTTCCGACGGAGGAGGAGGAGGGGGGCTGGAGAGAGTGCGTGACGGCGAGAGTCACTGAGGGTGCAGAGACGCAGAGGAAGCGTCACGATAGTGCTGAGCAAGCGAGTGGAAGACATGGACACAAGTCTCCCTCTCTCTCTCTCTGCTCTCCCTCCTCTTCTTCTTTCCTCTCCTTCGCTTGATTGTCAAAGAGCACCGAGACGTAATTTCGGAGGAAGAAAGCAGCTGGTAGTGGGCAGGAGTTGGGGAGGAATGCGGAGAGAATCTTATGGATATTGAGGGAGGCACAGAATAGAATACAAGGTGTCCGACTTCATAATAATATAAATGAGAAACTAACCACATGCATCTCATCATGTCGTCGCTTTCGCGCCGCCTTCGAATTTGACTCGTCACCCTGAAGCAAAGTCTTTCGGGCTGTTCGGGGATTCGAACCCGCGACTAGCCGCCTATGAGCCTTAGCTACTAAGCACTAGGCTATGCAGGAAAGGGTAGCTTACGTTGACGAGCATGCAGTGTCGGGTGTGGCCGGCGATTCCGGGAGCATTGTCGAAGACCTTGTCGCATCTTCGGCATCGGTCTGCAGAGAAATGCAGGATATTATCGAAGCAGCTCGAAGTGTGTCGGATGTGTTGTTGTTCTTCTTGTGTTTATTCTACACAAGAAGAACAACATTTCATCTTTGCGTAAATCTTTGTCTATTGCTTCTTGTTCATCTAGACTTGCGTCTCGTCTCCTCTCAAACCCCTCAATCGGTGACAACGTACAAATTTTCTCGGCGTTGGTCTTGCGCTCATCGGTCTTCGCACGGGGAGTCGACTGGAAAGAGAGGGAGAATTGGAGGGGAGAGGGGGAGAGGAGGGATAAGGGCTGAGAATGTGAACACGGACATGGACCCGGAAGGCTCAGGGTGAGTTCCTTTTGATAGCTCGCAAGAGCTAATCGCTATATATATATAATAACTTGTCATAATCTTAGCAAATAATGCAATCTTTCTGCCGTCAGTAGAGTCATTCCTGCTACTTCTTCGGTGCTCTCATAAAACCGATTCGCAATTAGAATGAGCCAACGGAGGGAATGTTTCCTCCACATTTTAACGCCTATACTAACGCCTTATGGACAATTTCTCTTAAATGACCGTACACTGCTGCCTGGCGACTTCGGGTGCGCGTATCTCACGTGACTCGCGTACGATTGCTGAGTGTGCAGAAGGAGGCCGCACTGACGACACGTGTCTGTAGAAGGGACAACATTCGTGACTCAGAACTGGTCATATCGATCTAATTGTACCATCAAGTTCTGCATCTCTATATAGTTATACTTATACGTCAAGCGTGAATAGCGCAGGATAGAATGATTGCAGCACCCCTCTTCCCCCTGGTCCTTCTTCACATCTACCATTTCTATGTTCGGGAGAAGAAAATGTATGTAAAGGATATGGAGAACGTACACGGTCGCACAACGAGTCCCGAGGGCTTCTTGGGCTTGTCCGTGCCGGGCAAATAGTCCTCCGACTTGTCCGCATCCACCTTCGGAGTGGGCGCGGTTCCATTGAGCTTGACTCCCTGGAATGATCTTCTTGATATTGTTTCGGGAATTGTATCATCCCGTCTAACCCGATAACGTCACCAACCTTTCCCTAAACTACCGTTTTCTCTCAACGATATCGCTTCGGGATTATGATGTATCACCTGATCCTATAAGTTTGCCAGCTTTCCCTAAACAGGGGCGTTCGCTATCTCTCCCTCTCGCAACTCTCTCCTTTTCCCGTCACGCTCAGCTGAGCGGGGCAGCTGATGCGTGCACGTGAGACGAAGACATTTATCACCGATCGCGAGCGATTGACGGAGCGAGATTAGGAATGAACAAGGCGTACAATCGTGTATAGCCCCTCCCCGTGGGGGCTAATGTGAGCATGGCTCACATTATTATATCAAATTGTTTCTGTACAATGTGTCGGATGGACAAACCGGAGCGCGGGGATGCGTGTATCGAACGTGCGACGCGTACTGGTGCTGGTTCAGGCAGACCTTGCCGCAGATCTGGCACGTATCTGAAGACAGCTACCTAACCGCCGCCTTAATCACCACCTGATGCCTAATCAACAGATCTGCAACGAATTCTATTACGTTTTCGATGAGCACTACTTCACGAACAAAATCGGGGGACATACTTAGCGATAGTTAGCGAGACTCACACGACTTGCTGCCCGAACTGCTGTCGACCTTCGAGACGAGCTTCGTGGTTCGTAGGGCGATGCTGTCCGGAGTCGACGAGGCAGCGACGTCAGTCGTCGTTTGAACGCCGCCCACGAGCGGGTAGCCGTCGTCTTCGCCGATCATCTCGCTCTGCAACAATCATCATTTCATCATTTTAATGATTTCTAAATGATTTCTAAATGATTCAATCATTTAAAAACAACAATCCTCAGCTAGAAGTCTACCTTGATCTGCTTCCTCTCCAGATGCCCATTGATCGGCTTTGGACGTTTCTTCGTCGGTGGAGCGGGAGTTTCCTTCGCAACGGTCGTCTCTGCTGTTCCATTCTGTTCCACTCTCTGTTCGTTCCTCGCGAAGAGCGGTTCGTTCTTGGTAACGAGGTGGTTGGTCCTCTTCGCAGTCTGCGGAACTCCCCCAGAGAGACTGGCCACGGTGCATATCGACTGAAAGCGATGCACACTAAGCACTGGATCCCTGGGAACTGCTCAGACAAAGCGAACATGAATACTTCAGCGATAGTCACTGAACGTCGTCGTTGTTATGGCTGCTCTTTACGCCATTCTTCCTATATCAGGTTCACACTAGTCCTATCACATATGCGTACTAGCCGGTTAAAAGAGTTCACATTCATTGCAGTAGTGCACCTAGCTATCGCTCATTTCGATCGCAGCCATCATCTCGTATTCTCCCCTACCTTGGCCAGATACTGAATCGCGATAGCCCCGATCGTCGTGTTCTTTCCATCGATAAAGAGCCGCTGCAGCTCACTGACGATTGCATCATCGACCTGCAATCCTCGGATGCGGATCGCTAATCGCTAATTAGTTCTCACTGATCGTTACCGTTCAGAAGTGAAACCACCTCGTAGTTCTATTCATATTGATTACATGCTATATTCGGGTCTCGATTCCTCTTTTAAAAGTGCTTACTCCTTGGCTGTTGACGATCTGCGTGAGGAGCGAGTTGGAGAGGAAGGCCACGCGGGTTATGAGGCATCCCGGCGTCGACTTGGACAGGTTCCCCAGAAGCTCCGTGTTGTTGATGAGCTGAAAGCGAGCGTTATGACGAAATTGCCGAATCCTTAAGCGATAGTGAACTCACAACTTCCCGAGGATCGTCCTCGGTCAATTCGATCACTTCCATGGGGAGAACGAACTAGTGACCGGGTCTCCTGGAAAGGAGGGATGGAATATATATGTGGACGCGACCACGGAAACAGCAGACGCGCAACGGGGGGGAGGGACGGGAGGGAGAGACGCGTCAAAGGGGAAGAGAAAAGTTGCTGACGACTTGCGAAGAAGGAGGGAGGAGGAGGAGCGATCAATGTAGAAGGAGAAGAGGGACATCTGGACAAGGGATGGGGGGAGAAGGGAGAGGAATGGGGAGAGAGCGAGGGAGGGCTAGAGAGGGAGAGAGGTAAAGAGAGAGAGGAGGGGGACGCGCAGAATGACCTGGCAAAAGAGGCAACGGGTCAGCGGCACGAGGGGAGGGGGAGGGGAGGCGGGGGGAGAGGGGAAAGCAGCTAGAGCCAAAACACCTGTAGTCGACATGACCCGATCCGTGCTCACACACTAATCGTACCTGTACCCAAGCATAATAAGACAGAGAGAATGCAAGATTCTACACAATACTGCGTCACGCGTTTACGTACAGTCTGATGTAAACTATATACAATCAGGAAGGGGGGGGGAATAGTCGAGAGAGGCAGTAGCCATGAGTCTCTCAACCAGTGCTGCTGCTTCGTTCTCGGACCTTTTCGGCCTGCTTTCGGTCATATCCCTGCCCGATTCCGATGCGAAACTGCGCGACGAAATGGCGGGGAATGCGATAGACGAGTCGTGAGTTTCTATCATGATAAACGAAGATGTGATCTACTTTCTATTATATCTGCTAAACGCGGAAACGATATTCTTCCGTGATTTAAGGAGGTTGGTTCTGCGACTTCTGGATGACCGCAAGTACAACAGAGACCTGATTCCCTCGCTGGCACCGGAGGATTCCCGACGCTTTCTGCCGATAACGCCGTACTTTCACATGGAACACATGGAGTATCTGGTACGGGGATGATGAAATATCATAGATGCCGCTTGTCATAGCAAGAAGCAAAAAAACGGACCATGCAAACTAGGAACAACCAAAATGATAGGAGTTATTGCAGGACGAGGAGTACGAAACGGTGATGGTTCATGGGTCCGTGATTTTGGTAAGTCCGGGCAATAGGCAGTGAAGATGATGTATACAAGCTTAGAAATGGAATCCCTTGGAAATGAGATGAAGCCTTTAGCGGATGAGAGGTTGAGAGGCCCGCAGACATGCATGCTTGAAGCGGGAAATTGTCGCGAATCACTCAGCGGCGGCGCTTGTGCACATGCGTCATTAGAGAATGTGAGCGGGGAAGGGGGGGGGGGAGAGCTTGAAAGATGGTGATAAGCAATTCTGAAGAAGGGGGGGGGGCGCAATGCTCCGATTCTTAAGCGAACGAGCCGCCACAATGTCGGAGCCAAAATTGTAAAATTGGCGAGCTTTCCTTGCATAAGGATCAATGGATCTTTTCGGCATGCCGCTCGCGCTTAGCATTTCCATTGAGCGAACATTGTGGGTGTACTTGGGCATAGGTTCATACAATCGGCGATTCAGCGTCTCTGCAAAGAACCCTGAAGACACGGTGAAGGGCATAGATGTTGTAAGACGTTCGAGGAGAAATGTAGTTCATACGTTCACGCAAAGCGCGATGCATACGTTGAGTTGGAAAAGCCCAAGCACCTCTACAACTATGGCAGGGGGCAATATGTCCAGTAATGAGCCTATAATCGGCATAATATACGTAATAAGTGAAAAATGAAGGGCTGAAATCGATAATTCAGTCATGGGTCGACTCGCGGCTCACGTGGGATCCAACGAAGAACAAGAACATTCGACGGGTGGCCAAGCCCCTCTCCGAGTTCTACAACAAACCCTGGATGCCCGACGTGCAGTTCTCGCAAGCGTACTGGTTACGGAGAGAGCGAGTCTCTCTTTTCTCTCCCCTCCCCCTCCCCCCTCCCCCTCTCCCTCTCCTTTCGCAGAAGGCCATCCGATCAACGCGTGGCGCACACTCTCGCAGATGGAAATACGCAGATTACGCTCTCATATACGGGCAATGTAACGGTATCGGTGAGTGGATAAGGGGGGGGGGAATAAGAGGGGAGGGAAAGAGTAGAGACTTGAGAGGGAACTGAGAGGGAAATGGGAGGAGGAGCGGAGGAAGCGGCGAAATGGGGATGGGGAGTAGTAGAGAGCGGCACGCTGAAGGAGCAGAAGGGAGAGGAGAAAGGGGGGAGGGGAAGGGAGCGGAGGAGGGCTGTTTACACACACACACGATCTGCACGGACGATGGTCGATGGAGCTAGGAGGGAGGAGGGGGGGGGGAGGGAGCGAGAGGAGACGAGAGCGAGACTAGCAGGTAGAGCAAAGAGTACAGTTACGCTCTGCACGAACGGCACACTGCCCTGATATGGCGAGGCAGAAGAGGAGGAGGGGTACGATCGGAAGAGAAGGGCAGAATGAGCGAGATTAGGCAGTTTTCGCGTTTGGACCGGAATTGCTGCTTGAAATTCATAAAGCAACTTAGAGATATAAGAGTCTCTCTCAACGTCCTGGTTTCCAGAATTGTTAGGACGCTATAATATTCCACCGTTATAAGATTCCTATAATATATTACTGTAATTAGCTATAATATTCCTCCTTGAGATGAAAGTGTCGCTTCGTGTTCCGTGCGATTTCTACTTCCGATTCTTCCCTTATGACGAACAGAAGTGCACCTTCTTCATGTACACGAAATATGACGTGCGAACGTACGGGAAATTAAGAAATTGCGAAACCCGGCTCGGATATGTTTCAGCGTCTTCTTCATGCTGCCTGAGGGTCGCAACCATCTCATCACGCGCCATCTCTGGGGAGACGAGGACGACGAGGGAACCCTGGTGAGCAGAGTTTCCACACAATGACGTCTGCGAACCTTATTTACTTATAACAAATCAATAAAGAAGTTCAGAAAATGAACTTGGAATTGGCTAGAATGAGCAATAGTTAGTAGTTTGATGCGAGAACATCAAAAGATAGTGCGCCGGCCTGGGATTGAACTCGTGAAGTTGTGGAGATGGTAGTTATTTAGGTGGGAGAGTACAAGCTCATCCAGGCCGAGCCGGTTCTTTTCTTCGTCACGGACAAGGTCTTACCGAAGGGATACATGTGAGAGTTTTCAAGGCATACAAAATCACGGTAAACCAGGCTATGAAAGCATGAATACAAGCGAAAAGATGTGAAGAGTAGAGCGGAGAAAGCGCCGATGAAACGAATGAAAAGGACGTTTTCCATGCTCGTCACCATTGTGTAATCGATTCCACGGATGGCTCTCCTGCATGCTTCTAGATATTCATCCTGCGTCACCTATGAATTCACAGAATTCAAAAACTGGATCTGCGTAAAATATCTTGATATTGCAGAGCGAAACCGAACCCGGACATGCGCTTTCTGGCTGCTTCAGTCCTCTTCGAACTGGTGTTCCAGCGGGCTTCCGACCGCTACTTTTACCTCTTTTCCATTCCACTCCTGGTGGCGATTAGGTTAGCTCACAGGCTGAAATTACTAGTTCGAATTGGGAAAGATGAGGCAGACAGCTATGACACAGATTCGCTCATATGCATAGAACTAGTATGACTACGCGGCACACGGCGGCCCACGAAGCGTGCTCTTTGCAACTCAAATTGCAGTGTCACCCAATTCGTCGCCTTCTTCCGGTATCCTTACTGCTTCTTCCTGCTCGGGGCTATGTTATTCTTCAACGTCTTCCAGATACTGCAGATGACGAAGGCTTTCCCGACGGACTACGACGGAACTCCGCTTCTTGGTTATTGAAACACTCAATCTACGTTGCATATTACTATATAAAATTCGGACGAATATATAGTATTCTATAGTATTACTACTAGTGCTGCAAAAGGAAGCAATAAACGACAACTTCACATGTGTCGTGAAAATATATGTATTGCGTTTATTGCGTCTTTTCCCAACCCTACTTACTAGAGCTTTTGCTGGATGGAGGACGAACCATCTTTCAGCCTTGTGTTACTACCTGGCCGCAGTTCACGTATTCGTGCTGCTGGTCGCCCGCTTCTTCATATACGGTCGGTTCCACGGAAGACGGGACGAGTACGTCAGCTTCCGTCCCCTGGAACACTTTGAGGCGACGAGGGCACTCAAGGTATCACAACGGACCCTACAATTGCTAAGAATACCAAAACGTCTGATCGATATATAAAGCACCATTTCAAAACCCCGTGATCTGCGTACAATCAATATTGATGAAACGACCGATTTGATGAAATGGTGCTTTCCCGATCGTTAGCCTGTAGAGAAGCTAATTTTACTAGTAGGCTTAGTTAACTCAGACGTAGTCATGTTCAATGACTTCATGAAACGCGCGTATTCCCTTCCTTGAGATCTCCTGGGAGCTGGCGAACTACATCCTCTTCTGTGCGACTGCTCCGATGGTGGTGTTCGTGTTCTATGCCATCTTCTGGAAGAAGACCTGGTCGGACGTGGGAGACTACCAACTGAACACTGTCTAAGCTCATATTTCTGCGATAAAGCAAATTATTTATTATATCATAGTATTTCAAGCTAGATATAAGAGGTTGCTTTTCCAGTATATTTCAACGTTTATAACGGGTGGTATGACCTGGTTGTCAAGATGGCCTCACGGAATGCAGTAAAACAAGAGGAAACGGGGCTACTCGCGGAGAGAATAGAATGAGAGCATAACATGAAAAAAGTACGACAATGAGTAAGACTGAGGTGGAGTAAAGGCGCGTGAATGGGGAGTAAAGGCAACGGATTGGAAGACACAAACGAAACGGCGATGAAAAGCTTTCAGCAAGAGTAAGGCAGAGCTAGGGGAGTACTAGGAAAAGAACAGGCTCGAGGGCTAACCGACTGAAGGTTCAGGGGGGTTCTATCACACGGCAAATTGAAGATAGTGAGGGAAAGATACCTGATGGTTGCGGGAGCAGACCGCACTTATTGCATGCAAGACAAGGGACATATCCTAGAATCGGGTAAGTATACGAAACTAACGGCTTAGAAAAGCACAATAATTTGAAGGATTTCACTCAAATAGTAAAAGAGTCCACCAGAACGGGTTTTATAACGTAGGTTGCAACGATGTTAGGATAGGTTAACAGAGAAGGGTTAACAGACTACAGCCCGACATTCTCTTCGTCAGCATACATCGCTTCCTCCTTCTCGTTCTCGACCGTTGCCATTTTCCGCAGAGGGAAGCAGATGATTCCGGAGAGCGTCATGAGTCCGCCCATGACGTAGAACGAAATATCGAAGTTTCCCGAGAGATCCTTGATCAGAGCTGAAATATTCCATATTATATAGTACTTTTCTTGACACAATGTTACATTATAATTGGAAAAGTGTCCTACCAGCGATAGGTGACCCAACCAGCGCTCCAATGCCCATGAAGAGCAGAAGCACCCCGAAGGCGGAAGAGAGCTTCTCGAGACCGTACATTTCAGCGCAGATTACGGTACGGAGAGCAGCGAAACATGCTGAAATGCACAAAATTGCGAGTAAAGCAAGGCTTTGCGTTTTTATGATGTTTATAGTGGTTTGTACTGTTTCAAGCTTATAACCATAAGTTTCAAAAGACGATTTAACGCTCAAAAAACCTAATATTCTCAAAACACTAGTTATAAATACTCACCAACTCCGAAGGCGAAGGGGAAGCAGTAGAAGATGAAGAGCCAGTAAGCATTGTAGAAGGGAACGGCCATCGTAGCAATTCCTAAAAGCACACTTATAATTATCAGATCTAATAATATCAATCAATTATGGAAAATAACTAGCAAATCTGGAACGTACCGGCCATAATCACTCCAACATTCGTGACAAAAAGCGCGTCGACTTGTGGACGATCAGCAATATAACTGGAAAGTAACAATATTCGTCTCAATTTTTAATATTTTTACTTGTTCCGTCTTTAAGCGCCACAAAAACTAACCCGCATCCAATCCGCGCGATGATGTTGATGATGCCCAGAAGAGAGATGGGGATCTTCTGCAAATATCAATCTTGTAATGTGCGATATCATCAGCTCTCCATGAACCTTTCTCTTTATATTGCAAGTACTCCTCTATGTTCACTCTTTTGCTTCATGCCTCTGCATGTCGGTGAATATATAATATTAAACAGGCCGCACTCCAAATGACTGACCTTACTCTGCTCCGAGATATCAGGAATGCGACTGATGTGGTTCTCGAGGTAGTTGTACGGAACGTAGAAGCACGAAAGGGTCATGAATCCGGATAGCGCGAGAATGATGAATGAGGGACGCTTGAGAAGCGAAGTATCCAGCATTGACCGTAGAGTCTACAATGTCATTTTTTGTATTGTATGAAAATTCCACGCTTAATTTGCATAATTAACTTGTCGTACATTGAGTAGGTTTGCTCCCCAAGATGGCGGCGGGGCGTTCTCCTCTACAACTACGGTAGGCAGTCCGATCTTGGAGAGGTACACGTTGGAGGTAGTCCTGTCTCTGTCGACCGAAACTGCCGCAGCAATCGAGGCGGCTTAACGACTGTGTTAATGAGAACTATTAAGACCTATACTATGACACATGCCAATCATTCACTCACTAATCTCGGGTAACCCTTGTACCCCTCTGTACTAGTTCCGTTGGTTGTCTGATTCCTATTTTGAGCGGTATGAAGTGGCAATTTTTTGTTTGTCAGTAATATCCGTTGTATCTGAAACTCACTAGTCGGCGCTCGACTTCTCGCGTTCAGAGCCGCCGTGGATCCGGGATAGAAGATATCGGCCCGCGATAGGGGTCTGTTCAACTCGTACATGCTCTCTCTAGCGACCGATGAGACCAGATCCTTCTGGGACCATACGTTCTTGTCCTGAGGAAGGCAATCTTATCTTTCGGGCTGTAAATGAACGGCAGATATCCCCCAGAGATCTATCAGACAGTCTTTCGACTTTTGCTCAATTGATAGGCACATTCGTTTTTCTAGTCTATTACAGGTTAATTATTATAACTAAAGATGATGATTAGTTATACCCTCATCTTCTGCGCATTCAACTCGACTGTCGAGAGGAAGGGTCGTCGGTTGTCGAACTGCGTTTCTCCCGGTTTGAGGAAGTCATCGGGTCCATTCTTCTGTAAACGCAGTTTGCAACAGTCTATCGCTGTTCGAATGATTCTCTACCATCAAACTGGAGAGATCATAGAGAAAGGATACTTAGCGAAAAAGATTAGTTGCTAACTGGTTTGCTGACACTGGACGGGCTATCAACTGACTCAGATTTTTTAGGTAATTTCGAAACCATATTGTTTTGGTTGCGTAGACATCCCAAGCCATAAGAGTCCAAGTACTGTTGTGATTCATACGTTGGTTCCGTTCTCCTTTGCAGCCGCGATCGAGTTCTTCCTCGACTCTCTCTGCTCGTATTCTTGCACGATCTTCGTTACCTTCAAATCATTTACTTTTCCCCGGCGCATTAACGACCTTCGACACCTCCTCTCCCATTCCCCTTCCCTTTTTTCCCTTCTACTCTTCGCTCTCTTCCACTTTATCACTACTGTCAAATACACACACACAATCTGCTAATCTCTCGGCCTTACTCATCCTTCTGCTTACGCACAACTTTCGCAGTTTCCGTAATGATAACATTATTGGAATGTAATATTGCTTACTTCTTCTATCTTCTTCTTATCGAGAGTTAGAGGTTTGAAGGCGATTCCGGGAAGGATGCAAGTGAGGGATACGCAAGCAATGTAGCAGAGGAAGATGCGGTAGTTTCCGTCGCACAGCTTCAGCACGAAGGGGTTCAGCTGTAAATGTAATAGAGCTATAAATATCATCCGTAATTTTCGCTTCATATTCCCTAGATCATTCGTATCGCGAAAAGCAAGGGAGAGACCGGTGATTCACTCGATACATGGGGAAAAGCAGAAATATGCTTGGCATTTATTATCTCTAGCTTCAACCCGTACACTATTCGTTAGTCTGCCCGTCATGGTATGCTGTCAAACTCAGGCATACGCACATTAGCGAAAAGACTCGTTCCGATGCCCGATCCGCAGACGGCGATACCCGTAGCGAGCGCTCGTTTGTCATCGAAGTAGTGAGACACGATGACCAACGACGGCAGGTAAACCAAGCCGAAGCCGATTCCTATAAAATACACTGTAAAACATACCTAACATTGTTTCGCTCTTGGCACAGTTTTATCCTCATTTGTCATAGGTTTGGTTTCGCTGCGCAGCTCGCATCATACCATCCAAGCCGTGTTTGCATGCTCAGATGCTCGACACCAAAACACACTGAACTTCCGATCTTCGGACTGTCCTATCGCTATCTAATTGGTACCCTCTCCCTTCAAGGAGCAATGAAGCACTCAGACTACACTCAGATTCTCTCATGAATATATACAAAACTGTTCTCTAAGCATTTTACAATCCGTCGCGTGTTCTCTGCGAGTAATGCATGTTATCACGAGGATCGACAGGCCTTATCGCCTACTAATACCTCCGCCTCATCCCCCCCCTCTCACCTCCGACCAAACCGAAGGTAATGTACAGCACGAAGATGTGCGGGGCGATTGTTGAGAAGACGAAGCCGAAGAAGGAGATGAACGACCCGACGATGACGACCATCCGACAGCCATAGTTGTTCGCGAAGGCCGACGCAAGGGGACCTGAATTATTTCGTCATCATTGAGAAACAGAGCATTCATGTCCATAAATAATGTTCCACTAATAGTATTTGATCACTATTAGGCCGATCACGACTCATGAGTGCGGTCCCATCCATGGGGGAGTTTATTGCTCAGGCGTTATTGTTTCGTGCCGGGTCTACCCTGTACCCGGTCAGGTTCATAAAGCGTGCCGCTATCATGTCCTTCTCCCTCGCTCCGTGCTTAATCTCGCAACCAGTGACCCGTGTACGTAGAGGACTTTCGCTCGGTCGCCCAGATAACGAGGAAACTGACCACCTTTTAGATAGACTTTATGCGGCCTCCTCACGAGGCTTCAACATTAATCCAACTAAAAGTATCATGCCTAGCGGATTTTGCATTTTTTTTAACTTTTCATGTTTTCATATGTTCACGTAGCTTACGGGAATATGAATAAGTATGTAGCATAGGAAAAGCATACCGACAAGAAGGTAGCTGCCCGCCAGAACAGACATCGTCAGGGAGACCTCTGTGTCGCTCGCATTGAATGCCGTCTTCCAGAGGGGCAGGAGGGACGTTCCGACGGTGAAGATGATCCCGTCCACGCACATATTGGCGAAGAACGACGCGAGTACAACCACCCAGCCATAGCCGCCTGATAGTGTATTAGGTGGACGGCAGCAGCGTCAGTCAGTCCACGTGGGTTCGATCCCCCCTATGTGTTTTGCGTCCATGACATTTAGACATAATTCGAACGCGTTCCGGCATCTCAGCTATGCATAATCAAATGATCTTCGGCAAATGGCGAAAGGGAATTGGCGTCATGTAAAAAATGCTCCTAATGTCCGAAAAGGGCACATTCTGAACACTTTTCATATGGAAAGAGGAGATCGACTCGACTGGCAAAATTCTTGCCGTAGTCAACACGAATTAACGTGGTGACGAGACAATGCGATCATTTCGATCACGTCAATAGAGTATGCTCTGGAACTGAGGAGGGAGGAGGAGGGAACAGAGACGGAGATTTAAGAGAGACACGTGTCGTTTCGAAGGGGAAGTGACACTGTGGGAGGGAATGGAGGGAGGGAAGAAGCAGCGGCAGAAGAAGAAGAGTAGGACACTAACCGTCGGGGGCTTTCACGAATCCCAATTGCTCGAGTTGCTCCTCGACCTCGGCTGAGTCCTCCTCTTCGGTCTGCAAACGAAATTATAATATTTTCATTTTTTAAACTGCTACCAATAAAACGCTATCTATGTGAAGATCAGAACACTTCTAGTTTTTTTTCCGTGGATGGGGTCAGTATTAGCCTTGGTGCTGCCATGAATCATATTGCTCGCTTGAGCGATAGTTATGACTGTTATGGCAGCTGTCCCGGGCTCAGAGAACGATCACTTTGAGTGTGCCCCCACTAGACAAGCGGACGACTCGGTGTCATTCAATCAATACAAGCGCATCCCATAACTGAGTGTCTCATTAGCGGGGGCTCTGTCTATCTCTCTCCCCTCTCCCTGCCTCTACAACACTCTCTCTCTCTCTTGTAGAGTGATAAATCATGTCGATTGTGACGCTCTCTTAACGGGTTGTGCTTAGAAGGTAGGGGAACAACGGGGGGGACATCATTCCTTGCTTATCTTACCTTGGCGGGCGGTTGGACGAGAAGGGAAGTCTTCTCGTTACCATTCGTTCTCGCCTCCTTCTCACCCTCGTCCATCTAAATGGCCGGACAATGCGAATTGACAAGTGCAAAGGGGAGGGAGGAGAGAGACGGAAGAAGGGAAAGAGAAGAGGAGGGACAAGGGGTTTGATAAGGTGTGAAGTGATGTTGGGAGGGGTGGCTTACATATATAAGTAGAGAAGAGGAAAGGGAAGAGGGGAGATAATCTGTGATAACAGAGTGTATTGGCAGGAGGAGGACAGACCGGGGAGGGGGGGGGACTACCAGAGTGATTGGAAGGTTGGGGGGAAGGGGAGAGGGAGAGAAAGAGGAGAGGGAGAGTAGGGAGGGAGGGAGAGAAATAAAGTGAGGGGCCAGGAGGGGGCAGCAGCACCACGCTGACAATGTATGCTTGGACTGGAGGGAAGGGAGTGGGGTAGGGAGGGGAAGATTGATTGATCTTAATGGTGTTCAGAATGGAATTGTGAACGAGAATGAGAGAGAGAGGACGAAGCGATAAAGAGGAAGAGGAGGAGGAAGGAAAATGGCAGTTGACACTAGGGGAGAGGGGGTGAGGGGGGGGGGGGAGAAAAAGAGAAGCATATACACTGACACTGCACATTGTGATCGCGTTGACGATTGCGCAGTTAATGTCAGATCGGAAATAGCGATGATCATATCGGGGGTCTTTGGAATTCGGGTTCTAAAATGTGCTAGAGCTGAAACAGCACAGAAAACCAGGCGGAAAATACAGAGACTTTGACGTGTACGAAAGAAATAAATAAAATCGCTCAGTAATATTGAGTAAAGTACAATCACATTTGACTCACGATTTTCTCTGCGAAAATATAATGCACTAGGATGTTGCGAAAGAGAGCTTATTCTTTGAAGGAATCTAGATCTGATAATGCCAAACCGGCGACTCAGCCGATGGCTCACCACAGTTCTCGTCTATATGTCTATTCCTGGGTGGAGGGGGAGAGACAATACAATTAGCACGAACTCATCGCGGAATGGAGAGGTGTCGTGTGGGGGAAGAAAGGGGAAGGGGGGATGAAGGGGGAAGGACTTCGTTATCCCAACGGGACTGACGAAAGACAACCACAAATGGAATGGTAGTCCCCCCTTGAGCAGATGGTTGGAGAGCCAGACAACACGCTGTGCATTTGTCTGTTTATTTGTCATCCAGTTTTCTGCCCAGAAGTTTTCTACCTGAAAGTTATTTCTTGCGGTTTTGTGTGACTAGACGAGTTGTTATTATGAAGGTTATCCGAAGCGTGTTGCGATATCCCCTCAATATCTCACCTCGCTTAGCCATTCGCACTCATCTATCATAGCCAGCGATCGAATTCGTCTAAGTTTTCCAAAAGTTTTCTCCCCCCCACCAAAAGTCGCAGTCCTTCTCCGTTTCTCCTAACGAATGGAGCCATCCGATTTGGAGGCCGTCTCGCGCACCGTGTATGCTATCCGAGCTACTGCCATTCCTCCCCCTTCCCTCTCCCGTTGTCCCTCCTTCCTCATTCCTTCCTCCTCACCCTCCAGACTGTGTTATAACCCCGGTCTCCATTCGAGTCCCGGCACACCTCCTTGCATGTAGTATACGTCTAAAAATCTGCTTTTCTAGTTTTACTTTTCTGAAATTTTCAACTATATTATTTTACAGCCATTCTATTCTTTAGATTCAGCTAATAATTTCAGCCCTTACACACCACTGATGGACGCGGAGCGAAGGCGGCTCATGCGTCGCAATTGCTACGTGCAGGTAGCTCATTCCGTTTTCTTTCATTCCTGGGGAGTTGTCGCCCCTTGCATTCCCTTTGTACTTCTTCGCGTAAGCGGTGGCCCCCCTTTCTGAGATGTTCTGCTTAATGCCTCGCATGCGTCACACAGGACTAACGACGAAAGTTGCGTTCGGGTGAAAGAGTTGGGGGGGGGAAGCGGGAGAGGAACGAGGGGAGAGGGTGCATTAACAGTTATGTATGGTGAGATTAGGGAAGCGGCGTGCGAGTCGGGAGAGTTGCCGAGCCTCTCCTCTTCAGAGAGGATGATGAATGAGCGCAGCTTCCAGAAAGAGAGGGGTAGGGGACACGAAAAGTACACGCATTTTGACAACTCCACAGCAGCAGCCCCATGCATTCGTCAATACGGAGAGAATGCCTCGTTACCGTAAGTATTTTGCCGTTATTTGATGGCCTGGCGCATATTTTGGCACGGAGCCAAGGCTAATGCGCACGATGTAACAATAATATTGCAGCAATACGATGAGAACGACTCGCCGCAAACCGAGGTCTTCGCGAGAGGTTTGAGTCGTTTCATTAGCCTTTCGCTTGAGCTTTCCCGATCTTCCCGACGAAATCTAGTCAATAAAAATCTCCTCATCTCAAAGCTAACATCTACCTTCCAGACTTTTCGCTATTCTCTTGTCTCCTCATTAGCGTGTTCCCCTCTCACACTTCCGGAACCCCCTCCTCTCCTCATCCCCCCTCCTTCTCCTAGCTCTCCTTTTAGCTCACTACTCGCCTGCCCTCCAGGCATTACTTAGGGTCCCTGTCCCCATCCGCGATCTTCCTCCCCTTCTTTTTATCGCGTGCGCTCCTTCGCTTAAACTTGATTGAACTCATGCTGCAACTTTTTTCGCTTCACTTTAGCGCCTCCGACTGATTACTTCGTTCGCAGTGAGAGAGAACATAACGGGAGTGGCTATACTATAGTCCCCGATCTAGGGACACAACCATAAGATATTCAGCACACGTGTTTGCTCGGGGCTTTAGCCATTCCCCTTGCCTCCACTCGTTATCACGGTGGTTCAATGATCGTTCGCGATCTCAGAGCTCTCAAGTCATCCTGGAACCTTTCATGGTTTGGAGAAATTCAGGGATAATGAAATCATTAGCAGCACACTGATCTTTCGCATAAGACTTGGTCTGGTCTCGCAACTCTTCCCCCGTCCATTCCTCCCCCCTCCCTTGGTCCCTGTCAGTCTCCCTCGACGAAGCTTGTCACAGTGCGCGTCGACACCCGTCACCAAGATCTCCCTCTGCAACGAGTCATCGACTCATTCCCGGACCCGTTCCTCGCTTGGGAGCGGTCGCCCGGCGAATTTCCTTTTTACTTCTTTCTACATCTTGAAGTTACTTAATTCGAGCCTACTCCATCTTGCAATAGAAACCTATGTCCCTTTGATATTGAGTACTTTTGCGCTAAGATAGGATAGCCGACAGTAAACGAATCTATCCACAGAAAAGTGAGTCATAGACATATCCGCGTCTAGCCAGTCCATCATCAAAGTGACAGTAAGTGTCACGTGCCGAGTGTCACTTAACATTCCATCATCGCAATCCCTCACCCCCTCTTCTCGTCCATATTCCCTCCCAGTCACTTCTCATGAAGGCAGCGATGCGCACTCGATCCGGGGGTATGAAGTAGAAGGACTAGGGGGGGAAGGCAAGGTATCGGGGCGATACATCCGGAATACGCAGAGAAACTCGAGGTAGAATCTCCGAAGGAGAGTGTTCAGTCCGTCCGTTTAGAGGCGAGGAAGAAGAGGAGGAAGACGGAGGGAGTCCATCCATTCCGTGAGAGAGTCCCTCATCAGTCCTTCAGCCTCTGCCCCCTCCTTCTCAATCTCTTACTCTCCCCCGGCAATTCCTAGCCTCCCTCCTTGTCTTCTTCTTCTTCCCCTCAACATGCGGACCATCTCCCGACGGACCAATCTCACTCGGTCCACTTCCAAGATCGAGGGCAATACACCAGGTACTACGGTAGCTATCCGGAGGGTTTACGGTAGGCCTCGATTACGGTAGCCTCTTGGAGTCTTTGCGTTAGTCGCTCTTTTCGTTGCTCTTCATTTCCTCTGCTTCTTCGTCTCCGTCCCTCCACTCTACATGATGAAAGTGGAATGCTGCTTACCTTTTGCCGTGCATTCGTTCGTCGTCCTCCTTCCACCTCCCTCTATATCTCTTCTATTCTGTCGCCCTTCCCCCCTCCCTCTCCTTCACCATATCTACCATCTCTGCCCATAGTCTTCGATGAACTTTCTTCCCTACAACGAGTACAACGAGTTCAAGTCTCCGGACTATGCGGGTCTCTCGAGGCTGGGTAAGCATCGTGTACAGTCAATCGACCGTTTTCCAGCTTTCTACCATGATTAGTAGGAGATAGAGACTCATCGGTCCCCCTTCACCTTCTCCCACCTCCACCAAATATTCCCTTCTGCCCTTCCACTCCCGCAGATTCCACGAGATTTCGCGGCTCAATGCCTTTTGGTCAGGTAAAGGGCCTGACTCGACAGCTTAGTCCCCCTTCTCCGATACTTGAGCACCCCCACTTATTGCCCCCCCCCCTCTTGTCTTCATTAGTTGCACATGCGCTCGTCCAGGGCGGCGGACTTTTTGTCGCTTCCTTCAGCCGAAGGCATAGAGGTGGCGTATTCAGTTGCCTGAGGGGATGTTCTGGCTCGAGAGACTCTCGCTTTTCCTATGTCTCTCTACCTCTCAACGAGGCCTCCTCTACACGCAATTCTGTTGTCATTTCGCATATGTTTTGTCGATGCTGGTCCCTTTCCCGCTTTCAGCCCTCCATAATAGTCCTTAGTAGACGTGACCTCTCCGAATGCCCGAATAAAGCCCGTAGATTAGCGAACGGGAAGAGAAGACACTTTCCGTGTCGTTTTCTCGCGCCGCTGGCCGTATCTCATTGCGGAGGAGTGGAAGCTTGAGTAGAAATGGGAAGGGAAGAAAGAAGCACCGCTCTCGTCAAGAACTTCCGCGAAATGCATACCACCCCGGTCTGGCGAATCTTCAGAGAAAACGTGCACGTGAAGCAGAGATCTATGATGACACTTGCGTGCTTTGACTATATCGTAACCTATAGAAATTATAAGTAGTATGATGATCGTTTTAGTGAAATCACAAATGACCTTATTTTGTTCTATTTTCTTTTTTTCTATTTTTTCTATTTTAATGTTCTATTTTCAGCCAAGGCAAGGATGCGAGTGAAGCATGTTGCGCGAATCGCCCTTGCTCACTGTGTCCTGTACTGCTTCGTTATTCTCTATATTCTCGTCGGCGCCTGGACCTTTCACTACATGGAGGGTAAGTATTCTCGTAGTTTTGATAGGCATTTCATCATAGTGATGTAATTTCGACCCCTTTAAGGGGAGAAGGAGTCCCGATTACACGAGACCCAACGGGAGGCCATAAAGAACCTGAAGACGGAGTTGATTGAGAAGATCGCACGGAGCTCCAAGGTCAGTGGGTTGAGCCAATCGGGACTAAGTAGTGGGCTACATCCCGCCGAGTTCGCTTTGATTAGCCCTTGTTGTGACGCTCTCTCACAGGGGTGAAGAAGAACAACAGGCAGGAGAATTGGGTAGAGAATGCCGAAGTTTGACCGGATACGGACGACTTGTTTGCGCGCTAAAAAGCACTTTGCAAGTAAAGCTTGCATTTGTGCAATTGGATGGATTTATAGTAATTCATGAATACCGGTGATATCCACAACATCATGGCATATTTAAGGTCAACGAGATCGACAACCACCTCGAGTGGTATCTGAAGAACGTGTCGGCAATGCACGTCAGTCTGGAGAACTACCTCATCTTCAACGATCCACTCCAGGCGAGTGGCTGTTACCGTTGAGAGAAGCCGATAACACAGTCCCTATTGCAGACGGCGCCCAAACGCTGGACCTTTCCCTCGAGTGTGTTATTCTCCTTCACCATTCTCACAACGATAGGTATCTTGGGGGCTGTTTTGCCCATAACAATATATCATGGTCGAAATTGTAGGCTACGGAAACGTGGCACCGACGACGTACGAGTGCCAAGTGTTTACGATGATTTACGGAGCCATCGGCATACCCTTGTTTCTGATTACGATCGCCGATATCGGACGGTAAGATCGACAACGTTCCACGCCAACTCAACTTTTGAGCTTCTCCAAAACGGGCATAATGTCGCTTATAAAGAAGATCTTTCGGACGGAGATCAAGAAGGAAGGGGATCAGAATGTCTTTCGGGAAGTCTTGGAGGTCGCTACCGCTCGGGTCATGTTTACGCCCGGAATGATTCAGGTTCTGCTCGTGATCGGCATTCTCTTCGGGTTCATAGCCGCCGGTTCGGCGGTTCTTCCACTGTGGGAACACCAGTTGACGTATTTTGACTCGGTCTACTTCTCCTATATGTGAGTGTTTCAAAGGTCGAAAAATCGGAAGGGTACGAAATGCTATGAATCGGGTGCGTTCTCTGACATGTGAGAAGGCAGCTAAATATAATAGTCGCGCCGAGCCTTTTCCCATCCTCATTCGCTCCCAGCTAATCGCATTCTGCAGGAGTCTCACAACTATCGGACTCGGCGACATTGTTCCGAGGTGAGGAAAGGGGAACAAACTTTTGATAGGGATAGATTGTTGCCTTTATAACATACCAGTCTTCTATTATACTAATATTTGGAGTAGTTTTTTTTGTTCATTCAATGAATAAGACGTGACATGAAGTACATGAGCGAAAGACACTGGAAGCGACTAGACAGACCTTAATGGAGATGTCGGGGATTAGCTAAGATAAGGGGACGAAAAGAGAAGGAAGGGCTTAATTTAAGGCGAATGGACTTCCTTCTGCCAACGTTGGTGTACATAACGATTGGACTGTGGCTGACGACGGCTTTTGTCGAGCAGTTGGCTGATGTATTCCGACTGGTGCACTATGCCGGACGGAAAGTCAAGAACGTCAAGGGGGTAAAGATCTTTTTCCCTTATTTATATTCATAAATGTATAATGTAAACCACCATCCTTAAGATTGCTTTTGGATAAATCTACTCCTCTCGGCTTTTTGGTTTTCTGTAATGAAAAAAATGCAGATAACGGTCTGGCTGGGCGGGCGCCGGCTGTCCATGGGCACTCTCATACAAACTGTGTGTCGGAAGGTCGGCATGTCGGATCACCTGATAAGTGAGTGTGTGTGTTTCGATCGTCGCCCGGTCGCTGTGATCTTGTGTACTGTGATCGGGCTGTCATTGTCATTGTCATATGCCACTGTCATATGCCATTGTCATATGTCATTGTCATCTGTAACAGGCCAGATCAACTGGGACCGTACGATGGAGCAGGCGATGAACGGGGAAAAACCACCGTTGGTTCCGATCTTCCCCTGGCACTTTGCCGATTTCGTCGAGCACGACCCGCCGCTTATCGATCTAAGCATCGATATCGATGACATCGACCAGGTAGGCGACCGCGCAGAAGGGTCATTCGACGAGGAATGAACGCTTGCAGTTGGACACCTATGCCGGCTCCTTCTACTGTTCTCAATTCGCGCCGAAAGGCGAGAACAACATTCCTCCGCGAAGGCTCAGTCGCACGCCTAGTAATACATTTTCACTTGATTTCGGATGGGATGATGAATTAACGCGCAATTAAGGCTCGGCCCGGCGTCACTCGATGGAATCCCCGATGGAGTCCCCACCTCCACTTCCCATAGCCAACGGCAAGATCTCGAATGGTCGCATCTATTGACGATTCTCGATTGATTGCCGCATTGTTGGCCTAAGCGCCTGCTTGTTATCTCTCCTCATCTCCGGTCTACTTCGCCCGTGTCATCTCCGTTATCTGTTATCGCGACGTGCATAGCCTCCCTTCGTTCCTGTGTCACTCTCACGCGGTACCGTCCACTCCCACCCTTTACCCGTCATTTTTGCTAACTTTACCTATTCAAATTTATGCAAATTTCTGTGTATTGGCCACTTCTGGACCCTTGGTGCCATTGGAATTCGGTCGGCCTTGTGTTTTCACTGCGTACTCTCGTCGTGCCATGAACATTCTTTAGTCTTGAAGGGACACCAGTGTCGTTTCGCTTACTGCTTACCGCTATAAAAGCCTAGAACATGACACACGACAAAAGAAAACGGGGAAAAGGGGTTAGACTGAGTGAGAGTTTAAAGTCTGGAGCGACCGCTCTCTTGGCCGGTCCAGTTCAGAAGTGAGGCGAGCTTGCTCTGCACCGCCTGGACCTCCTCGAGCTTGATCACGTGGTTCTTGGCCTACAATCATGCCATTGTATAATTTGCAAAATGAGTGTTCCCAGCAGGTTTCGAACCTACGTGTCTAGATTGCCAGGTAGGGCTTTATACCACTCGGCCACGAGTCTAAATGCTATATATGTTGTATACCCTCTGCTGGAGTCCGCCCGCGGCGCGAATCGTCGCGAAGGCATTCTTGATGCTCTCAGTACACAGGAAGGACAGCCGCACTCGACGGTTGTGTACGTGCATATCAGCCATCGACTGAAGAGGAGGTGGCGTTAGGAGGGAAAGGGGAGGAGGGGGGGGAGAGATCTCGCCTTCTGCGAATGGCGAATAACTTCAGCTTCGGTGGTCTCAAGCGGACGCGTATGGGAGAGTACGTTGAGGACAGTGGAGAAGGAGACGAGGGACGGCTGAAGGAATACGGGATATTTGGAGGGAAGGAAATGTTATTTTATGGTATTTTATCATATCTTATGCCAAGTATATGTTAAGGGTATGTAGTTTCTTGTAGTTTTAGATGCAATAGCAAAATAACGCGTGCTCAATTTAGTCCGTTCGATGTTGCGATGGGCTTAATGCAATTCTGCTTCGTCTTCGTGCAACTGTTCTGTCTTTCTCGGAATGTTTCTCTCTGCCTCTCGTATTGCGTATAGTTAGCGGGGGACCACTCTGGTAACTAACGAAGTTGGAGTGAGGGGAGAAGTTCCGCTATGTCGAACTTAGCACAACCACTTCAATATAAAACGTTCCATCCTTATGGAACACACCCTCTAGACTAAGTTTCTCCATTGGACCACCATCGAGAGAGATATTGGCTTGATACCTTGGTGATGGATGCGATAATCTCAATGGCTCTGTGGTCGAGTGTTGTGATGCTTTCTCCATCGATAGATATCAGTTGAATGTCGGCAAACTGCTTCAGGAAAGCATCGAAGGATTCTGCACGCGCGTCGTAGACGAACTCCAGATAGAGCAGTTTACGAAGCCATCTGAATATTAATTTTTTTGTATAATTATATACAATTATTTTAATATTTTTGATAATTAATATCGTTTAAACCTATTCAATTGCGCTGCTTAGAAACTAAAATACCAATAACACCTAATAATTCCTGCTCTCGTATAATCTCACTTACTGGAACGCATATCGAACTTGCGTCACATCTGTGTGCGCTCCGAGAGCTTCGAAGACAAATGCGAGCACGGATTGACCCGAGATGTGCGAGAGCAACTGAAATAGGAAAGTGGGAAATACCATTTCAAAAATACATTTGTAACCATTATCATCTACACATGGTGATTTCCAGAAAAAATACTTTCAACCCTCACTACTTATTAAGAGTTCTTGTTGTGCACCAATTTCTGCTTGTCATGCATGGATACTTTGTCATAGTATGTCTGCTCGTTTCATAGTGTGCGGTCCCTTCGTGCACGGTTCTTCACGTCGTCTCTCTCGCAATGCGTCGCGTGAGTGTGCTCACCTCGTTCGAATGATTAGTCAGGATTATAGGTACGAGTGCCTGCTCGAGCACTCGCTTGGGCAACTGAGAAGAGTGCTGGACGGGCAGTTCGAGAGGAGCGAAGACCGCATCGGACTGGAACAGGGACGAGGAATGATTAGAGAGGGGCGGGGAGTGTTTACCTGGAAAGGGTCAAGGGGCGAGAAGAGGTCAGAGTGAAGGGCGAAGAAGCGTCTGAACGCGTGATTAGCGCAGATGATAAGGAATGCGGGGAGAGGGAAAAGGGGCAACACAGTTCACGATTACTATGCGGTCGCGCTGGTCGACCAAGCTTTATTGCCAGAGTTTACTTCAATACTATTTATACAATATGTTTGTTATTGTTTTAACATTAGTCAACATATAGTATCAACCTTGAACCTTGAAAGGCCTTAAAAGGAAACCTTAAAAGCAAAATCAGCCCTAAAAGGAAGTTACTAATTTGGGGAAATGGTGATTTGGGGAAATCCCAAGAAGGCTTAGATAGACAACCTCAAGTCCTCCTCCTCGCTCAGGCGAATGTCCAAAGGGACATTGAAGCGGCCGAAGAGTTGGAGTAGTTCCCGGGTATGCGAGACCACCTCGCTCATGACCATCGACCGGTCGTGTGACTCGTCCAGGATCTGAGAGAATTTGATTTTTTATTTATTTTAATATTTTTAGAATTATTATAATTATGTTCTAATTCATGGTATTATGTGTCTTCCCTTCTGTTCTCTTACTCTATTATTTCATAATTCGCATTAAATTTACCCTCAACATGGCCAAACAGGCAATGGGCCATACGGAGACGGTAGAGTACTTGTGGTGTGTCTTGATGATCTGATGGCCGAACGCCCGAATTTCGGCCTTATCACGGGCTTCGAGCTGCCAGTTGCACTCAGGCTGAAAAATATCTTAATATAATATAAAAATATTTTAATATTATTCTAATATTTTCTTGCCTGATAGAATTGCGAGGTGATTCTCAAGGCGTCAGCCAGATGATCCCTTATGGAATACGGAGGACAGAAGGTGATCGTTACACGACCGAATTTCTTGTTCAGGATTGAGCGCGCTTTGAGCAGACCTATATTAAATTATAAATTGAGTGATATCGTCGTTTTTTACCGCTCGTCGACTCCTTGGGCTTCGGAAATCCGAGCAGTTCATAAGCGTACAGTTGTTCTTCGAGAATCTTGTCGTACTTCATAGTGACCGGCACTACTACCTAAATCAATTAATCCTAAATCAAAATAATAAATTATTATTATTACTACCTAAATCGATGGTACATATATCATAACTATTGAGCTTTTAGAAAGCTCTCGTATCCCTACTTCTAAACTATACAATGCCATTTTCGAATATTAAAATTGCCTTGCTTTTTGGGATAAATCATTCAAATCATATAGTGAATCATATGCGGAATGCACATCGGAGGTTGTCTGGGAACATTTATGCACAAGGCGCTTACCACATCGTAAACTTTCGATCGCAGATAAGGCTCGAGGAGAATCTACAAGAGGGCTCTTTGGCATAAAACATGCACCGGATCTTTCGTGTTTATATCTGGTATAAAGCACTTCGGAGTAATATCAGTTTTTTCACTGCTTGTTTTAAAAAACTCAAAACTGTGATATTCAGAGGGAAATCATACATTTGAAATCCAGTCCCACCTGCAGTAATCCATATTTGGGAGGAAGCGTCTTATTCGTGCGACTACGCGTTCCTTCGATGAAGAATTCTAATGGCCGATCACCCTTAGTTATTTGTTTCATGTTGTTCTAGCTGATTAAATAATTGATTTTTGTTGCTAAAATCTCGTCCTTCTAGACAGTTCCATTGCAAAACTCGGTGTTTGATACTTTGCTTTTTCCTTCGAGTTCGTGGTTTATCGGTTGTCCATTAGATTGCGATGAGATAAGGAATTGTGATTGATAGACGGACGGAGGGAGGGGAGAAATGGAACTGCACACGGAAATTGTGGGCACAATCCGAATGAGAGATAAAATCGGCCGTCTATTTTTGTAATGTTATTTTATTGCTTGCTGCACATCAATGAAGCACAAACTGCGCGAAAACAAGACTTACATTGATGATATGTGACTGCACGTACTCTGTAAATATTGACCAGTAGAGAACGTCCTGCAATCATCAAAATAAGCTCTGTGATTTAGAAATTGATTTCTTAAAAGCTACGCTACAGCGTTGGGCGTATAAATACTTCTAAAGTCTTATCTTAAGGTCAGTGCAAAAATGCAAGCTGTCCTGCTGCTGCAAGAATAGCTGATAACTGTTGAGTCATTGTGGACTGCTTCTCCGAATAGTCAAGATACATAGATAAGTCAGGATGACTATTCTCCGAATTGTTAAGATAGTGTCGAAAGGGTCTATGCACGAACCTCGCCCACCGCTCTCTTGATAAAGAAGGCTCCGCACCTCCGCAGAGCCTCACCGATAAACCGTGAATTGAGAAAGTCCATAGCTGCCGCAATAGCCGGCATCGTCATTTCCTTAAAAATACAGCCATATTATGACAATTATTCTTTGCATTTCAAGAAACTGCAATCAATCGACTCATATGCCTGAGATGGGTGAGAAAAATGGGGCGATAAATGTCACTTGCTTGATCGTAGCACATAATCGAGAGCAGAAGAAAGTCCGCGTATGTGCGATGAGTGGGAACGAAGACGATTGGAGTATCTTTGAAGGTCTGCAATATTAATAATAAAAACTCTAACTTGTTAACATCATGCTTAAACCAAAATATAATTTTTATACGTTCTCCGCAAACTTGAAAAGGCATAAAATGGTAATAAAAGAAGGCAAAGCAGCAGGAAAGTGCCCACCTCTCTTAGCCGCCGCAACTGTGTCGCATTGAGGATAATCTCATCGTAAACCATCTACAAGTCCGGCCTTCATTCTCTCTCCCTCCATTCCCTCAACCTACCGCCAGTACTTTGCCCACAAAGTACCCTACACATCGAATGCTCGTCAAATCGATCTCATGAGCCATTGCCTCGATGAGCTCCCTGAATTTCCCCTCTTTCAAGAGTCTTAAGAGTTAAAAGTATATTAGCCAGGGAATAACTATATTACCCAGGCGTAGATGATGCACTAAAACACTCTTTTCGATTTATTGCATTATCTCAGCACTACTAATATCGTTACTCCCTCTTGCGCACATGTCTCACACACTTCTATCGTTGTAAGAGTCGATATAGCCGGGAAACCACCTCATCAGATCGTTCCTTGCAACAACCTTGTTTCGCATGCAGTTTTTGATGAGTTGATGAGGTGGCTTCCAATTAAGTTACTTTCCGTGTTTTACCTGCACCTTTCCTCCGCCTTCTCCACAGGAACCCTATAGCGGGCCGCGTATTGAGCGGCAGCAACCTGAGCCGCGTTTTAGGCACCGTTCGCGCCTAATCCCTACCTTGACCCGCTCCGACTCGAGCACTTCGTCGATGATTGTTTGCGGTAGTCGTCTCCTCGGCTTCAGCTCGTACTGCGAACACTTGGGAAAGTGCCGCCTTTGGCGAACCCATTTGAACGGTCCGCCGACCTTGAAGGCAAACCTCTTTTTCCCGCTTCTGATGCCTCGTCTTAAGCTTGCCCCCCCTCAAACAGCACCCGTTCACTCTCCCTGAAGCCCGCATTTTTCCGTTTTCCTATGCTATCCCACGATCTCGTCATATATTTGCAATGCATTACCAAAAATCACGGACAAGCTTACCTCTTCGAGGTGCGCAATCCAGTCGACGTATCCCTCTGGAAGGTCCATCGTCCCTTTCCGCTCGTCTCACCCCTCTGAACTACGTAAAGGCCTATCAGTGTGTCGAGATGTGGCGTGATCTCAGTCTCCTCCTCCTCCTCCCCATTCCTCTCTCTCCTCCGCTGCCTTCGCCCTCACCCGTTTTCGACCGGGGGTCCGAACATTCGCGATAACAGATAAAGAGGGAGAGTAGAGATGGAGAGAGACGAGGTCTCGAAGCCCTCGTACTTTGTAGGGGCAATGAGATAAGGACGGGGAGGTTGTTGAGTGGTAGGGTACTGTCAGGCACTTCACGGGGCATGGGTCAAGAAACAGTGAATGCTGGCTTGCAAACACTGATAGCACCAGCATTCGATCAGTTATTATTGATCTCCTATAAATTCATACAAAAACCGTGGATAAATTCTTCTTCGCTAATTATTATTACTCATAAGGGTTGAGAGGATGTTGATAGCATGAACCGTGATAACACTCCTACCGGGTGTCAATAACTCTCCATTGGACCTTCTGTTTGCGCTGTAGAGACAATGACGGACATGCAATGGTCTTGAATGGTGGAGATGGGGGAATCTAAGGGGGGAAGGGGAAGGAGAGGGAGGGTAAGGCGGAAAGAAATACGTGTTCGACTGCTGTAGTAGGGCAGTGCATTGCGAGCGTTGTGCAAGACGATACCTTACGTCGACTTTCTCGTTACCTCCCTCCCTTCTCCGCTCCCTCCACCCCCCTTTCCCTCCCTTCCTGCCACCCCCTCCCCCGTCCGAATACAGTCCATTCTCAAGAGGCGAGGCTGAGTCAGGTAGCGACAATTAGACGTCCACCTCATTTAACTTCTACCGTTGTCCCTCTTCTCTCCCTCTCCCTACACAATTCCTAATTGGTTCCACTCGTATATTGTATTCGTCCTATTCACAACAGTCTCTCCTCTCCCCTTCCCTTCCCTCATTCTACTTACCTCGAGTCCCCAACCTCCTTCCCCCATACAGGGATTAACACCCTCGTTTACTTCCTCTTCAACCCATTGTCTCAGCTTCGGTCGTTGTGCTCTCGCAAATACAGTCTCATCTGGCTAGAGCCCGGTCTCTCCCCCCGCTTCCTCTCCTAATTCCCTCCAAGTCTCCGATCAGTGGGAGGTCTGTCCCCGTGACTCGTTCGTGTTTGACTATCATCACTACATCCCGCTCGTCCGAATCGGGAGACATCTTTTAAAGGGAGAAGAAGCAGCTTCTCTCCTTCGTGTCGATAGCCCAATCGAAGCTTACTCGTCTCGTCTCTTCTCTTCTTCCCGTCTCTGTCTCTCTCTCTCTTTTCGCAATGAACTGTGAGGGTATCAGAAAAGGGGAAGTCTCTCGAGCAAACAGCCCCCTCCTTTTCGGTAGGGAAGGAGGGAGGGAGGTAAGGATAGGGAGAGAGAGAGGAGGGAGAGGGGGAATAGTACTAGCACGCACGTCGCGTGCTTACGATACGATGCTACCGTCTCCCTGGTTCATTTCTTCCCCTCGAATTTTAGCAGTTTCTCTACAGTCTAGTTGTCTCCTGCCTCGAATAGCTGCCCTTTCCTTGTTCCCCTTTTTGGGTGCCTCGTGAGTGCTTGCCCTCGTATCCCCTCTCCCCCTCCCATTACACATCTCCATGCTTCTTCTCGTTCTTCGCAGTGTCCCATCCCCCCCGCCTTCTCTCACCTGATCGCTGTCCCCTTGTATTGGCCCTCTCTTCTTCATCTCTTCCCCTCGTTGGCTCTTCTGTTCTCTCCCCCCGCTCCCCTCTCCACTCTCGATATCCCCGTTCTTCAGACGATGCTCCGTCTCACGATCATCGTATCTCTCGCGGCCGTCGACGTCATCGTGAAAGGTAATCGAAAGATCAACATCGATCTTTTCTTACGAATCGTAATCTACTATTTTCCCATACACATTCATAATATTGAATATCAGAACAAAACATTGTAGACATATTCTACTGAATTGATACCTTGCATTAGTTAAGTTGTGACGGGAATTTTATGATATAGTATAAAGCAAGAGAGAAAATTGGCAACATTACGTAGTCGCTCATCTCTTTGATGGTTTGCACTTGCGCCTTTTGAAGGCACTTGACCATCATAGCGTGAACGTTACGATGCATATGGGAGTAGGTTAGGTTGAAGTTGAAGGATAGCTTGTAGGAGTACACAGTTGAAGTAGACTAAGCGGAATGCGTTGATGTAGATAGATTTATACTGCGAAAGTACTTGCCATCATATGAATGCTGAGAATATCTTTATCTTTATCGTTACACCTCACGGTGTGGGGGATTCGGAAGGGTTTCACAGGCAAGGTTGGGATATGTTTGTACTAAGAGGCTAACTAAGAGGCGGATATAGTCAAATACTGCCTCATTGCCTATAAACATATAATTCAAAACAGCATTTTGAAATGCGCAATATTGGTTTACCAATGGAAACAACAAATCGCGTAATGTGAATATGTATGTGAAGTTGTTGTTTTCAGGACAGCAGGACATTCGGTGTTACTCCTGCACCACGATGGACGCCGAGCAACTGTTGCATGATGTTCAGGTAAATACTTTTGGATATTTCAAAAAATTACTAATATTTTAGTATTATCAAAGCTTGAGATATCTCTTAAAAACCGAATGATCAGGATCCAAACTGGCGACGATGGCTCGAAAACGTCCGCTACGTCCCGCACACTCCCGATTGCAACGATCCGTACCAGGTATGCTTTTATCCGAAATAGTGGTCTTGAGATTATATATATATATCTGAAGCTCACTTGGTGCCTTCACTATGGACCTCCTCCCAGATGGCATGATAGTGATAACATCACCATCAAGCGGTGGCAGGCGAAGCCGTCCTTAGACTATCATCCTATCATAACAAAGAGTTATCAGAAAATCGTTACAATCGCAATTTCCAACTATAGTGCGTAACCATGCGCTCTTGACTCTCGTTCCACATAGCCCTCGGCGACCAATACGCCTCGTCTATCCCTGTCCTCCTGTGGTCCTTGGAGTACTCTCATTGTCCTCCTCCTCCCATCCCCCTTCTTCCTTCTCAGTTTCTCCTCGCTCTTTCAGACCGACCGTGCTATCCGATCGGGTGTGCGCTCTCAAGTGTGCGACAATGGAGTGTGCATGAAGATGTGGTTTCAGCAGAAGGACGGTGAGATGGGGGATAAGAAGGCTGGGCCTTATCTGGTCGACTCTTTTTGGCCAAGATTTGTCTCTCTGAAGTTTCCCCAACGCAATTTGCTCTTTCCTTAGAAGGCAATGAAGTGTAAGACTTTGGCATTAAAGGGCCCCTCTGAGCACATTGCGATCCCTCAAGAGCGTATTTTAGACATTCCCGTGTTTTGTACGTTTCGGTGAAACAGCGGGGAATGGCGGGAAAAAGGTGCAAATTTAGGATTGTAGGTTTTCGAACTTGCTCTTTCAGATGAGAGGAAGAAACCAGGGGGTTAAAAAGTGCTCAGACGGGCCCTTTAAAGACTTTAGTAACGGTTGGAGGCGAAACGGACGTTGCCCCTTCTTAGGTAGATTTAACTCATAGCAAATAATGAAATCTCATTTTCTTCTGTCACCTAAAAAGTTTCTAAATGTGTCGTTCCAAGATGACTCCGAAGCCGAACTCTAGTCTTCCTGTAAAGTCACCCCCTGTCCATAAGTCAGTGTAGTCTCAATCACACGACATGACCCTCTGTTTGTCTCCCCCTTCCCCCTACCCTTCATTCTCTTCTTCCTTTGCAACGAATGCATTGCAGGTAGCTCCAATGTGTGGCGTAGTTGCATTCCGAACGCGCGCGAGCAAATTCGCGCAGACTGCACGCGAATATCGTCGGCTCAAGGTTAGAGGGGAGGAGGGAGGGCGGGAGAGGGTTGAGAGGTAAGGGGAAGGGAGAGGAAGGGTTGAGAGATAAAAGAGCGGAGACGCAAAGACTTCTTTCTATTTGATCGACTTTCGATGGACATCGAATGGGTAGCTAGTCTCGGCGAGTGCAAGAAGCGGATTGGAGGGGGGAAGAAGGTCAACGAGACTACGGGGAAGGGTTGACACGGGATAGTGGACGGTCTGGGATAACAGTCCACGGAGGAATGGGGAATAGGAGACTGGAAGGAGATAATGTGGAACAGAGCAAATGTACAGCAAACGTTGTGTGAAGCTGTGGTAGTCAGTATCATTCGTGGCCAATTATTAGTGTGAAAATACTTGTTAAGCATTCATTACCAGTAGCCAGGCTAATTCAGACGTATTCGCATTGCAAGAGAGGGAAGGACATAGAAGAGAAGTTAAAACGTACCCTTCAGGATGCCGTCACTAATTTGAGTCGATTACGGTTCCCAATGGAGGTCCTTTAAGGTGATATGGAGGTTTGCACGTGCGACTCGCATCTCTGCAATGCCGTCTCGAATCCCCTCCGCCTTCTCGCCTTCCTTTCCTCCCTCATTATGCTCATTATGTTAAGATAGTCAACCATTGTTTCGCGTCTAGCCTTAGCTATCACGAATCCCCCTCACCAAACGAGTATCACCAATATTATACTATTATCTCTCGCCTGACTTAATAAGGCGTCGCAGGCCATCAGTGAATGGTGCTTCATCTTAGTTATTCTCTCGCATAATGCCAGAGCATTTCAGTGGTTATCATGTACGCACAATTCAACGAACATTCCTCGCATAAAGATATTCAACGTTGAAGCGTTGGTTGCAAGCACGTGCCTCCTTGTAGAATTTGAGACCCCTTTTGCATAGTCGTAATCACATTCTAAAGCGTAATATGTTACGTCAATAACGACAATATGTGGTCACAAGACACGAAGATGCGTTCTACCTCAAGCAGTCATTCAGCAGGCAAAAAAGGCTAACGGATTCTCCGATTCGCCAAACGATTATTCCTCTCCGAAATGCTGGTAAACCTAAAATTCGCTATATTGCCCACACCATGTTTGACAACCCCGTTCAAAACGAATTGTCTCTGTAGTCTTCTTCACAGTAGAGATGCAATTACTTACATGCACAACATATACGGAGAAATGTAGCTTCTGTTCGCCTAAGATGACGTCGGATTGTAAAGCTGTTTATCCCAGTGAAATCGCCGTGTTCGATTACCTATAGATCAACTCTTTCCTCTTCGAAATCTGTGATATTTGCTGAATTCCACGTATTGACTCAAACCCGCCGCACTCGGAGAATTTCTCACCCGGCTCATAACCGTTCCCTTCATGTGCGCGCCCACTTCCATGCCCCTGGCTGCTCTCCCCTTAGTCGTGCCTCCTACCCTTCCCTCCCCTCCCTTTCCCTCTTCCTCTCGTACCCTCTTTCCCTCCCTTCTTCCCTCTCTTTTCATGTCATTTCTGTTTCCTCCTGTTCATCCTTTCCTCCTGTAATATCCTCTCCCTTCAGCGTCTTCCCTTCGCTCTTCTCATCCCACCGCTGATGTCTCTCCCTCCTTCACCTCCAATGAAGCGTCCGGCGCAATTCAGCGCCAATCCGGTGAGTATACTTTTAAATTCACACCCATTCTCACTTCCAAATTTGAATGCCGCTTGTTCTTTTCCTTCCTGCATTGTGTAGCATAATTTTCGCAGTTTACCATACAAACATGCACGCTAAACAACGGAATCGCCGTTAATGCCGGAACGAAATTTTCAGTTCAAGCCGGTCGATTAGCGATTCGCATTTGGTTTAGCGCCTTTAAATGAGATTGAAGTCGATTCTGAAATGATATAAAGCGCGTAGAATGAGCTAGAAGCATGAGATCATTCTGACTGCGGAACTTAACTCACCTTCGATTGCCCAAAGCGCTATCAAATGCGTCATGATTGCTTGCGTTTTTTTGCCAAGCGCATTCACTAGCGTTAATGTACGGTATGCGAGGCTGAAATGTCAACCCGTCTTTCTGAATGTGATGAGGTGCGCTAACCTTTTCATTGCGGTAGTCTCTAACATTTAATCGGCCACATGCTATGCCGTAGGATAGCGCTAATTTCTGCAGCAACGTTGTCTCGCCATTTTGATGCGCTATTGAGACATCAGCAAACGTACTATCTTTGACCCTACTGATAGGAAAAGAATGGATGTGACCTCAGCAATTCCTGCCTTTCCCTCTAATCTGACCACGCGTTATGCGGGAGAATATAGCAAATTATCTGTAATCCAAAAAGATGAAACCCAGCAAATAACATATTAAATAAGTTATTTTTGTATATATGGTTAATCCCGTTATGCTTATTTTGGATATTCCCAACATCTCGTCTCTCCCCTCCGTCTCCCCTCACTCGTCCCCTCATTCCTTTGTTTGAAAAAACCCAGTGTGGTAGCCCCTCTCGTCTCGTCTCATCGCACCTCATCCACTGGGATCATTATCGTACTCACCCCTTATCTGTCGACTAACCCCATCTCAACCCTCTCAACCCCTTGTCCTAGCCTAAAGACACAACAGTTATTTTCAGCCCCAGCAAGCTGTCGGCTCGCGGACCGATAACATCAAACGTATGTTTGCATAGTTAACCCCTATTCGATCACTGGTCATTTCTCCTCATTTCCAGCAGGGCAAGAAAATAATATACCAAAGGAAGACTGTTTTGACAATGCTACAGAGATGAATATGCCTTAGCATAAATTCGGCTGTTGTCGGAGAGTTTCACTTCACGGTTGCCGAACGGTAGTCCCATGACGACCTTGTTACTAAAACAAATATATATTTCAAACATGAACAAATATATACCTCGTAGTGAAAGAAATAAATCGCACGACTGCCTTGACGTTGAATCGCTCCCTCTTCTTGCTCGAAGTTAGGTAGTGTCGGGAAAGACGGGGGATGTACTTGTGACTCTCCGAAAGGGGAAAGTGTCAGACAAAGGACAGAGCGTGAATCTTCTCTATTCTTGATGAAGAACTCCTTCACCGACATCATCATGGTTCGACATTGGGAAGTGGTCTTTCGCTCGTAGACCGCTTCAACATTGTTCTTGTATACGAGTTGCTTGAATCCCTCCTGATCTTCCGGGCAGACGAACACTGCCGCCTCTCCAAAGGCTTTTTCCTGGACAAACTTAAAAAAACCTGGACAAATTAACAAATTCCTGGAATTGTTTCTTGCGATCGCGGTATTTTTTCCTGTCCCAGTAAGGGTGTGAATAGGGTGACCGAGCTCAGGAGATGTCGCGAAATCACCTGAGATGGAATTAAGGGACAGGTTATATCCAGCAGAGTTCGCGTTGTACTGTGTGAGAACCTTCCGGACAAACTGGTCGTGGACCGGGCAGATGGATGAAGCCAATTATAATTATTTACAGAATACTTATAACTTGCTTACGGAGGCCGGAGTGGACGTTCACGTTATGAACGTGAAGGAGAGCTTGAGCTTTATCCCGTTCGATCTTTGATCCCGAGGAATTCTTGGAGTCGAGTGGGCAAATGGCTCAGGCATACCGGCAGATTGTTCGCTTGTCGCCTACAACTACGAAGGGAAATACTCATGGAAGCGAAACCTTTACCATCAATTGTTTTTTTCGTTTTATGTGATTGTACGTAACTCTCTCCCAGTTACTCCAGAATACCTTCATATGACCCTAGTAAATGTCAATGCGTTGATGGAATGAAATGCGCTTATGTAAGGGCACATGACGGCTGAAAGTAAAGGAGCGCCTGTCAGATAAAATGATGCAGAAGAAAAGCTCTCCCCAACACTTTCTTGTCAATAAGGTGAAAGTAGAACAATATATACAAAAAGTGGACAGTTGCAGCTCAGAACAAGCTATGAATGTTATGTATATGAAAGAACGATTACACTGTCACCGAAGCAATGTGTCATCATCAGCATATCTGTGATTGAAATCGGCACTTTTTAGCCGATTTGACGAGCATCCACCGCCAAATGGACGTTATTCTTTTTAATATATCTCAAGATGGTCTAATTTTTTCCTCCGAAACACGTCTGTTTGTAGGGAATTTCAAGAGCTTTCTAATGAGTGTTGAATTTTGACATACTCTCAACTCTCAAGTAGTGAAATTGATGAAATAATAATGCTTCTAAATTATCAAAAAAATTCAAATTTTAACTGTTAAAAGAGCGCGAAAAAAAGAATAAAACTGTTTTTACAGAATTCCGATAACTTGATTTTGTCACGTATCATTGTGGGGAAATGACAGGGGCGAGAAGAGTCGACTGGATGGCCCGACCGACCGGAGTGAGAGAATGAGCAGTGAAAGTAGCCGATCGACTGCGCACAACGATGGACCAATGTAATGAAACTCCACATGACATACATTACCATCCTGGGCAGGATCAATGACACATAATGCTTGTAGGCAACACAGAAGAAGGCAAGGCACAGTTTTATTTCAATAAACAAAGCAGGAAAAAATTAACAAATTCACGGTCCTTTCTTCATCCAGCTGTTCGTTCCTCGCAGCTTGAGTCCATTCCTTAAGAATAAGTATTAGGAATATCACCCGTCTTTTAAGGAAGTCCTGCACTGAAATGCACTTTCACTCCTTCGCGGACAGTCGCCTTATTGAATATTGAATCCCCTCCTCGAAGGGTTATCGCAACCCCCTTCAACATCACCTTTCCTACCCTCGACCCTATATATGGATAAAGGCCATTGAATAACTTTGATAAGAGCGGCTTGTCTAGTCTATTTACAGTAACCTACAGTAAGTAGGTTACTGTAAATTCTCTTACAGTACAGTAAGTAGGTTACTGTAACCTCTGAAGACTTGGCGTACGAGGGGAGTACGCGCCAATCGAGGTTCAAGATGCTATTCAAGATTCGTCGTCACCTCGGACAGAGTGAGTTTATTTGAAGAAGATTTGAATTTCAGAACCTCTCCTATCTATATCAAATGCCCCTCCTTTGGACCCCAATCCACTGATAGTCCTGATAAAGGTGTAAAACCGAAAACCGAAAACCGAACAGTAAGTGGAAATCTGCCAATTTACTAACAAGGGAAGTACCTTTGAGGCATGTGTAATATACCGTTCGAAAGTTTACATCATACTGATTCGAAACATCGTTACCGTTTTTGCGGAACGACAAGTTTTGACGGTCAATTTCAGGATGATATGAGAAAAAAGTGAGATATGTGGGATAGAGTTTCTGGTTATTCGACTCAGTTTAGACATTCCTTTGGTCGCCGTAATATATCAATTTGGAACTCACTACCTAGCAATGTACTTGATCTCACTCCTTTGTCTTTTCGAAATTTCAGTAATAATTGCCTTTCCAGCCAAAGCAATTGAGCTTCAAGTTAAGCTCTCTTAGACTGCTTATTGTTTATGCCTTTGCACCATACTCTATTCTCTTCACTTTCTTTTAATGTAAGCGTGGATATATATATATATATATATATATATATATATATATATATATATATATATATATATATATATATATATATATATATATATATATATATATATATATATATATATATATATATATATATATATATATATATATATATATGACAAGTAGAGTACTTAATTATGAGCAGTTGAAGTAAACAAACAAATTATGTGTTGGATTCTATGCACAAATTAAGTTATCATGTATTTCACTTACGAATCGTGCGTATTCCTCGGTGGTGGGGTCGCGTGGGGAGAGGGGGTCGGACTGCGAGGAGAAGAGACGGGGAGGCTGGAAAGAGCAAGGTTTTTCCCTTGAGTTCTTCCCTTCAACTCCCTTATTTCTTTCCGCTTATAACTTCCGCAAGGGCAACAATGATTTCCTTGATAACGCATTGTTCTTTTCGGATTGGCAATCTATTCTCTCTGGATTTGTTAATATTGATGATATGTATGATAGGTTTCTTGCGCATGTTAAATCGCTGCTTCCTAAGTACATTCCTGTTTATAAGGCTAAGCTTCCTTTCGCTGATTATCCAACCCCCCTCATATTCGTTCTCTTTCGAGAACGAATATGAGGGTAAAAATATCTTCATTATTCTCAATAATATTCTCAATAACTATTATTATCAATAATAGGAATACTATTCTCAATAATAAGAATAACGAATAATATCTTTTGAATATCCCCCTCATATTCGTTCTCTTTTGAGATATATGTTAGCCCTATTTAGTAAGTTGTCTCTTGCTCCTGTCCGCCCACTAAACAACATTGTTTCTGCTAAGTTAGATAAGGAGATTAAGAAGTTTACTCGCAATCGTGACAATTCCCTATTATCCGATAACAAATCTCGCTCTTTCTATTCATTCATCGGTTCTTGCCTCAAGCCCAAGTCCATAGTCAACTCTTTCACCGATGCCTCTTTCTCCGTTATGAGCATTGATTGCGATAGATCTGAGTCTCTAGCTGATTATTTCAACTCTGTATTCATCTCTGATGATTGTATCCTCCCTCCCTTCCTCCGTAATGTCTCCCAATCCATGCCCTTCTCTGTAGTATTCCCTCCTGAAGTCCGTGTTCTCCTTCGTAAGCTTAAGAGTTCGTGCGCTGTTCCATCTGATGGCATCCCTCCCATTCTCTACAAGAAGTGTACTTCCTTGGCTCAGCCACTCTCGTTCATCTTCAACTATTCAATCTATTTCTGTACCTCAACTCTGGAAGGATGTCATTGCAGTTCCCATACCCAAGGTCCCCTCTCCTTCTACCGTATCTCATTTCCGTCCTATCTCGCTCACTCCCACCACCTCTAAGCTTATTGCGCGGATCGTCAAGGTTAGATTAGAGCGTTGGTGTAATATTCACAGTATTATTCCCTCTGAACAATTCGGCATCGTAAGAGGCAAATCTACCGTATCCCAATTGCTTGAATGTACACGAGGATGGCGTCGTGCCTCTGATTCACAATTGTCATCTGATGCGGTCTATGTAGATCTAGCCAAAGCATTCGATACAGTTAGCCATTCAAAATTGTTTTATAAGCTAGAATCTATCGGAATCCGTCATAATATTCTGTCTTGGCTCTCTTCCTTTCTTGATTGTCGTTATTTCCGTGTTCGTGTCAAATCGACACTTTCCTCTGTCAGGTACGTTTCAAGTGGGGTGCCGCAAGGCAGTGTATTTGGTCCCTTTCTGTTTCTCATTTACCTCTCTGACATCCCTGACCTCTTTACTGATCTCCCTCTAATTGGATTCCGTCTGCTCGCTGATTATATCAAACTCTATTCAAGTTTTGACAACAGCAATCCACAATCGTCCTATTCACAACTTCAGCAAGGGTTAAATGGTCTTTTTGAATACTGCTCAAACTGGCAGTTATCGGTAGCCATAAACAAGTGCTCCGTTCTCCATATAGGCAAACACAATCCCCATCTGTCCTATTGTCTCGATTCGTCCATCCTTCCTGCTTCTAACTGTATTAGAGATCTTGGAGTACTTGTTGATTCAGAGCTCAATTTATCGGAGCATATTGATTCCGTTGTTAGGAAATCGACATTTCTTGTCTATCTATTGTTCCGCTCGTTGTCCTCTAATAAGCCTGACGTGTATATTCGTGCTTACAACGCTTATATCTTACCTATAATTGAATACGCATCTCCTGTGTGGAATTCCTCGTCCGTCATGCTTATACACAAGTTAGAGAAGATACAGCATATCTTCACTCGACTGCTTTATTCCCGCTGTTCTTTGTGTGTTCCCTTTGCATATCCCTCATATGACTATCGTCTACAAACGCTTCAGATATCATCGCTTGTCCATAGGAGACTAGTATCTGACATAAGAGGCGAAACGGTCATGCCTCTCCCTAGGTAGATATAGTACACTCTATTTCTAAGTCTACTTTATAACTTAATCTTTCCCCTCTTTGAACATATTTAAATAAATTGTGCTATCATTACTTATTCATAGGGGTGAGATTACTCTCCCCATCAGTTCGTACTTAGACCCACTAATGGTAGACACTCTGTTCTTTTCCTTTATTGCACCTAGAGCTCGTACTGAGAATCTGCGTAACTCTTTTGCATATAGAACTATTCGCTATCTTATGAGACTTAATTTTGTTGTTAATCAGAGCCTGGGAACTGTTACTATTCGTAGTAAGCTTGCTGCAATGCCTGATCTTTTATCCAAATTTTCCATAAATTTTTACAATTTGTAATATACTTATTATTGTTTTGTTTCTTCTTATTGCTATTTATCTGTCATATTCCCCAATAGCTCCAGAACCTCTCCCCATTCTCTCTATCAAAGCCACCCCCGTACCAGGTCTTGCCTCCAGACCTTTCTATGCGTAAGATTTGAATACGAGCGAATGGTCGGTCTCTGATTTGCTTAGACATAAAACAATAAGTGCATTCACCGAAAATACAACTATTTAGAAGCTTACCACTAGGCGGTTATTCGGGAGCGTAGCCCACGGCAATCATATGACAGCCCTCCTTGTCCATGGAGAAGAGAAGACGTGGCTCATAGTCAGGAACGAGCTGCTCTTCCTGAGACTACCATTAATACATATTTCAGACTATATCATGTCGTCAACATCGTAAGCTATATCGTGATACGACACCAATAGCTTACGTTATTCCCTTCTCGAGGTTGTAATCGTTCTGACAGGATGAAGAGGAGGTCGCACACAGTGTTCTTCTGCGGCTGCTCCATATCCCGGAGTTGGATGAGGGCTCGGGCTTGCAACTCTGTGTAGAGGGCTTCGCGCAGTTTCTGTAAGAGATATGATGCACTCGGTGTGGAAACAACTGTAACGATCAGAGAACATTACTAATACACAGAGCAAGTTTCCGTGACTTTTTGAAATGAATTCGTCAAAGATTTCGTTAGATGTTTGGGATTGGATTTTGGAAAGTTTGGATATGTCAGGTTGCAATATTCTTATTATTGTTTTGTTTCTTCTTATTGCTATTTTTTTCTGTCATATTCCCCCATGGCCCCACAACCCCTCCTAATTTCTCTCTATCAAAGCCACCCCCGTACCAGGTCTTGCCTCAAGACCTTTCCATGTGTCCCTCCCACATGATGACCAAGGGCCT
The DNA here is from genome assembly GCA_900490955.1 of Micoletzkya japonica. Classification (NCBI taxonomy): domain Eukaryota; kingdom Metazoa; phylum Nematoda; class Chromadorea; order Rhabditida; family Diplogasteridae; genus Micoletzkya; species Micoletzkya japonica. The sequence goes on from LS915159.1 coordinate 208,357, forward strand.
AGTCCACCCTTTCCCATTACGTTTTATCTTTGGCTGCGATAGAGTTACCCCCCTCCCCTTCCACCCCCCGTTCACCTCTCACTTGCTATTTAATATGTTTATATGATAAATGAATGAATGAATGAATAGTCACTAGACTTGATAATATATTGGGGGAGTGATGTGACTCTTTGCAGCATTTCCCATTACTAGTTTACATTTTCATTGTCTGAAAAGGGGTAGGGAAAGGGAAAAGGGGAAAGGGGGAAGGGGGTTGGGGAAGAAGGGAAGCAAGAGCTTGTATCGCCACATAGCCGTTGCGACACAAGAAAATCATACACCTAAGGCCATGGAACCCATTTTTAAGTGAAGCTTACATGAAAGACTTTGTCGAAATTAACATAAAACCAAAAGGAAAAATCATAAAAAATAAATAGTATTCGAGAAATGATTTTTTGAAAATTCGTTCTACGACGATCGTACTGGATTTAGCAGACAGGGGCCAAGCCAAACGGAATCATTACACTGTACTACCGTCCCTCAGAACGAAAAATTAAATTTCATATTCCGAACTTTTTTTAAATTTTTTAATAATTAGTTTTATGTTTCTTATTATTTGTAAAGGTAAAATAAAAAGCTTTGTTGCAATTCGAAGAATTTTTTTATCGCTTCCCGCTCCCTTTAATCTAAAAGTGTGGGATAGCGTATAACACTATCTGATACGTAACGTGTCTTTGGATATTAAAAGTCGAATCCTCGTCAAGCTTAATAAACATCCTACCCCATGTAGCGGATGCCGCTATTCTCTGATAGAAATATAATAAATTAGCACCACCTGACATCTTGAGGAGAGAGTGCCCCACTAGTGCTGACTCAGTTGTCTGTTCGGACTGAGAGATAAAGTTGCTCCCCTTTCTTCTCTTACTTCACAAGTCCATTTCCCCTCCCACAAGTCCCCTTCTCTCCCCGTACTCCTCTACATGGCGACCACGGACCATCGGACTACATCTACAGTGCTAAAGTAAGATTTGGAGTTCTCAAGTCCAGTTGAGTGTCAGTGAGGTGTAGTGAAGTCTTTTCAAGAGGACACTACATTGCTCTGTCACTTACCTGCCGCCTTATTCGAGCCTTTCTCGAATTCTATAGAGGCGTGAAGGTCACTGACGTTACAGTTGACATACCGGTCTGTAACTGTCATACCGAAAGACTCGGAGACGCTCCATATCCCAATAAGAGCCCCTTCCCATTCAAACCTAGTCAACCAGTCAACCTAGTTCGCCCTTTCCTCCCTTCTCGCTTCCCTCGAGCAGTCGTCACTCTTCCTTACCCCAGTCATTAGTCTTCCTCCCCTCGTCTCTCCTTCATCCCCAATCGACTCATCGGCATGTCAGGGATCATCAGGAAGGAGATCGGACAACTCCGGAAGCATCTGCGGAATCAGGTAACCCATTTACGAGCTGACGTACTCACAGCAAGGTACACGAAGCTGAACACGAAGGAGGACTTCACAAGCACGCTCCAATAGCTGCTCGACTCTCGCAACTCTTCCCAACGATATCTACAGGATCTTATCTCTCAACACAACGAATGGACTTCCCTCATGAAGAACGACCCGAAGGAAGTGGACGAACACAGCACCTACATTGAGAAGTACGGAGACTATGAAGCCAACATCAAGGAAGCTCGACACGCAATACAGGAAGCAGACGAACTCATGCACGA
>LS915203.1:6721-25151 GCA_900490955.1 Micoletzkya japonica
AACAGCTCTTCCGGTGAGAGCTCAGTAACGGCTTGCGCCCGGGGCAGTGCTTGTTGTGGTATCGGAGAGGAATCGATTGAAGGATCATCTGGCGAACTTGGAGGGGAGGAGGGTTGCGGTCGAGGTGGAGTAAAGGGTACAACATATGGTACAGGTCGGAGAGAGACTGCAATATCTCGATCGATAAAATGAAGTAATAGCAGCAATGAGTAGTTTTATGTCTTACTCATAAGTAGTCTTGTAAGTCTTATAAGTAATCTTACTAGATAAGTAGTCTTATGTTAAAGTAGAAACAGAAATAATTTTTTTTGCTTTCAGAATTAAATATCTCACGTCTCAGCCTCCTCCAATCGTCCCGCCTCTTCATTTTATCACCTCCTTAGGCATTGTAGACTCTTAAACAGTAATAATTAACCATCATAATGACAAAAGAAAGGGTACACACATAAAAGATCGGAAATACGAAAAATGTTATTCGATGGGCGAGTGCAACGAGTGCACTCCTTTGGTGCATTTTCCTGTGCACTCACACCACCGCCTGGTGCCCTCTGGCGTATCTTACGCTGTCTTGTTTGCGTGAAATACGTTATCTAGCAAATGTAAATATAAAGGCCGAATTTCTCCGTATTATACGTTATCCAATGTATTATACGCTATCCTGAAGGACCGGAGTATATATATATATATATATATATTTTTCTTACAATTATGCAAGCTCTCTCATTATCTCACATCAGTCGGTCTTTGGCCATGGCAGGGGCATCGGCATTGACTAGCTCCTTTTCCTTCTCCAGATCCGACGAAGAGTCGACCGAGTCATAGGGAATCGAGACGTCCCCGATTTCTACAACGCGACAGATACGTTAGTTCTTCGATATTAGAAGATTTGATGATTTTCAAAATTTATATCATAATCTAAACATATTTTTTTCGAGATCTCACCGACACTCTCTCCATTCTCCGCTTTCTTCACTGGATTGCTCTTGACGCGTGAGAAGAGGATTCCTCTGCAATATAAATTTTTATACATTATATCCTGACATTTTCTCACACCTCATTCTTGTTAATTCAAAGTTACATCTTCATGAAAGCGAATTAGCAAGCTTCCCACGGACACTTTTGAAAGTCTGATCTCGCTTGATCAGTATTTACCTTTGGTCCAAAGCAAAACCAGTTCTCACGCGGTTACACTTTCGCGTGTTATCGCGCGTGGGATGTAGCGAACCTTACCCGTCTCAGTTCTCAAGAAAAAATCATGACGAGGAAAGGTTACCGCAAATCAGCTAGCTCTTTTCAAGCTAATCAAGAAGATCTTCTGACAATACGCCTATTCGCTCTAGCTTGTACGCAGAGCGAATTTTCACTAGCACACGCTACCACCGCGAAAATTCACTAGCCGGCTAGGGAATAATTCCCTAAAACCGTAGGGGGAGGCTCAATTTTTAGGGAATTTTCGTAGTAGTAGCGTGTGCTAGGGAATTATTGTCCAGCGGGCTAGTGAAATTTCGCTGAGTGTAATGTGATAATTAATCCTATCAGCGCGAAACGTTAACCCTCGGCATGAAATGTAGAAAACAAAAAAATGTATCTAATCAGTTTAAAATTTGGAAGGGTTTGACAAGGCCGGCTGATCGCTTGGCAGTGCACTACTGTATTTAGGCAGACAAGTAACGCACCCCACGATGACGATGGCCAGACCGAGGTAGTTGAGGATGGAGCTGGCGGGCGGCTGGGCCGTAGTCCCAAGCAGACCGAACCGCCCGATCGCCCAGCCCGTGATGCAGGCCACTGCAAGTCCATGAGTACCGTAATACAAGCTAAACATGACCTAGAGATGCGCTCTTTAGACGTGGTCAATTCTTGATCGCCTTCGGTCACATTGTGATCCTTACAATTAGACATGAACAAAACTCCAGACTTTTCGTGCGCGACGCGCGCAAGATAATGCAAGGCGCGCGCCAGGAAAAGGTCAGAAAAGGGACAGCGCGCTGTGTAAAGTAAGAAGCGCGCTAGAAAAGGCAACACGCGCGCACGAAAGTGCAACGTGCGCGCGTGCTATGGAACACAGGCGCACGAGACGGGAGAAACGCAAGACGCGCGCGAGGAAAGGGCTAGGGGGGCGCACGCAAAGTGGTAGTGGCGCGCGTGAATGAGTTGGCGCGCTCTAGCTGTTGCACCACTTTTTTTGCTTTCGGTATTGTTTATCAAGATTACTTTTCTTTTCCAGCAGACGGATGAGGGCGGTCGGTGTGTGTGAGGGGAAAAAATGGAGTGTCACGACGGAGTGGACACCGCCAAGAAGGTTTGGCTTTTAATTATAAGTGTTTCCATACAGGGGTACTTTTCTGGGAAACTCTGATTAGTAGTTTTGATGAAAAGCGAATTATTATTTTTTGTGCAGCCTTTGTGATTTTGTTTGGTTTTGTACTTACTCTATTTCCACTGCTCTATTTTCTACGCATTTTTGACCATTATTACTTTATTAATTGTGTATATTTCGATTACTAGGAACCGAATGTGTAACTTGTATGGTTTATGGCTAACTTTCATGTACAGACTCTTTATAAGCTTATGGGTGGTCTATTTATATTGTTGCCACTTTAGCGACTGGATAAAATTATCACTAATTTCGATTCATCGCATTAATAGTGAAGTAATAAGAAGAAAGAGGAAAGAAAGGGAAGGGAAGAAGCGAGCAAGGAAAGGGCAAGCTGCGTGCGTGGTCCTTGCACGATGCGCGCACGATAAGGGCACGACGCGCGCCAGCAAAGGAAAGGGTGCTCGCGGCCGCGCCGCGCGCTCCCCTTCCTGGCGCGCGTCGCGCGCGAAAAGTCTGGAGAAACGATCAGGTTTCGGCCAAACGCTAATGATAATCTCTTGACCAAAAAGGATTGCGATTCTCTGTGAACGTGAACTGTATGCGGAGGCATGTTTCAGTGTCAGAATGAAAAGGGGGGATTATCGGTGTCACGTTGCATGGAAAGCTCATTAGCGCCTGTTTGGTACAGGCCGTCCCCAGTCTGCACCCCTACCTTGCTCCCCTAGAAATTTGCATAAATTATCCGTCCCCATAATTCCCCCCCTTTCACTAACCCGTGTTCCACATCAGCATTCCGATGGCCATGCCGAGACGATTGATCGTTGGAATTGCAAGAATGTTGCCTGCAACAGTATCCGTTCGTCCCGAATCCAAATCTTGACGTAAATATTTTCTGCCCACGTTATACACTACGAGGGTGTAAAGAGATACGGTCTCATTGGACTGTTTACTCGTTATTGCCACAGCGCATCTCAGTAGATACATAATATTCTGGAAGTGCAAATGTTGAGCAAACGATTTGTCCAGATTTCGCGGTAAGAGCTCTCGCACAGAAAGCATTTTGGTCCATTCACTTCACATTTAGAAAGTTGTGGGTATGATGGTCCAGCTTTTCCATTCTTTTTTGTTCCTAATGTATTCGTCTTCATTTGTTCTTATTCGCACTTCAATTCACGTCAAAACTCTTTGTCTATAGATACGTCAGCCTGTGTCATAAATATAATCCTTCCTAATAAGTTTCACTATTTCCTCTTTTTCTTGTTTTATCTATGCATTTCCTTGTGAGATTGCAGTAAAGTTATTATTATTATTATTATTCCCGGTGATCTGCATAAACTATCTATCTAGCAAGAGTCTCTCTCACCGGTGGCCCAGAAGGCGCCGCCGAGGAGCGAGAGTGGATAGAAGCCGGGCATGCCGCGGATGACGAAGACGGCCAGTCCGACACACGCCGACCCCGTGCCCATCACCCACTGCGTGAACATGCCTGCATAGACACGGGATCCTCCTCATTCAGGATCCTGCCCTTTTCAGGATGAGGATCCTGAAAAGAAAATCAGGAAAAAGATTCAGGATGAGGATCCTGAAAAGAAAATCAGGAAAAAGATTCAGGATCAGGATCCTGGCTTCCATGTTTATTGTTTTTACGGTTTACGGCGATGGAACCCATCTGTCTCCCTGTTCACGATTTGTACGAATTCTCGCAATATTTGTCAAGTTTCATATCAAACCTGTACGAAAATCAAGCTTTTCGTAGATCACGGTAGATCGACAACAATTGAAGCGGGGGGGGGGGGTTTACCGTCGTGCGGGTCGAACTTGCGCACGGGCACCCACATCGTACCGAAGAGGAACGAGGCGAGGCCGGCCGAGAGGAGACCGAGGACAATGGACATCTGGGAGATCGAATAGGTAGGTAGGAAAAATAGATCGATCGATCGATCGATCGATTTATTTCGCTTGCTGAAAATAATAATAAAAGGCTAATAGGGAACAGCGAAAGGGAAAAGAATGGATCGGAACACATTTATGAATCAAACAATTAGACCCAATGCGCAAACGACGCCTGATTTTCAAGCATTGCAACTAGACATTAACGATTATGTGTTTTAAACAAAGGCAGTCAAAAGAAAAAAGCGAGATATGACATATACTAGATATTTATCCGTTGACAAAATTCGCATGCTGTGCTGCTTTATCTGCACTGCACACGCAACAATAATATTCCTGAGAGGCAAAATTAAAACTGCCGGGACCCTCCACTCTGCGGCACATATACGGTAGGTCAGCTGGGAATCGGAACATGGAATACAAGAGAGAGTGATACAAGAGAGAGACATGGAATACAAGAGAGAGTAATCCTCTTCATCTGCATATTTACTCGCACCCATTTCTCTCTAGTGATTTCCGGAAGTTGAACAACTTTCGGTTCATGCTTTGCAGACTTGAAAAGATTGATTCCCTAACGAATAACGTCCCTTTAGTCGGTAAGTTTGCCAAGATGAGATCATGGGGATCAATTCTCTGGTAAAAGCGGGTCGACGAATGAAAAGCGACAAGCGACAAATTGAAGACGGTGCTGTTCGACGGACGCGGTCGAAAAGAAACAACCGGTTATGGCTCCGGCCAGGTGGGGGAAGATGATTGATGAGCTGAACTGTAGCTGCTGACGGTGTCGCGCCTTTGCATGCACATATTTCTATGATGTTCTGAGATTGGGTACGTTTCAATAATATTCGCGTGATCAAAGCAATTACGTAATATAGTACACAAGTTTGTATAATATGAAGATGTGTATTGTGGATTAAAAAGATCCGTCGGAAAATCATACCGAATATAAGGCGAAAGAGTGTGCAAAAGTGAGAGAATTTGGCTCATTTTGAACTGAAGAAACTGACGGATCGGTTTATTCCACTATATATACCTATTATGAAATGTGCGCATCAAAAGGTGCGTCTAGATAGTTACCGAGTCAAACACATATTGCACATACTGCGCAGTGTTCTGCCGCAATGTAAAAATAGGTTATCCACAACCATTAAGACGTGAGCAAGGAAATGACGGTGTATTCTTACCACGGGGATTGCGCTTCAATCGTTACTCCGTAATACAACGATCCCCGAACGATCCCCGATCTTTTGCCAGTGCATTTGCTCGTTCATGTTAACTAAGCTGTGAGCAGCACAAAAGGGAAGCGGCGAAAACAGGGATCATATCAGAGATCAGGTGCAATGAGAAACTAGTCTATTTAGCAGCTCCGTGATTGCATTGTCGCAGAATTTCCTGAAACTATAACTTCATTTTTCGAGATTTATGGTGCAATACGGAAATGATCCCGGAACCAGGATCTGTTCAAGGGCATTGTTTTCCGTGCGAAAGGGCAGAACGTTGTCCGACTGCAGTCTAGTTATCCTCACAGCTTTCGCATTGGGCTGGTTGTGCATACAAAGGGACCTTTACGAAGAACTAGTAGGCTAGACATGAGCACAATGTGTTTTGTGTTTCGACCACAAAAATACCACGTTGTTGTTCATGACCGGATTGCCGTCGATGAAATGGGGATCAACGCAATTGCTGGCCGATCTTTGTAAAGCGAAGCAATAGCTTGTTTCTCTCCTCACGTATCTAGACAGGTAGCGAGTAAGTACTATAAGAAAATGCGATAATATGATAAGCAAACAGTCGCGGATTACTGTAGAAATGGGGATCAACTTGTGAGCGAACTACAGCGAAGCGAGCGAACGTGTAAAAAAATAAGCATTTCAACATATGCATTATTCAACGTGAACGTTGAGTAATCTAATTGTACTTCTTGGGATCATCTGCTTGAAGTCTAGGAAAATTTGCATGACTGACAGTAATCTACTCACAGAAAACATAATTAGTTGCAAACATTTTGAGAACAAAAATCTGACGTTTTCATAACTCCACAAGTTGGGGATTGTGCTCCTTACCTAGTTGCATTTACAAGTTCTTGTCAAACATTACAGAATGAGCACTCGTATTCAAGATTTGGTTTTTATTGCAGTAGGCAGAAACGTCCGTCGGTAGACTTATTCCTGATATTGAAAAGTTGCTTCTTTGAGATTTTCGAAATTCCAAAATCTAAGAGATTATGGAATGTATACATACACACAAGCGTACAAAATTTGCAGTGATTTGCTAGTAACAATCATTTGACCGGTCGGGTACATTGTTTTGGTCACATCGGACAATTTTTCCGAAAGGTAATCGTCGCATTCTGTGTTCATCTTGTCAGTGCGACGTTTCGCACGTTTATTTTCCCATGTATTTTCTACCTGAAATGGATCTTGATTTATAAAACACTATTTATGTAGACAATTTCAATGTCTTCTACAATCTTGCAGAACGTTTTTCGTGAAACCCCTTCGGATATATATATATTTATCATCGGGCAGGCCGAAACGAAACATAATTATAATAGAAGTATAAATGTAGTCTCCAGAGGGGGTAGGGGATGGCACAGAGTGAAGAGAATGAGGCACAGAGTGAAGAGAATGACAGAGTGAAGAAAATATGTTCTTTATGAAAACTTTGTGTTCGTACCTATTGTTTGCGCGCAAGAGCGGAGTATTTTTCTCTACTCCATCTTCTTCGTCCCCAATCTCTTGAAGATCCCGTTCTATAGCAATCAGTGCAGAGTGCTGCCTGTATCCAATATTGTTGTGATGTCGCTGGCTCCCCCCTTGATCCCCCCCTCCAATCCTCTACTTAGTGTTGCGGGTGTAGCCTTGCCTTAGGGAGGGCTTAACCCTGGTCTTACTTGCTTAGTTAGGTATACGTGCGTCAACGTATGCTTACTTTATTCCCTGTTTTGCACGTGTAATCCATTCGTAGTTGCTCGTAGTTGTTCATAAGTCTTGATTGGAACTGATTATTCGTAAATATTATGGTTGAGGAAAACGTTTTCATCATCCCTACTTATGACGAGAGATCGAGACGGTATATGAAGAAGGTGCAGTTGAAGTAGGAATAAGTTTACTGCCAGAACTCTTTCATCACCAATATTCCGCAGCTCACGTGATAGTTGCCCAGCTGTTTCGTCATGACTACACTATTCCGAAGCCAATAAAGGTTGCCTCGGCTCGGAGGGAAAGACAGAGGGAGAGGAAAGCGGGGAAGAGAAGGAGAGTGACGGAGTGCCGTCGCCGTTTTGAACCAACGCGGAAGTAGAATCGGAAAGCGAGCGGAGATACGTAGATTGTGCCGCCTGCTTTGGCTACACTAAAGTCGGCACCTTTGGAAGTCAAATATCCTCTAAAGAAGGCAAAAATGTGCCGTTTTGCCCCCTACGGTATACCACTTTCGCTTACGCTGTAGCGACAGTGGTGTAAAACGATATGTCGGTAGGTCGGTAAGACCCTGGGGAGAAGGGGTGCTAATTTTCTATTGTGCGAAGCGCATTGTCGGCAATAGTCGGGGCTACACTGAAGCCACAGTGTTCAAAAATGTTAAGCGAACGAGCCGAAATGCCTAAGATACGGTGTTTTCCGTGCGAGAGTTCCTACCGAAATCAGGGTTATTTTTCGGCATCTTGTTCGCTTAACATTTTGACTGTTGTCAGAACACTGTGAAGCCTCCGCGGAAAAGGCACGGTTTTGCAGCTGGCTGACAGAGGCGACTCTCGTTAGCGAGAGCGTTTTAGGCTTTTTCACGAGAAAGAACGCCTTTCGAGGGAGACCGAAGATCTCCCCTTTCTCGCTTTCACCTAGACTCCTTTACGGCATCTCTGATTTCCGCTGCGGGGTGACGTACAAGAAGAGGCCGTTTTCCTGTTCCACGTTCGTTTCTCCATCTAAATGTATTCCTTGATGACCGTAAAATAAGATGTTCTTTGTTAACCTTTTTTGCGCATCAACGCATAATGAGCCGCGGATTTCCGTTCGTTGTCCTTCCTTCTGTTCTGTAGCGAAAAAGGCGTATGTGAAAAACTAATCACACTTATATCCAGTGCATGAAACATAACCGTCGCGGTTTCGGCAGCTCTACTCTAGACTTGTCCTCTCTTCCAAGCACGGCAGATTAGCGCCATGGTCGGTCTCTGTTCTCGCCGGTTGACTCTCGGTGCAAGCCGGCACTGCGAAACCCTCACTAGACATGGAGTGCTTGATTTGCCGCGGAGAAGCCCCCTAATAGCTATAATAGTTCATGAGTCAAGTGCACGATGCGTGCGCTTATACTGAACGGAGCTGTGATGCATGCTTGGGATCTGTTTACGCACGGCATTAGTCGTAGACAGATAAGCACGATCCTGGTCACTACAGGATAGACAGCACCCACACGGTTGCACGCAGTGGGCTACAGTATACCGCGTACTTACTGCTAAGTTACCTATTAGCCTATTATAGTTAAGGAAAAAGTTCCATCAGTCGTCTCATTCCTACTTTCGACGAGAGAGCGAAGCGGTATGAAGAGAGTGCAGACAAAGTAGGAATGGGTTAACTGACGGAACGTTTTCGTCGAAAATAGCTATTAGTACCCACGTATTAGTGCCTACTGAATTTCAAGCAACTGCTTTGCATGATTTCGGATCAATCCAGACCTTTGTTGGACCACTTTATAAGGACAACATTGCTCCGAAAGACTACGCTAAACTGACAAGGTTGTTGTGTTCTGGAATATCCAGTCTCGAACTTCATCCAGCTCATCGTTAAGTGAACAAATGACGCAAACTTACTGCGTCTGGAGCGCTGTCTGAAAGGTAAATATTATACAATGATGGGCTTTACATAGTCTATGTCGCTCATTCAAGACATGGATTGACCATTCCATTTGGATCTTTATTCCTTGCCCTTTGAGAGATGAAGCATATCCATGAAAAAAGACTCCAATCGAAAGCTCCAATTATGGATGGGCCAAACTACACTCTCCTTTTTGTAGGTTTGTGTGTATGGGCTAAATACTGCTTGCTCATTCTGTTAGCTATGCCCCCACATTCCCCAAACATCTATTTACATCTACCTTAAAGCCGGAACGCATAGTTATATTTTACGATGTTAAGCAGAGTTTCCCGCATTTTGAAGCAGACTTTCTTTCACCTAGGGTATCTCATAATTGGTTATTTTAACTCTAGAGGCCGAGGAACCTAAGATGCGGAATGATTATATATTCTGTTTTTCTCTTCTATTTCACATTTTTACGCTTACGATCAGCCATTGTTCGCGTAGCATTGTACATATGCGCAAACAGGATGCTTTCTAATGATCATTTTTGTACGCATAGCAGAGATCTTCACGAGACTTTTTCATTCAACCAAAGCCGTACAATAGTTTGTTCAATATGCGTAAGCACAATTACATAAAATGAAAGAGATGAAGGAAGCTGACGACAGAATAAGGTGGAAAAGGTGGTGTTTCTAGAGAAATAATATTTCGTTTTCTGTCCAAAAGGGCAAGATGAATTCTAATCGAGGCGAGATTTAGTCCATCCTTCATCCCCTCTTGTTCATTCGACCGTTGTGTGTTGGACACAGGAGAGCCTGTGCAATCCCATGCCATGCGTAGTGGAGGTTGATCTCTTTATCCGCATGAAACGTACCTATTTTACGGCTTGCCATTCCGCTCTTGTCGAGAAATGCTTGGGCTTCATTATCCGCGTGTCATATGTCTGCTTTTTTGGGCTTTGAAAAATAATAGGGAGAGAATCCCGACTCACTGCTTGCTACAAAGTTCACGCCAACTAAAAAACCCTCGCTTTCACTGTTGCCAAAACACGGAGTAGCCCGCTACCATAATTCGACTACCTACGGAAGCTCGTTTCATTGTAGTATTTCCGGCATACTCGCCAAACGGTAGCTCAAGCTTTTTAAAGTTTTTAAAGCCGAGCTTAAAGGAGCCGGACCACGAGTTTCTGACCATATTGGTTCTTTACGTCATTCAGTAGATGTAATCATCCTGATCGGGTATTCCGAGTTTTATGCGATTTCATTTACTCTCCGCAGAGTAGTGAAGGTGCAAAGAGCAACGCGCTTTTCACAAAATCGGATATATTAGCCGACTGAGAAGAGATATAGCTCTGATTTATTGACAAAATGATTTTTTGCATTGTTCTGCCGCGCGATTAATCCCCCTCGGCGACCGGTCACCGACTTTCAAACAACCATAAATAATTCAAGAATAAAGCGAGCTGTGAATTTCAAATTTTGCAGAGACCCAGCTTACCATGAATTACACGGCTCCTACAAATTTTATTTCGATATCTTCAGAAATAATTGAACTACATGCCTCTGTTTGAAAGTCGGTGACCTACTTTTGGGGGAGATTAATCGCGCGGCAGATCATTTTAGTAAAAAGAACGATCGGAAAAGATGGGCGGAAAGGCCTAAATTGATATATCAGGGTAGCGCAGGAATTCAAATCATACCGTACTCGTAGGCCGGCTCCTTTAAAAGCTCGGCTCAGCCTTTAATGCAAATCGCGTATCACACGCCTGGCCATTTCCTGATTTGCCCTTTAATCGGCAGCGAGACCAACGCACTTGGTCAGAAAGCTGGGATTGGGGGGATAGAGGGCGGATTGTAGAGAAGCGTTCACGATGTGTGCCGTCGTGGTACCCCCTCCGGGCTTCGGAAGCCCTCCATGGACGACGCAAATATGCATCGCTTTCTCGGTATGGTAATAGGTGTAAGGGTGTCTAGAGACTCCCCTGTTCGAGAGCATGCTACTACGTCTTCTTTGATAATTAACGCAACGCATTGAGATTTTATATAGTGGATTAAAAAGATCCGTCGGAAAATCATTCCGAGTATAAGGCGAGAGAGTGTGCTAAAGTGAGAGAGTTAGACTCATTTTGGAACGAAAGAAACTGATGGATCGGTTTATTCCACTCTATATACTCATAAAACATGTGCACACCGTGGAAATTCGGTAGCTATCGGCGTAGCAAGTCCCAGCTTTTAGGGAATTTACACGGTGTCTGTACGCATCAAAAGGTACGGTTTGGACAGCTCTAGATATAGTAGTATCTATACTTTCCTAGTTAGCGAGACGAGTTCCCTCATTCTAGCAATCAGCAGTTAGTCAGTACCGTGCACCGAAGGTGCCTATAACCCTCGCCGGAGCAGAATTTCGATCCACACTCACGAAGGCAGTTCGGGGGGATTACCGTGCTATCCTGCTTCATTCCCACTATACTCTAGTCCATGCAGCTTTCGGAACTGCATCTTCTCGCATATTATTTCGAAGCTTTCACATTTGGATAGAGCTCGTAGCGCAGCGATCAGCGTATTGGAGCCGTCTTTGGCATACTCTGACGTGATATTAGTTTATATAATACGTGAAAAACAACCGCGAAAAAGAACCGACTCGACGTGATCCTACCTGCATGGAATACGCTGTGCTCATAGGCGAAAGCCGCTTCCTTTGTTCATCTCGCACTCATAAACCCAATCTCCCCTTATGACAGAGATCACTCGGCGCTATAGCGGGGTGTGTGTGTGTGTGTGTGTGTGCGTAGATATTATGGACGAAAAGGTTCCCGTCAGTAAATGCATTTCTACTTTGTCGGGACTCTCTACAGACCGCTTCGCTCTCTCGTCGAAATTAGGAATGATGACAACTGACGGGAACATTCTCCTCAACCATACAATATGTACGCCGGCTAACGACAGTCTAGTCACTCAAAGGGGGGCGGCCGACTGATAAGATAAGACCGACTGCTCATTGGCAACTCCCGCATTTCTCCCCCAAATTTTCTAGCAAACAAAGCTATCCATATTCCACCTATCCGGGGAGAATAATCAATCAGAACCCTCTTGATGACTTTTTGAAGATAGAAATGGCGAGAACCGCGTTTCCCTCAACCTTACCGAACTCGGAAGTGGAGTAGCTCACGTGCTCCTCACGCGGACAGCATCGCACATTACTCTCGGGTCGGAAAGGTGAATGGGAAAGCGAAATCACGGGAGACTGATCGGGGCGTAAGTTCATTGTGCGAGGTGTTGCTATTCATCGGTTGACGGCCGACTAATCCCCCTCCTTTCAGTTCGTCCACAGTTCGTGAGTGGTGTACTATGGGAAGAGATGCGGTGATGCGCTCTACTTACAATGAGAGGGGCGTAAGCCATTGAGTGGTAGAGATGGCTGAAGAGGGGAGTTAGTTTGGGTACGGGCGCACCGAGAGATGAGAGGAGAGCGATAGGAGGGAGGGGAGGGAATGCGATAGAGATCGACATACCAACCCGACGACTCTTGGGACGGTGGGGCGATGAACCGAGAGGCGAAAGATGGGCACATAATGCGCAGTACACCTTGCTGAAGGTTATAGTTCAGCCATTACAGGGATAAGGATCACTATTAATTAATCATGAAATAATATTATTACAAGACATGGATGGAATTTTCTATAATCTTTTTGGAACCTTCCGTAAGGAAACCTTCGAAAAGCTAGGTGATGAGCTTGTTTTTGGCGAAGGCTGCATCCGTACAACGCAACCTAACTCTGGGTTACGGAGCCAAAAAGCAGCTTTCCGAACCAGCTTCTATATGAGATTCGCATGCATGTATATGTCGTTAAAACTAAATAGCTCATCCAATCAAATGTCTCTTCCACCGTCACGCCTCAAGATGAAAGCGGGGTGAAGCGTATTCGAGCACACGACTCCGTCGTCCTTTCCGCATCATAACGGTATCATGTAGCGGCTAATCCTGAGAACAGCGCGCTTTTAATCGAATTGTGCCCCCCCGATCGACCGCGAGAGGAGACTATCTATCTCTCTAGCTGGTTTGGCGAACTTGTGGTGCACCCGGACGGTCGGATTGATGTTAGATACTTTGCACGCAGTTCCCCCTCGTCCCCCCCCCCCGAAAGATCGATCGGAGAAGAGGAACGTTGCAATTCGTACAAGGGAACGCATTAGTTTTATTAGTTAAATCTTCTTGACCGGAAAAAAGTTCAAAGATTCAGCTGAAGAGCATACTTCAAATGCACGGATAGCTAGACGGTCGAGATGTCTTATTCCGAATGATATGCAGGCAGACCTTATCAGCAACGTCCCAGTACGAAGTATACCGTAGCTGGGGCTATCGCTATCGACCATTAAAAGAGGCGTAATCGGCCAGAATTCTCTCACCGTCGGAGAATTGTCTCATTGTCAGACGCACTTTGCAGCCGTCCAAGGACATCGATCAAAGTGTGTGATAACCATAAAAGATACAACCGGCGCGATAGCAGACTGGAAGTATGCAGGCGGTTCTTTTTCTCAGAGATCTGTCGTTAGATTCGGCAGCGGAAGAAGAATACAAGTGATTCTGGTTGCCATATAGTCGAGGATTCTCATGATTCTCTGCTACCATCTGAACTAGGCACCTCAGTTCATGTACATATCTATTCGCAGTGGTTCGGCTCGTCTCGTCGAGGTCCCTTTAAACTGTCTTCGGTGGAGTAAACCTTGCACCCGACCGTGATACGCGCGATCGATGTACTCACTCTCCCTTTCCAACTCTCCGAATTCCCCCCCTCCCCCCTCTCACTTTCCCCTGCTCTCTCGTGGTCCCCGTCTCTTTCCCCTGTCTTTGAAGACAAAGCGGGGATGGGCGATAAACGCACGTCGATTGCACTCTGTACTCCTTACAATTAACGGGATCGACTGGAGCCTTTCCACAGCTTTTTCCGAAAGAAAGGGGAAGTGTCTAATAGCGAATTGGCAGCTAATTTTTTATTTACTACACTATGGCTGAATGAATCTTCACCAAATTTTGGAAGCTCTTTGGATTTTGGCCTTAATTGAACACTAGAAATGCTGTGACAGCTAGATATGTGACGACGTTCTTAGTACTCATACTTCTGTATGCGTAGAGCAGTGGTAAGAGGGCGGAGCTGCCAATCAGCCTTTTCGAGTTCAAATCCCTCATGGGATGTGAATGAAATTGGGTGGTATGGTGCATCTCTTTCCTATAGCTGCGAAAATACTGCTAATCAGTGTAACTTGTAAAGTGGAATTATACAATCTTCGACACTATATCGCGATAATCTCCCAAAGGCGAGTGATTACTATGCCCTTGGTCACTGTCCTCTCCATCTTTGCTGTACATAGAACGGGATGAGGGTAGAGAGCATCATGGTGACCGTAAGCTGATCGTAATCAGGCTGAATCGTCTCGAATCGAGGCCGTCTCTAGAACGAGAGCGCCGACTAAACTAATTCCTTCCACGTCTTTACGCTCTTCACACCGCTTCGGAAGTAGGAATGCGACGACTAACGGAACTTTTTTTCAACCATAACTTGGAATAATTCCGGCAAGGGGACGGTTGTGCGGCAATATGTACCCGGTCGACAACAGTCTATCCATCTCTCAACCTATCCCAACCCTCCCTTGTCTCGCAGTATTGTGCACCGCAATCGGATCAGCATCAGCAAGTCAAAGGGAGAGGGTGTCTGCATGAATTTGAGCCGATCAGCGGAATACATAAAGATAGCCTTAAGGCTTAAAGTTGTCCTTAGGGCGCCTTAAGGACCAACTGCACTTAGGCGGGTCTTAAGGCTCGTTCGTGATCTGGGTTGTGACGCACCTTCAAAAGCCTACTCACGAGGGGTGCACCTATTTCGGGGAAAAGAACACAACGGGAAACTTGGACCCAAGAGGGGGATCGGAAAGGGCTTCAAGCTCCTCACCAAGATCACACTAAGATCACGCCTTTACAGTTAGGCTAAACCCCCCCTCCACCGGGGTTAACCACAGAAAAGAACGAGCAGCGGTGGATCGTACGCCGAGTAAGTGGAGTCGTTATAGCTACTATTTCGTTCCGTCCGTAAACGCTCATTCCTATTTCGTCTGCATTCTCCTCACAACGTTCCGGTCTCTCATTGAAAGCGGGACTGACGGCAACTGACCGAACGCTATACCCAGCCATATAAGAGCAAAACGGTCAGGATGGAATCACGCTGCAGAGGCAAACTGGCAAGAGGCCACTAGGATTTTGCTTTCATAGTAAGATTCCATCCTGACTTTGTACGTCGCCGGGTCTTATACGGTTTTCAGTTCAGTTTTACACCTTTATCTGGAGTGGTTCTGGGTCCAAAGGAATCCACTGATAGTCTTATACAGTGCCAGTGCAATATGCCAGAAAGTGGCCTTGTCAGTATCTATGCTGTTGGCTCGTGATTAGAGGATACGAATCGCATACTTTTGATTCCTATGTTTCACGCATCATTCATAACCGCGACGCTTCTGGCCGCCAAAAACAACGAAACATATCGTCGAAAAGTACACAATTCGTATCCTCTACTCGTGATCGTCTCTTGTGGGTTCGTTACACCGGCCAAGTAGTCGAATCGCAATGTACCCAAGAGTTGGAAGAGAGAGGGAGAGAGAATGGGAGATAGTCAGTCGATTGATCGATCACTGTTGTGTCCGGTGGTAGGGTAGAGAGTAGGTAGGGTGGTGGGGAGTAGGGAGTAGGGGATAGGGGAGGGAGAGAGTAGAGGTACGCGTGGTTGATACTCTGACGTACCGGGAGCACAGAGCAGGAGATCAGACTCTCTCTGTCTCTGTCTCTCTTCGCTCTCTCTGCCACCCTCTCTCTCCCCTCCTAGGTACCTCTCATTGTCAGAGAAATTTCTGGGAAATATTTCCCCACGATTTGCACTTCGGGAATAATTCACCAGCCGGTTGGGGAACTTTCGACTTTTTGGGGAATTATTCCCTAGCGGGCTGGGGAATTTATTCCCGAAGTGCATTTCGTGGTGATATTTGTGGTGAATTTTCGCTCAATGTACCTCTCAGAGAGGCTGATCACGGTGAATGTTGGCCAAGAGTGAGTGAAACGACGAGACATTGAAGAAGAAGAAGAAGAAGAAGACGGAGAAGGAGGTGAAGAAGGTACAGAGTTCGCCGCTTTCCTGGTCATTGATCGAAATTCTCTGCCTATCTCAACCTTTTCCTTCTCCCTCTCTTCTTTCCTCTCAGAGTGGGTACACTGTACACCCAACAAAGTAGGCATACAACCCATCGCTCTCTCTCTCCCTCACACAGACTCTTCCTATCGTTCTGCCTTACCTCTACTCACAAAGTTTTCCATCGCTCTACATCTGATCATCAACCAATCCACCAACCTCTACCGTGTTGTTTGCGTAAGTTTAGGAGGCTAAACGAAAATAATCGGGCCATTATATATCTTATGGAAAATTTTCTAACAATAAGGCGGCCGTGGGCCGAAACCTTTCAGCCGATCATAACACGCTCTTTCCATTGCCTGGAAAGGTGTGATTGGCATATGCCAGTGAGAGCGCAGATTGTGGCTATCGATAGGGGTGGAGTGATAGGGAGGGAAGGTTGGGAAGGGGGGGGAGGGAAGCAGGGAGAGAGATTGGAAGGTAAAAGGGAGAAGATCAGGGTCGCGCGCAGTGTGCGCGCAGTACGGTGCACTCGAACCGCGAGTGCGAGCTTTGAGAGCGAAATTTGCACCTCTCCTACACTTGTTAGCGCGAAAATTCCCCAGCTGGCGAGGGAAATTTCGCACTGCGTGTCGAGTGCCTTTAGAGCGTTCTCGGCTGTTGTAGATATTTTTGGGCTTTTTCTTTACAATTAGCATAATAAGAAGGCATCGCTTTTGCAACAACACCTATGATAGATAAAAATACCAAGCGAAAAATAATCCAATTAGATGGCGACTATTTCACCGTCTTTGCTATAAATGCGAGCTTTTCGAGCTGGATGCAGACATTTCCGCACAAAAAGACTTCTGGGGTCATCAACTGATAGCTTACATTTTTTTGCAGAGACTTTGTATTACGTAACGGGAGCCGGATTACACGTATAAACTGCTTTTGTGGGTTTGGTCGATCCGGAAACATGCCGAAATCTCGTTTTTTGTGGAAACGTCGGTATTCCCAGTTTACCGGTCCCTTATGCTGTTTCGGTGCTCGAGAACAAGCGGAGGAATGCCTATGAGCCTTTCAGGCGTTGCTTCTTCGCCCCCACAAGCGGTCGTTGAGGGGCTGCCAGTCTTTTATGCCTTGTCTCAAGGACCTTCGAAAGGCAGCTAATTGATATAGTTCCGCATTCCTCCATTCCCCCCGCCCTTATTTACTATGCCTTTTCTTGAGTCCTTTAGGGCATATTCCTTCAATTTTTTTACCAAATCTGAGTCCCCGAGAAGATCCAACAAACGGGCTTCCAAAGCCCACCTTCTAGCTGTAAGTATAGAAAGTTTCGCTGGTGGCCCTGTTTTCCGATCCACCGAGAAAGGCGCATTTCGACGTGAAAAATGGCGAAATGACAGGCCAAGTATAGTCTGGAAAATCGGAACGTATAATTCGTGATTCCGCCGCTACGGTGTTTAGCGATTTTTTCACGCTTTGAACCGATACCATTCCGATCCAATACAAGATATCAGGAACATGGATAGCTTTTTGAGATCAGTATTTCCTATAGCTTCGCATAGTACACATTAGAACTTGATAAGATCAGTTTGAAAGGTACCGAAATCGGTGCTACGACCGGAACTATTATATCTTCCATTTTTCTCTACTATAATAATATGGCGCGGGAAAGTGTCCCCTCCCCGATTCCCTCTCAACTTCTCGCACTCCTTTCTGCGTGTCCTTTCACAGTGTGCTTTGTGCTTTGGTCTGCTAGTCAATTTTCGCAATGCGCATGTGTGTGTGCGAGAGAGAGGTCTTCGCACACTCCCTTCCCCTCCCCTCCCCTTTCAGACTACACTCTAGTGAAGCTGAAAGTCCCTCTCCTCCTTTCACTCTATCTCTCCGCTACTCTCGTCGTCTGGCACTCTAGGCGCCCTCTCTCGTTCTCATCAAAGACTGCTTCCTCGTCTCCTCCTCTCCTCCACTCTGTTCTTTGTTGGTCTGCGTCTCTAACCACTCCCCTCTTCTCCTCTCTTCCCTCTCGGTGCACAGGTACGCAGAAGGGGGGGGGCGGAGTCCCCCCGATACACACTCTCCCCCCTCCCATCCTCTCCACTCATCGCTCGCTCGCTCTCCGAGTGATCTTCGAAAGTCTCTCTCCCCTCTCCCCTGTCTCTCCGCCCCTCCCTCCCCTCACAAGGGTAGAGAGTGGGTCCCAAGGAGGAAGTAGTCTCCGAACCCGTCCCTTTCCTTCTGTGTCGTTCTTTCGCCTCTTCTTTCTGCATTCTT
>LS915203.1:25251-85771 GCA_900490955.1 Micoletzkya japonica
AGATTATAGGTAGTATCGAAGGTCCATTCGCTTCTTCCGTATCCATCTAGCAACGCCGTTTCATGCTCTCCTCCGTCTTCCTCCCCTTTTCCTCCTCTTTCCCTCTCCTCGCCTTTCCCTCTCCGTGGCTCGCCTTTAAACCGCGACTACTTCCGTGTTGGAAACTACACACACACCAACACGTGCCTTCGGGCGCTCATTATAGCCCCCGGGGGCATGCGTCTAGAAGAGTGCTTACAGTGCACAACGTGTCTCTTTTTTGAGGCCAAGCAGTAGATCGTTGGGTTTCGTGGCTTTTGTTGCGCTATCAATGCACAGTGTTCTAAATGTTAAGCGAACGAGCCAAAATGTTTAGGATAAATGTTTTCCGTGCGAGAGTTCTTACCGAAATCAGGGTTAATTTTTCGGCATCTCGTTCGCTTAACATTTACACTGCTGACAGAACATTGTGAATGGGGCTAATAGACTGCTTATGTTAGTTAGCTTGCGTGTCGCTCACCATTGTCTCGCTGGCAGAACTACGCTACTCCCTGGGGATACTGTATCTGCTACAGTATCTGCTACAGTACCCGCGGGTACTGTAGTTCAAGCGGCCGGGTCGTACAGTATCAGCAACTCTAGCTCTCTTTCGCCGCAAAGTTCAGGCGGCCGGTTTGTTGATCTTTCAAACTCCGGACCCAATTCTAATGTTCAGGTGTGTGTTTGGGGGTGGCTATATCCGTACTCAATATGGGCCCAGCCGCGTTCTGAATCACTGTGTGCTGTGTGTCGTAGTCGCTTGATCAGCCTCCCTAGTACCTTCTTTCCCCCTCTCCATTCCCTCCTCCTCCCTTTTCCCTTTCAACCGCTATCAATCGTCTTTCTCTCCCCCTCCTCTCCTCCCTTCACATTGTGTAGCATGTCGGTGCGAGTGTACCCGACCCCGAGGAAGATATCTATGAAAGTCGAGAGAGCGCCAGACGACGAGAGCACGGAGAGAGAACGAGGTGATGGGCGAGAGAACGCGACGATCGGGGAGCGCGCAGACGGGCAGAGACGCAGAGGGAGACGGACTCGATCCCCATCTCTACGCTCTTCTCTTCCGTCACACGTATGAGGGAAAGGTTGGGAGGGAGGGAGAGAGAAAACGCGTTTAATGTCAGAGCACCACCATCAACACGATCATCACTAACGCCGGTGAAAGGGGAGAGACAAGGTTATCAGGGGTACCAACTATCGATTGATATCGATCGTGAACGATCGCTGTACCATCAGCAATCACTCTAGGACTGGCGAAAACTTCTATAGTACGGTAGCCCTACCGTAATCCAACAGGGCTCTTCCCCACCTCTCAGTAGTTGTCTATTCGTACTTAAGTTATCGCAACCGGGGACCGTTAACTAGACAGAGTAGATGGGTTGACTATGCGTGAGAATGTGTATGCGTGTGTGCAGAGCATCGTTGTTATGCACGAGAGAGTTCTCCCTTCCTCCGTGTAATACAGGTTATTCTACAGTCTGCTCCCGACCGACTACAGTACCCACGCCTTCCGTAACAAAAGAGCCGCGGTGGTCTGCAGCCGGGCTAGATCCCGCCGCCCGCCGCGTCGCGGGCGGGCGCTCTGCCACTGAGCTACGGTCGCATAATTCTGATCTTTGGGCCCGTTTTTTCCGGTTGCATCCTTGCACCGCCTACTACCGTATACTTCCACTGCCGCCCTACCGTAATCTCCCCTCACCACCACTATGGTATAGCTATTAGCCACTTCGACACCCCTACTCCCCCACCCTATCTTCCTCCCCTACACTGTTCTTCTTCCCCCGGTCCGTGCAACAAACAGGATGCGTTGTACGGTCGAAGATCACAGCCCGCCGACTTTTATTGTGGAGAGTGGTGAAGGGAATAGGAATGGGAAAGGGGAGAGAAGGGGGAATGGGAGCGGTGACTCAGTCGACAACGAAGAGCATTCGACGATTTACATATTTGCCCCCCGCCCACCCCGATTGCCGATTCAAACATGGTGGCTTTATGGAGTCTACTAATAATATATTATAGCTAGTGAGCACCAATCTTGATCCGGCGGATTCGTTGAGCCCGAATTATGCCTTGTTTATAATGGGATTGATCTCTTTAGCGGCTTAAAATGGTTCAAGCCCAACCACCCTAGCTTTCTCGTCCAACTAGGATAAAGATCATTCCCGTCCACCTTTCTCTTGGCTCATGAGAATGAGGTCACGGTATCCCCCCTCTCGCGATTCCGTATCCCTCCGCACGAAACTCATATGAAGGGACGATTATGGATCGGTCTGACTGCGGTGATCATCGAACCTCGTTGATAGCCTTATCAGCACACCGCGCCCCTCCACAAGGGAGAGTTGGCAGTTCTCAACGCGCGTTTTCCAGAAGATCAATAGTCTTCTCGAGATCTCGCTGACCGTACCCTGATTTGGCGTCACGCCTGCGTCCTGATGGAACACCTTGATGTAGTCTCCTTTAAAGGAGGACCATTCGGTACCGTACTCATGTTAATGAACACCAAATAATTTGCATAGCGAGAGTGGGAAGGGCATAGAAGAGGAGCGTAGCCGTCAGGAATCTGAATAGATTACGGTGTTCCGAATGCAGTCTGCTTTAAAGCTCAGGAACTTGCTAGCGAACGGGTTGGCATGCAATGCGACCTTGTTTGCGAGTACGACAACGAGAAAGTACCGAGAGAGAGGTAGATAGTCATCCATCTTCTCCCTCCCCCGGTGAAGAGAAACACGGTACAGGGTACCCTGATCAACCCACGACACTTGATTGACCTAGCGTAGTATATCGATAGTGAGGGAGGGAGGGAGGGAGAGAAGAGAAGAGGAGAGAAGAGGGAAAGAGATAGGTGACACTCCTCTCGCTCTCTCTTTCTCGAACACTCCGCTTTGTTCAGTGGGTTGCCTCGCCCAAAGGTCGCCCCCCCCCCCTTCCACCAAAGCTACTCACTGGTACCAAGACTACGGTAATAGGATTGCCGACTATGTATAAACGCTTTTGTAGACCGGTCCGACCACTGGGTCCAAAATGTCTGCAGAAAACAGAAATTCAAAGCTTTTTCCATTTTTTCATAAAATCTCGCTTTCCCAACTCTACGTAGTCTCATCTTGTGTCTATGGCCCGGTCCAACACTATCCATTATCACGATCTCGTACCATCACTTTCCCGCTATCCTGGGAAGATGAAGCTAAGCTACCGTAATCTCTCCCCCAGTCTCTGCTTCTACTCTGCATCTCGTCGCGGTGTCCATTATAAACTCTCCTCCTTCCGCTTATTTCCTTCCCCCTTCCATCTCCCTTTCCTCTTCTCTTCCTTGCCAACCGCCCGTGGCTCACTGCGGCTGTTTTTTTTCTGTTCCCGATCTTTGTCGTTCTTTCCGTTCGTTCTTTTTTCTGCTGCTCCTTTCACAGTGTTCTAAATGTTAAGCGAACGAGCCAAAAATCTTAGGATACGGTGTTTTACGTGCGAGAGTTCCTACCGAGATCAGGGTTATTTTTCGGCATCTCGTTTACTTAACATTTGCACTGTTGTCAGAACACTGTGCTTTTCCACACATTCGGACGTATGTTTGTGTACAACTCGCGTTATCCGTTCACCCCCCCCCTCGCTGGATCAATCGCCTCTTGCAGCGGTTCGCTCGCCCCCTCCGGCTCGTTCCCCGGTCACCGCTCTTCGCTCCTCCTACCGTAACCCCTCGTCAGCCGGTCACGATAGCGCCCTCACAGCACACGACGTCGGACCCGTCGTCGTCTGCGACGGCAGCTGCAGTTTCCTCCGTGCCCCCCGCGACTACCCACGGCCAGGCCATGAGGTATACG
Organism: Micoletzkya japonica; assembly: GCA_900490955.1. Taxonomy (NCBI): domain Eukaryota; kingdom Metazoa; phylum Nematoda; class Chromadorea; order Rhabditida; family Diplogasteridae; genus Micoletzkya; species Micoletzkya japonica. The sequence continues at coordinate 29,079 of LS915203.1, forward strand.
GTAGAGCCTGTAGTCGAACACTGTCTATTATGCGAAATCTGTATTGAAAGACGAATTGGTTATAGTCTAGCTGTCTATGAAATAAATTCCCCGCTCGTATGTGGAGTCTTCGCTTATAGGTAGGGGGGCAGTGTAGCGCCGCGCTCACAGTAGGTAGGCGTTACACAGTGAAAAGCTAGTTATGCGTCGTTTGATGCACCCTCCCCTCCTCTCTTGCCTGTCGAATGTTACACGTATTGCGCACATCATCAAAGACCTTCGACGGGGTACGGTAGGCGGTGTCTACTACTAATGTAGCGGAAGTTACCAACGAACATCAAGAAGTGAAGGGTGGAGTAAGGGGTGTCAACTCTCTCCCTCCCCTTGTTGTTTTCCTAGTCCCGCCGTCAATGCTCTTTGGTGCTCGTGTGCAAAACGGCGCATTCCTGCACAATACTCTGGCAGCAAATGTTGAAAATGCAAATGTTCAGCAAAAGAGGTGCGCCGAAAAATAGCCGTAATTTCGGCAGCTCGTTCGTTTTAGCTCGTTCGCGTAACCTTTAGAGCATAGTGCCTCGCTATTGTGCAGCAGTACAAATCGGGGGGCGACGCTGTCCAAAGACTCGACGGGTTTCTTGTAGCCTTCGGAGATCGCGGCGGAGACTTTTGTGTAGTCTAGAAAGGGCGAACGGGGGTTCGCAGTCTTTTCTCCCCTCTTTTCCCCTCCCCCGCTCATCTTCTGTATGTGCTTGTGTCCTCTTTCGCCCCCCCCCCCTGACAAGCCGTTCCTCCCCTTCTCCCCCCTCTATAGTCCGTCCGTTGTTCGAAAGCACGGCAGATTAAGCCTAGCCGGGTGACTAGAACATAGACTAGGCCGTTAGCTCCGCCCCCTCCTGGTTCGGGATCTGTAGTTTCCCCGCTTATAGGGATATGAAATAGGTAGCTAACTGGGCTTCTTCCGCGTTCGATCCTTTGCCATCGGCGGAAGTTGCCTACGTAAGTTGGGGCGGAGACTAACGTAGCCTCAGGGGTGTTAGGGGTATTCCATGCGGCTACCGTATCCTTCTTCTACCATACCCTCTGACCTACCGTACCCCTCTTCAGTGAGGTCGTCGCCACGGAGATTCCGGCCGGGACGCAGGTCGTGGTCGAGGCTGAGCTTCTGACTTCGGACGTCGATCATACAATCGCAGCTCAGGCGGCCGCCGCTGCCGCCACTCTGGTGAGGAGGGGATGGGGTACGGTAATAAAAGGGGGGAGTAGTACGGTGGGACACTTATGTAAACACGGTAGTAAGAGCGAGAGTGTTTGGGGGATTACGGTAGGATAGCTATAGTAGCAGCACCGGTAACCGATGCTCATAGACTTTTGCACAATAGTTCCTGGTTGGCGCTCAGTCTTTCGGCTGCCTTCTTCAGCATAATTCTCACAGAAATTCGCTCATTAGCTTCCATTCTGCGGCGGCGACTCTACTATAGGCATCAACGTCTTCATCTCTCCTTCGTTTCTCTGCATTTTCTTCCTCGTTCCCCCTTCTCCTTCTCTTTTCTCATTTCGTCCTTCCTGGTGCGTACTGCGTTTGGCTGCTTCCGCTTTCGGAGAGAGGGAAGAGAAGGGGGAGGGAGATGGCATTTAAAAACACATCGTTGATCACCGAAAAGCCGCGGAATAGGCATCTCTGGCACGAGAATTCGCATTGAAGCGATCCTACTCCAACACACACACACACACACACACTCACATTGAACAAACAGCTGCACCCGAAGCCCCGCCTCCGCCTCCTCCTTTTTCGAGTACTTAGCTTTTCCGCGAAGTTCAGGAAAAGGGACGGAGCTCGGAGCGGTTTCGGAGACCGTCTTCCGTGCCGGCAAATGTGTCTGTTGCAGCCGGCGGGAGCGCCGCCTATTGCCCGGTCGTCAGGCGGGCCTATCGGTGGGAATCGGACACTTTTCTGCAGGAAATGCGAGGGACACGGGCAGCAGGTAGATTATTAGTATTAGGTACTAGAGACTGACTACGCATCGACCATAGAATACGATGAGCAGCGAAACCTTGCCACACTACAGCGCCTGCTGACCAAGCCATGTTCGCCACGTGCATGCTGGTGCACCTTTAGCTGTTTTATTCCGGCAGTGATCCGTACTTAGCCTTTGCCATATTGTAGTAGATCCCCGAAAATGTGATAGTTAGGCTGCAGGTCCTATTCCCTCAAAACCATCGTATCAGTATTCTTGCAGGTCGTCCTCAAGGGCCACGCGTCCAAGTGCCCCTACAACAACTGCGTCTGCAAGACGGTAGGCATAAGAAGCTAATTTAATTAAGCCAACCCCCCCTGCCGCACACCGTAAGGTGTAATGATAAAGATTATGAGGATAATTTATGCTAATTAGCCGCCTTAGGGCATGTATTGACTAAGTAAAGACGTAGGGGCAATAGGGGTGTTGTTTCGAAGTCTGGGCGATAGACGCGAATTATAAGCATCTGCCGGGGCTTTTCGTTTACCATGAACAGACAGAGATCACGTGGTGTCCCAGCCTGAGGCGTCGCGACGGGAGGGGAAATTGATACGCGGAACAGTGTAGGCAGCAGTATATGGAAGCCACTTCCTTATTGCCTTCTCCCTCTCCCTCTCCTCCCACCCCGGCTATAATCCCGTATGCGTGCCGTAGGCATCAAAGGTCGCCCGAGGGGGGAAAGGAGGAGAAGGCGGAGAGACAGACTAGAGAGGAGGGGCGGCTTTGAAGATTGCGAAAGGCTCTACCGTTGCCTTTTTGCGTTGCAAGACAGCTATATTGAAGATGGTTAGCTATTAGTTAATAGCTAAAATGCTAGCATAGCAAGGTCGCTATCACTCTTGCAAACTACTAAATAGAACGATATCTTCATAAACTATCACATTTGATGAAGATTTCATAACCGGGAATTAATTCCCTGAAATTCAATACCGTACTCTTGCAGTGCGCCAACGTGATGTCGATGCGGGCGAATGCTATAATCCGGCGCTACCGTACCCGGACCACCGACTGCGGCCTCGTCCTCAAACCCGTCCACTTCCGGAACGGGAACACGCGGCTGCGGGTCTTCCCGAAGTACATTGACGGTCAGTCGGTCGAGAGTAGCTATAGTGCAATAAACGGCGATCCTCCGTCAGTTTCTTCCGTTCCAAAATGAGCTTAGTTCTCTTTGTGCACACTCTCTCGCCTTATATTCGAATGATTTTTCGACGGATATTTTTAATCTGCTATAGTTATGAAACTGACAAGAGGAGAGCAGTGAAGTCTGCATGGCGCTAGGACAGTAGATGCAGGGGTCAGTGGCTGGGAGAATCATGAATGAAGAATGCATAGATTGTATGGTGATCGCTTGCAGAATTGTATGGGGTCATAGTTTCCGTGAAGGCTGTAGAAATGTAGTTATTTGGTCCATGAAATACTGTGAAGCAGCATCCTTGCTTCTATAGGTAGCTACGCTATGCGGAAGTGTTGGGGGAAGATTGTGGAAGTTTTTAGCAACACCCGAGCCTAGCTATATAGGCCGGTTAGGCGGTTAGCGCCGCTTTTGGAAGAAGCTCTTCCTTGTGCGCATCTTCGTTGGATCTAATCGCGATCGACGATCCTCTCGCCTCTCTCTCTCTTCCCAGCGCGCGCACTCAGCAATTTTCCCGTTAGTTTGCTGATCGACAATCGACTCTCTTTCCCTCTCGCCCTCCCTCCCTCACCCCTCTCTAGCATAGACTCTATGCCAGCTACGCAAGCAGAAAGACGCTAAAGATCGGACACGATCCGCAATAGTGAACGATGAGAAAAGAGAAGAGAAGAGAGTGAACGAACTGAGGTGGGGGACCAACTTTGTCGAACCCTAGATACTTCAGACCATTGTAGATAGATACCTAGCATTATTTAATCTCACATAATACGAAAGCCCAAGCTAAAGTAGATAGGGATCAGAAGCTACCCTCACCTCGCTTTCAATTCAGTGGATGCGGACCGACCAGTGAGCTTCTGATCCCTACATCACAGCCTAAGCACGGGTAGCGGGGGGCAACCCGGATCCTGACTCTAGGCAATGTTGAATACCCACCCCCACCACCCCGGAATGACCAGGAGCATTAGCATTCGGGATATCGTTCCCCGCTGAGTCATAGCATCACTTACGCGTCTTGGTCTTTGAGTCTCTTCTCCTAGGAGGATCCTACAGTCTACTGTCTATAGTCATATATGCCGTATTCGAGATCAGTAAAGAAACATGATTCGTAGATGACGAACGAAACGAAATATAGCATGCATTAGGAACGTTGATTGTGGTTATAGACGTATTAGCCCTGGAGATGACCCTCTTATGTTGCAGATTCCGATTGCCTGCCGATCCCCGTAGGCGCTAATGGGCAGCCCTTCGGCGAGATCGACATCCCCCGCAAGGCGTCGCCGCCCAATGGAACGCCCCCGAACGGCGCCTCAGGCGGCGCTGCCGTAGCCGGAGGGGCATCAGGAGGCGGAGGGTCCCTGACCAAGGGCCTGCCCACCTCCGCCTCCTCCTCCTCCCTGAACGGCTACAAGCGCTGCTCGAACGAGGTGAGATCATCCCTGGCTCGAAACACAGAAGACGTGATCCTGTTGAGTTCTCGGTAGTCTACAGTCACTCTCCAAGGCTTTCTAGGCCGTTCTGGCATGAATACATCAATAAGTGCCGCATTTAGGAGGGCGAGCGGTCGCAGGCGAAGCGGTCGCACAACGGGTCGGAGTACTCGCCGCAGGACACGATCCAGCGGACGCAGACCTCGTGCGCCTCGCCGGTCACGCCCACGCTCTTCGACATCTTCTCCGCCAGCCACCTGCACAGCGGCAACAGCCCCATCGAGAGGACGCCGCCAGCGGATGCGATATGGTGAGTGGAGGGCGGAGATCAGTGTCGAGGACCACCAAGAAGGCTTTGGTGAACCAGACATAGAGCTACAGTAATGCACAGTGTTCTAAATGTTAAGCGAACGAGCCAAAATGCTTAGGATACGGTTTTTCCGTGCTAGAGTTCCTACCGTAATCAGGGTTAATTTTCGGCATCTCGTTTGCTTGACATTTTGACTGTTGTCAGAACACTGTGAATGGCCCAGGATAGGTTTTATCAGTGTGTGTGTGTGTGTGTGTGGGAATGGGCTAGGGTGAGGTCAAGGAGGAGCCGTCTTTGAAGGGTAGTCGTGGCACCACAAACCGCGCCATTTTCCTCTCGAAGAGCGGCGCAGCAAACAGAAAGAGAGAGCAACCAGGCAACTGTACCTGACGACAGATTGGTTATGCTAAGGGAGGGAGATGACAGGGAAATATGCCCCCCCTCTCCTGGATTGGACGAGATCTTTGTGCCCGTACGCGATCTAGTGTGCTTCATGCATCTTTCCCTCCCTCCCTCCCTCCCGCCCCCCTCTCCCTTTCTTCTCCCTCGTTCCCTCGATGAGAGCGGCCAAGAAGCTGAGCAAACAGCTCTCTGACGCATTTTCGGAGAACTCTAGAAGTTGGGGATGGGATGGGGGACGAAGGAGGAACTAGAGTGGAGTGACCGCGGGAAAGGGTAGAAGGGCGAAAAGCCAGACACCGGATTACGGTACAGCCGATTATCCGCACTCTCGATATGAAAGAAGATCCACTGCAAACATCAACGTCGGTTTATGCAAGTCCATTAGGTAGAATAGCCATCAAAATGGCATACAGTACGCGACCTTTCGTGCGTATGGTGATATATTAATAAGACAGTAGCTACCGTATACCCACGATCTTCTCCCTTCAGGTCGTCGTCAGCCCTCCTCGGCCTCAGTGGCGTCACCTCCTCCTTCCCCTCCACGCTCACGTCCCAGCAGCAGGAGTTCCTGGCCCAGATCGCCTCTCTGGTAAGTTGTCCGGCTCGTCATTCGCGCTGACGCCTTGGGTCTTGATGGACGTTCTGCGCCTTCAACAAGCAACATCGCTACTAGAGTTGTGCAGACGAGTCCTTCTCATCAACATGTTTCATGAACGAATCGCTACCCAATCCTTCGCTAGTGCCTGCTATCCTGTCGTTTATTCCTTACGCTTAGCCAAGGACTAGCTAATGTGTGTTCCCCTTCCAGCCGTCCTCCTCGCTCATCTACACCTCGGCGGCCACGACTCCCTCGGCTCCCTCGAGCTACGCCCTGCCCACGCCGCCTACTCCGACCACCAGCAGCTCGCTCAACGCCTTCCTGGTCAGTTCGCATGTTGTGGAATAAACGGCGATCCGTCAGTCTCTTCCGTTCCAAAATGAGTCAAATTCTCTCAGTTTTGCACACTCTCTCGCCTTATATTCGGAATGATTTTACTTTTCAATCCACTGCAGTTGAACCACATCGGAAGCGATCTTAACCCAAGCATACTTGGAATGAAATCATTCGAAATACCAGGGATGGGGCACAAGTGCGAGATCTAGACGCCTCAGGCATCAAAGCTCCCTATTCCCATAATAACCGCCGTTGCTTCAGCAAGCGGTGTCGCCCACGACGACGACGTGTTCGTCGGTCGTCTGCCCGACGACGCAGCTCAACGCGCTCAACATCGACGGGCCGACCAGCAGCGCCCTCATCGACGAGCCCAAGCTGACGCCCGACGCCATCATTAGCTCGTCGAGTAAGTCCGAATGATGATAGACTTGAATAGACTGAATGACCGAATGATAGACTTAATGGCTCATGTCAAGGATACAATTAGTGGGTCATGCCATGGGCCCCACTAGAATTATTTGGATATGCCAAGGATAGCATAGTTGGGCTACTGCCGCGTGCTGATCAAGAAGCGAACTGATCCGCTCTTGGCATACAGCAAGCAGTTGGCCGTGCACCGAGAGAGTCTAGTCACCAAAAAAGCCTCCTCGCCGTACAGCGAATGCAACTGTTTGCGTTCCCTCCTCTCTCCGTGGGTCACGTATAGAGTGTCGGTCGTCGTTCGGCATCTGTTTGCCAATGGGGTAACTTAGAAAGTTTGCCTGCCCCCCCCTTATACACCGGCAGCATAGATAGGTTCATTGCTCGTTGCTGGTCCCGCGTTGAGGAAAAGAGGCAGCGACAGAGAGAGAGCCGATTAGGCATATAGAGGAGCCACAACATCGTTAGTATGCGGCCGATATGCAGAACGCTGCGGGGGAGGCGCACCGAATGGTACCCGGCTTAGTGAGCGTTCCGTAAGCGTATGCATTGCTTTGAGCGAGTTATTCCGTAGAAAAAACTCCGCCCGCGTTCTACATGTGTCGATAAATGTCACCACAAAAACAGCATCAACAGTAGCTCACTTGCAGAGTACGCCAGCAGCGGGTCGCTGAGCCGCGAGGCCGCGCTGAATAGTGCCGCGTCCGCGTCCGCGTCCGCGCCGTCCGCGCCGTCCGCGCCCCAGCCGGAGCGGATCTCGCGCAACCTGCTGATCGCCGGCGACGCCGACCGCAGCCACCCGCTCTTCAACCACTTCATCAACACGGTGAAGGAGCTCGAGAAGCAGATGCTCTACGAGTTCACGCACTCGTTGTCCTAGATTGCCGTGTACAGGCTAGAGCCGTCGAATCAGGTCCTTTTTCAGGTTATCGTTCACCTAGTTCAGTATACGCAAGACATTGATGGCTTTATGTGTAATACATGAAACATAACCACGAAAAATTTCGACGGCTCTAGTACAGGCAACCATCCCATCTCGTCGGCCATTTCCCCACCCTTCACCAGCCTACACGTAGTGCTGATGAAACGGGCCGATCTGATCAAATGCTTGCTCGCCTAAGCTCCTGCCAAAGCAGTTCGCCCACCTCCTGTTTGTATACTATTACCCGTGTTTCGTGGAGACTTGCTTCCATACTTGTTAGTTCAACCTCCTAGTAGTTAAACCGCATGCGGGTGCACCGTTAACTAGGCACTCGGCCACATTTGCTAGCAATCATAGAACTCCCCACTCCTCCCCCGGTTCAGCTGCCTGTTTCGTTTTCGTCAGCAAGGTGTTGACCCGTGGCCAACAAGTCAATTTATCACTCCCGTTTCTGTTCACCCTGTCACTATAGTTTTCCCTTCCAAAACTCCTCACCAGAGGCTGTGTGTGCATTAAGGCTAGTTTCCAGGCTAGTTAGCGGGTAATCGATGAGATATAAGGATACGTAAGTAGACACAGAGAGAGAGACATGGCTAAGCATAGAGAATATATATATATATTCTGAATATATACTATATCGAACCGAGTTCACCTTTTTCCATCCACCTCGCCTCCCCGTCCCCCGTCCACCTCACTCTCCATTGTGACTACGTTGTGATTGTTTTGCGACATTCGTCTTACTCTCGTTATATATATCCGTCTTGTCTCCACCGTTTACATATTATTACGCCCTAGTATGTGATATTATGCGCCGTCCGTTCCTCGTAGAGATATTATAATATTGTTTCCTTTAGTCATCAAATTCTATTCGTGTTCCCATTGTTGTCGTAGCTCAGGTGAAGCGTATACTTCGCATATACCACGTCTTATTGTGTACGTTGATTGCATCGCGGTAATATTGAAATGAATCCTTTCCAAATTGTACGGTCTTTCTGCGGGTTGACGTGCAGGCGTGCAAGAAGCAGGGGATGATGAAGGGGGGATTAGCTCCGGCGAGGGATCGGGGGCATACAATAAATGATAACGACGGTAGGAACATCCTCGTTCTGCAGGACTGCTGCTGCCCATGATAAAGACCAGGGGGAGAGGCGAGGCTACCGAATAACAACAGACGACGGCGCACCTCGTTGCGTCGAATATTAGCCACCAAAAATAAAGGAGAGAGGATACCATACATGGGCACGGACCCGACGGTCGGGTGGTAGCCCCCCCCCCCTTTTTTGATAAAAACGTAGCTAGGCAGGCACCACATTACATCAGAATCTCCATTGGTAGGCTAATCGAAATGTCAATATGTACATCGGTAGGCCTCAATCTACAAAAAAAACTGTCGGAAAGGCTGCCCATTTATGGAGGATGCAATCGAAGCACAGGTACAAGCCTACACCTACCGCTTTTGAAGGCTGCAAAGAGGGCAGGAAAGGGAAGCAGTAAGCGGCGACCCCTGTTCACTATTTCCCCATGCCGTGGAGCAAAGGACAAGGAAACGGAGGAATGGCATCTCTAACTCTTCTTCAATCCTAATTACAGCCATCATAATGTTTTAATTGTTAAGCGAACGAGCCAAAACGTTTAGGATACGGTGTTTTCCGTGCGAGAATTCCTACCGAAATCAGGGTTATTTTTCGGCATCTCGTTCGCTTAACATTTTCACTGTTGTCAGAACACTGTGCCATGTTCTCAATCCTAATTACAGCCCGACATGAGCAGGGTCTGGCTTACTGTGGAGTACAATGTGGACGAAGAACAAATGAAGACTTGTGGAGCCATAGGAAAGTTAGCCTTTAGAAGTAGTACCGACAAGTGAAAAAGGTCAACACAAGCGCCATTTACATATACTGATTTCATCATGTAGCCGCTTAATTCACACAAGCTCTTCAAAATAGGTTCACAACAGATCAAGTGGAGGGGTCGGGGAGGAATTTGTGCGCCACGGTAAACCAATCGGGAAAAGATGCCAGGAACAAAAAGTATATGATAACCAAACACATGACTTCGCAGTCGTACTACTTCCCTTCACGTCGCCATCAAAATTGTAAATTAGACATTTTACGATAAAAAAAAGAACGTAATACTAGAGCGACGGCGGCAATGCTATAAATTCAGGATGACGACGAATAAGTTAGGACACACGAATGGTCAGCAGCACCGCATTATTGCTCCTCGTCTCCCTCAACCAGCTCCTAAAAATTCTCATTTTGCCGGAATACGGAATACTTCTCCCATTAATCTTCCTAGTGAAAAAGTCGCGCTGAGTACAAACTTTCACTCCCATTTACAATCTCCAGACTCGTAATAACTGCTAGAAACGTTCAATATATATATATTTTTCATCACATTTCTTCTGAGCCTTATCTCACATTCAGCTAAAAGTCTCGTTTTATGATAATAATAATCTGCCCAAAAATAATACAAGGCCAAAAAACGGACCTCTTCCTCGCCGTCCTCGTCGAGATCCGGCATGAGGAAGTACTGGAGCGGATTCGACCACAGGTCGTCCTTCATCACCTTCAATAAGGACATTATTATAAGGTATTATTATAACCTCCTTCCATGCAAAGGATATTCATACACGAACTTGTTCCCTCGATGTGTTCCCACTAGAGTTCGGCAGATGACAAATGTTCACACCCTCATCAACCCACGACTTCGCTCGTTCATCATCATTGCCTTGCTCTTGCTAGGATTTTGCTCAGATCGGAAAGTCAGAAAACGAATAAGATTGAGAAAAGGCACTCAAAACGCTTATTACAGCATACATTTCCCCAGCTGCTTTTCACGTGTAGCTTCTGTCGAACGTCAGACACCATGCTCAACTTTCGCCAATTGTGAAGAACTGGCTTCACATTTTTACCGTATCTCAAGTGCTTAATTGGCTCTCAGTTTACTGCGAAAGTCAGCATGTCTAGTGTCGCAGTATACTTTAAAAAAAGGTTGGTAAACATGCAAGCCGCACATACATCAACTCCCCTTCAGCATTAAATAAAACAAAACTTCCTTCATCAGTGTTTTTTCTCCGTTGATCAGTGTTCAGAAACCTCATATTCTCATCTTGCCATAAACAGATACATTAAATTAGTCCAGTATCTTTTGTTATGTATAGCACTACAAAGATTCGATAGCCAGACGTCTATTCTCGACAGAAAACTCGGGAATAACAAAGATCCTCCCATTAGGCCTTATAATGGGTGCGGTACGAACAAAACTACTGCCTGTATCTTCGGCCGTCTAGAAAGTCAAACATCGCGCGGTTTCGCTCTTCTATGCTCGCTACACTATCCCCTTCCAACTCTAGGCTTCATACTCCGTAATCACGCGACCACTAATAATGCACAATTGTGACTAGCGTATGTGCTTTTGGCGAGCTTTCCACGTTCAAGCTTCACGCAAGCATTTTGTAGGCACAATTGGATCCGCTATTACACTTCCGCCTTCGGCCTAATGACAGAGAACCCAGACGCGCCTTTTGCAGAATGCCGGCGTTCAAAGAACTTACAGAGTTCAGTTCTAAACTGTTCCTCGCCCTATTTCAGAACGACATACGAGGAGGCGGGGATTCAAAAATAGTGTAATAGGTATTTCGAATGCATTCTGAAATAGAGCGAGGAACAGTTTAGAACTGAACTCTGTAAGTGTTTCTCTGTCCACGTGTCCACGAGAAAAAACACTTACAGAGTTCAGTTCGAAACTGTTCCTCGCCCTATTTCAGAATGCATTCGAAATACCTATTACAATAGCAAAGTGTTCAAAAATGCAGGTAGACTAAGCACTCGGAAGCTAGATAGTCTGCGCAAGCTGCTACGTACGCAATGAATTCATTAGCCTACAAAGGGTTGAGATAAACATGAAATGATGATTACGCTAGCGTGAACATATTAGTCTGGTCCCGTGTAATCCTACCCGAGCATTAGCATGAACAGCGGGTGATAGCCCAAATATTTTTAATTTTCCGTCTCATGCCTTGGCATGTCGATAAAATATATTGGTATGCCTGTCTATCCACGTACGTTCATGACCTACATCTAAAAACGGCACACTCTGAAACTACGGTATCTCTACCGTACACTGCTAAAAATGCACTTAAATAGTGATTATCTCAATATATATATTCCAATTTATTTATTTTTATTTAGAAACTAGCAATATTTGGAGAAGGTGGAACACTCTCAAACCGAAGAAAATACAAAAATCTTTAATTTTTTGACAATTAAAATGTTAGCTATCGCGAACTGAGTGTGCCGTGCCTAATGCATTTTCAATGTCTGCGATTCCTTCAAATGAACGGTCGTGCTATCACAATATAGTGCGGAAAACCCCCGGCTAAGGATATCATGAGATCGCGAATGTAAAAGGGCATTTTTCGTGCTTCTCATAAGATACTGGAAGAAGCCTCACATCGGCAAAGTCGTCGGCGGTCGGGTCGGAGGAGCTGAGCAGCCACTCGAGGAACGACTGCGAGTCCGACGGAACCGGATGCCGGTTTTCAGCAATCTGCAAAATGCGGTTACTTCACGGCTCCGGATCTCTCCTTGTGTCAATGTAACGTTCCGGCATGAAAAATACAGCAACGACACTCCTTTAGTAGTATTGCGCGTGTTATTACCACGTTATTATTACCATTAGTTCGCCAAATCAATAGATGAGATCCGCCAATGGGTACTCTTATAAAAAGAAAAAGCAGCTTCACCACTCTTCCAAGCACTTAATTGCTGTTGTGACGCTGATCTTTCGATTGCAGGCCATTGGAGCGTTTAGTAGCCTGTGAGAGATGGCATGACAGCCTACACTCTAGTCTCGGGTCTGATAGCGATAACCCGATCTTTGATTGCGCCCCCCCCCTTTTACCCCTACGCTCAAACAGACGCAGTTGCGTGCGCAGCGCTGTACGCTCAAAGCACAAAACTGACTTTTCTCTCCCTGTCATCTCTGCCTCTCACGAATATTGTTTGCGCGCGCTCCCGTAATACGCCGCAACTGTCTGCCTGCCTGCCTTTTTCTAGCTTTTCCCCTCAGCTACACACTCGAATAGAATGGAAAAGGATATCTCGAGAAACAGGGGACCAGACACAAGCACGTACTACATTATTCAAAGAGACCCGACAACAGAGCGACCTGCTCACGGTACAGTAATCATGAGGCTTATCCAGGATATTAATATATCGTTTGGAAGTTCCTTACTGTACAAGAAACAAGATTTGAATTTCGAAATATAGCCAAATTATGCATGTTCCGCATTTCGAGGAATTCAAGGGAAAATGGACGCACCTTAGCGAGAAGATTCTGGCCCTCCTTCCACCTAATCTCCGACACCTGAAAAGGACAGTCCATCGATATGCAATTCGCTTTCCTTTTTCTGAAGCCAAGATAAACTTTAAAAAGTGCACAATGTAAGATAGCTTTTAAACAAAAAAAGAAAACAAAAAAAGTTTTGCCAAATGTGAGGGAAAAAAACAGCTATATCCTCGGCATTCCGCTGACCTTGCTGTGCGGGCATTCGTCGGCCAGGAAGAACTCCTTCGTGATCGTCTCGTTCTCCATGAAGAGGTTCGGCGCCAGCGACAACTTCATCCGGAAGCCGCTTTTGATGTCGTCGAACTCCTCCACCTGCACATCAAGACGGTGGCATCTTTATCATATTTTTTTAAATTTCCTTCCCTTTGGTAGGCCAGATTTTGATTGAAATGATCAATTGCTAGGCTTGACAATTCGTGCACAATGGGTAGGCCCGTCTTCAAAAAAAATATTTGGGAACGCTGCCCATGTGATCTGTATCGTTATCAAGACCGGATTTTGGTCGAGTGTTATACATTGGCTACTGTTGTGCCAGTATGTCTATTCTACTACTAGCGCCGCGTGGATGTCGACCCGAACATCGAGTGTTACGGTAGCCAATAGCGTCTCTTAGAAGGAAAAAAGCCATTTTAAGCGGATTTAAGTACAAAAAGTACACGCAATTCGGGCCTGTTGTCATCATATGATCAGCAAAAGAAGCAAAAATGTATAATATTTTCGGTTGAAGCGGAGCCATCAGGCTCCAAATAACGGGCTCTGGAGGAAAACAATTGGTTTCATTGATTCCGGTTTGTATAATTATGATAGGGTCAAGTGCAGAACATTTGAGTACGCAGAGCAATAGTTCGAACTACGTAGGTAGGGTATGCCGGTAACTTACTGCAGTGGTTCACCCACACATAGATATCGCACAATTTCGCTAAGATATTATTTTGCAGATACATGAACGACTTTTGCAGTAAGCCACCCAACCACGGTACCTGCAACCGTGCCCACCTATAGAACTAATCATCGATGGACAACGTTCTCAGGTAGATTACTACATTGCCCCCCAACATAATCACCGAGAAATCTTGTCAATAGGATTCTGCAGCAGCCCGCCCAATACTTGCAACAATTCTGCAACCCAACCATCAATCCAATAACAACGTTGTTAAAGTTCAAAGTGTCTCGATTCTTCCATGAAAAAGAGGGGAAAGTGTCTTGGCTCACACTAATAAGCTCGAAAAAAGTGCATTGATTCTCAAATCATCGGTTACGACGTGCTATTTGATCTATGAACCCAACCCCCCCCCCCCCCGCAACTGTGCCCATCTATGGAACTAGCTAACCTCCAGATTGGTAACCTTCATGATAAAGGGTTCCTCAGCCTCCGAGATGAACGTAGAGAGCATCGGATGGTTCATCATCTGCAGTATTTTTTTCCTTGTATATTTTACTGAACAATAATCAATTATGCTCGGCAATGTCAGGTGGAATGTTGCTGCAGGCACACTTTTATACATGACCCCGGAAAACCACAAGGTATTATAAAAATAATCGTAAATAAGCAGATAAACAAGATTTTTTTAACCACAGTACACTCAAATGGCGTATGCCAATAACTGCGGTTACTGCCACACTGCAACTGGGTTACTGTAAAGTCTAAGCTCAAAACTGGTTACAGTATTCCGAGAACCGAGCATGCCCAAAGCTACCGTAGCCAACTCACGGCGGTGGGCCAGAAGTTTTCGATGGCGACCAGGGCCGCGTTGCGCTTCGCGAACATCGGACGCCGCATGTCGTTGTACTTCTGCTCGACCTGAACGGAGAGGTTTTACTCGTATGATAAATTCAATCATGCAATCTCTATGTATCAGAGACCCGTAGCAGTAACAAACACTTCAAAGCGAATTTCAAAATGTTACCAATGGGCAATAAGGAAAAAAGGTGACACTCCAAGAGTAACTTTTCTTTCTAGTTCTAGTTCGTCTTTTTCTTTCAACCTATTTTTTCGTTGTTTTATGTCCAGGCGCCTAAGAATACTGCATTGAAATTACCCTAATCAACATACACGTGCACCGAACCGAGGTTTGTGGTTTCATTTCTCAAAACATGTTCAATTTTTTTAAAACTTTTCAGTAAACGAAGATTCGTAGAATCGAAGCACAGACGAAGCAATAGAGGATACGAATCGGGTACTTTTGACGGTTATGTTTCACGATCAATTCATAGTGAACATCTGTCTTATTATGTTCGGATGGTCGAAACATACCCATCAAAAGTACACGATTCATATCTTCTAATCGCCCACCTTGAGTATCTCATCGCCCGCCTGCTCGTTCACGGCATCGATCTCCGACTGGATCTTGTCCACCTCTTCCAAGGCCAACGCCTCCTTGTCATGCTCCTCCTCTCCCTGTAAAGAACAACGTTGCCTCGATTATTCCGGAACTGCGACCGAAAGTGATCACTAATATTTTCACCATTTTCAGCTCATTCTGCCTGGTTTTACTCCAATAATGAAGCTTTTACCTTAGTTTGGGTTATGCAGATGTATCAAGCTTCTAGTCGACAAGGCACAGTTCATGAAGGCTTTACAATGAAAGGCGGTTAGTTACGACGTGGTAAGCAACCGTCATACTTCATCTTTTCAGTGAAATGAACACGGAACTCAAATCACTACAGGGACAGCGAGGCACAAACAAGCACAAAAATCGAACCTTTGCGCGCTTGGCAACTGGCTCACCGGAAGACATGTCGACTACGGTACCTGAACGAACGCTTTCAGATCACATAAAATATCGACCGTTCACGCATTGACCCACACATTCGAACCCCGGCTAATTAGCCCCCTTGTAAACTTGGCGCGGTTCAAAGTCGCGGCAAGACCTCCTGGCACGAAGCCAAGTGACGCGCGTCGCGGTTGCGTCGCGGCCCAGTACTCGCTCCGTTTCGCGTGTTTTGCGAATATACGTGCATCGCGCGTTGTTGAGTGAATCATCTCGCGTTTAGCGGGCGAGGGCCCGCCATATCGATACCTTGTTGACTAGTCTAAAGTTCTGCAGAGAGTGGCGCTTACTTCTATCGTTTTCGCTCGCCGCGTGATCAGTTTGTTTGCCTTTCTGGCTCAATTGTGGGAGGAAACCGGGTGGCTGTTTGACTAATTTAGCTCCTGAACCTGATATTCAACTCTTTTTCAGTGCTGAGTGATTTCGAAATTGATATTAGTGTAAGGCAATACGAAAATCGTTTGCTTATTAGTGTAAGGCAATATGAAAATCGAACGAAAAACTTGTAAACATTCATTTCATAATTAGAAATTTAATTTCTCGTTAGTTGATTGATTTTTAGAAAATGTTGTGCATGTAATGTTACCATGTTGACGTTATAATACTTTGCTGTTTCAAGAACGCTTGCTGTCTCGCTGGAGATTGGTTACCCAGGAAACGCGTGAAGGGTGTTTATTTCAGAACAACCTAACGATGACGACATAAGATGAGTTCAGCCATGCAATCGGGAGTGACTCCGGTGAGGAAAATATTGTCAGGCTAATTTCTAAAACCTGGCTGAAAAAGAAATTTAGGCTAATTTGTTTGGTTCAATTTTTAAAAATATTTACAGGTGAAGTAAGTACAAGGGTCAATGAAAAACATCAATAAAATATACCAATCAGATGCGCGGAACAATCGTCGGCAGGCGAACTCCGCCACCCATGGACGAATCGCCAACAAAGGTTCGAACATATCCAAATAACATTTTTCAGGCTCCATAATTATCCTTGTGTGAAGTACGTATCACCGAAGCTAACCGCTGTTAGCGCCATCTCGCATTCTACCTACCTGAAAGGACTGAAAGAGGAAAAGAGCACAATCATAACATTTATTTTATTAAAAACAATCCAGACGTGGTCCTCGTGTCCTCCACCACCACCGCCACCCCGCATTCCACGGCCCGGCTTCTCCTCTCCCGACTCTACCACCAATGGTCAGCATCCCCAGCGCAAGGAGATCGACGCCCCATCGTCGGGAAGTCCGAGCAGGTTCGACTTTTTTCTTGAACAGTAAGCACAATTTGCAGCAAACGAACTCTTGGAGAAGCAAAAGACACGTCTTGTTACTCCTATCAATACGCTTAAATAGCAAAGCATAAGGCTGACATAATGAGATGAAGCGTTGTTCATATCTGCTGTATCCTCTTAAACCATGAAAAATCTAGATTGCTCCGTCGCGGCCCAAAAACGCCTCCGATGTCGCCGATCTCATCGCCAGCTGGGTCGTCAGCCTCGAGTACGCCTCGCATGATGTCCCATCCGCCGCCCCCACCACCTCCGCCACGGACATCCGCGCCGTCGACACCCGGACCGTCCAATGCAGCGGTTCGGCTTTGCCATGCTTTGTAATTTTAGTAATGCTCAGGTTTATCACCCCGAAAGTGAAGGAATGGCACACGACGAAAAGATATAAACCTCAAAAGCTCGTGTTATCTCTAAATGTGAAGGTAAAAATAGAACAAAAGATGAGTTTCAGAAGTACGAGGTGCTGCCAACGGTGAACCTGTCTGCGAATCCGTACCAGAACGCATATCCGCCAGCAGCGTGAGCATTTATATTTTTGCATAGTAGTATGAATTATGAGTAGATACCATGAATATAACGAAGATGTTTCTTTGGATAACATACCACAGCATTCCAAGCGTCATAATAGCGAATAGCGGTTTTCACGCATAGGATCCGTTCCTGTAGGCGAACCAGTTAACGAAAAATTATGAATTTAAAAACTTAAGCTCGCCACTATGAGTTCAACAAGTCCTGAAAATTTGGTGCAGATTCATTTATCCGCTAAAGAGATAATTCAAAAATAGTGGCCTATTCGCTATTAGACACATTCTTCACCGGGCGGAATGCTGTGATACTATCTCTTTTGACACATTGAATTAGGTCGGTTCCACTTATTTACCTTTCACCACGCCTGTTCTAGTGATCTCTGTAGCACTCGTCTAGATGCTTATCCCAGGTGGTATTAACTTATATTACCATAAGCTCGACTAAGCTATTTTAAAGCTCGTAGCTATTCATCAATCCATCCATATTCTCATTCTTATTTCGATTGAACCAAGTAACGCATCTGGTCGCGCAGCAAGCTATCGGCAAAGTATCTCAATCTGCTTGTTAATGAGATGCACTTAAACTATTTATCAAAGTCGACAAAATTGCAGGTTCCCTCCGATGTTCGCCGCGCCTCCTCCGTACCCACCCTTCATGGTCGGGCCTCCGCCGGGCATGTACGGCGGTCCTCCGCTCGGGCCCTGCATACCGCCCATGTACGGAGCGCCGACCGCGACGCACGCGCCCCTCGCGCCGGCGGCCGCCCCGCCACCGCCCGTCTCCATTCTCAAGACGCCCTCGGCACCCAAGCGGCACGTGGTTGCGCCTCCGCCACCGCCACCCCCTCCTCCTCCCCCTAGGGAAGCCCGTGAGGGATCCGCCAAGCCTCCACCTCCCGTGGCGCGTATCGAACCCCTGGCCTGCGACTCGATCCTCATGGACCTGGCCTCGTCTAGACCCAGTCACTCGGTTAATGTGGCGGTGAAGAAGAAGGAGATCAAAAAGGAAGAGACAAGTAGTCCCGTAGTTAGCAAGGAGACGAATTCACAGCCGAAGATAGAAAAGGGATTGGGAGCGAAGAAGGCGATTGAGATGCATATGGAAAGGAGGAAAAGGGAAGAGATGGAGAAGAAGAAGAAGGAAGAGATGATGAAGAGGAGAGAAGAGAAGCAGAGGGAGGAAGAAGCCGAGATCAAGAGGAAGAGGGAGGAGGAGAGAAAGCGGAAGAAGAAGGAAGAGGAGGAGAAGCGACGGAGGGAGGAGGAGGAGAGGGAAAGGAAGAGGAAGGAGAAGGAACGAGAGAGGGAGCGGGAGGAGCAGAGGGAGAAGGAGGAGAGGAGGGAGGCGAAGTGGTTGAAGAAGAGGAAGGTACTGGAGATGATGAGGAGAGCGAGTCAGGAGGGATTGGTGGTGAAGAGGGAGGAAGAGGAGGAGGACAAGCGCAAGGTCAAGAAGCACAAAAAGGTAAGGCCACAGAAGCTAAGGTAGATTTTGTAACTTGGTGCTTTTGGGTTATCAGAGAATATTTGAATCATTAAATTCAGGAGCGAACCGAGGACGACAATTCGAGTTCGTCTCCGAAGAAGAAGAAAAAGAAGAGGGAACGGCAAGAACACCAGGAAGAAGTGAGGAAACAACAGCAGAAGGACAGACGTGTGAGTTGATTGTTGTAGTCGTGATCTGATTAAATGCACATCTTTTGGAATCTTCCCTCGAAAGTTGAGAAGTAGTCAGGCAAAATTAGAGATAATTATGCGCTCTAAACTTGTCTTGAATGAGAACCAGATCAGCGCAACAGTAAATTTTTTGAGGATAATTTGCACAGCGAGAGAGCGAAGGACCTAGAAGAGAAACAAATCAAATATGTCGGAAATTCGAATAAATAAAGGCCTTAAAGGAAGACCAATAATTCTAATGGTCTTCCTTTAAGGTTTCTCCCTCCGTTGTCTCCGGAGAAGAAGGAGACGATTCGGCGGCCGAAGTGAGCACTACCGTGATGGAAGAGGACGTCCAACGACCGGGGTAAGCATGAAACCTTGCAACAGTCTTACACAAACAGTAGGTGGAAATTAATTTAGCCATTAGTTTCTCGAATACTGGAATACATTCCAGTCCCTCTCATCTCGCCATTCGCACCTCCTCCGTTGCTCCCTCTTCATCGAACAGTGTACAGTGGACCTCCTCGTCGCCCGAACAGGTAACACATTGAACAGTCCTTTGATTACAGTTTTGCATAATTCATGGAGATATAGAGCTATAGAGTTGTCTCTAATGATATTAGCATATTGGTTCATCATACTTCAACGTAAACACGAATAGGTATATTTGTGGCTTAGCAAGAATTGAATTAGTCAATAGCTGTTCGATTCCAGCTGCCTACGTCGACATGCTCTCCACCACAGCTCTCACAAGAGGAGACGGCGACGACTTCGAATGACGTTGAGGTAAAAAATGCTTGATTAAGTTTTTATTATTCTTAACTTTGGTTTCTGGAAGACATCATTTAAATGAATTGACTTGAGATGATCGATGACAAGCGTGACACGATGACGCCCGCTACACAAGCCATGGTGCAGTCGCGAGTTCTGAGCAGTAGTCCCGAGGTATAAATATAGATCAAGCTCAAGCAAATGCAGTGTATGTAGTTTCACGTCTGCACTCGCTAACTAGCTAGTTCATATTCAAGACCACTGTGAGTTGCCGTTCTACATTCATTCTTTGAAGATCCAAGTGATCGGCGACGACCTTCCCATGCCGAAGAAGGAGATCGAGAAGGAGGAGTGAGTTTTTGATGCTCAACAATAACATATTTTGTGTTCATTTCTTGAATGTACTACAACTAGTAGTTTTTCACTCTTAAAGGAGTGACATAGTCATTCTGCTTTTTAGCTCTCCAATTCGCGAGGATGAACTGCAAGTGCTGCACGTGCGCGTCAATGACCAAGACCAGTCTGCCGATTTTTGTGCGCTTGCCATTCATAAGGTTAGTGTGTAATGTTTTGCTCTAATATTAGAAGCCTTCTATATTAGTTAATTTAATATTTGCTTAGCATAGATGATACAATGCACTTTTTCCAGACTATCCCGTGTTCTGCCGAACAGAAGGAGGAACTTGAGAGGGTCCGGCGGGACTACAAAAAGGACCTCGAGGAGAAGAATCGCGTTCGCAAGATGGTAATAATTTACTTCTTCCTTTTTCCTTCTTTCATTTATAATTGTTTCATGTTGATTTTATGTAGCGGAATGCGCTGAACAGCTAATGATTGATTACTTGAAGTTACACATCGGAGAAAGTAATCTTTCTGATTCAGATGGAGCAGGAGGCCCGCCGGGTCAAGTCGGAAGTTCGGTCAGAATCGGGATCGATCGACGAGATATCACGATTGCACCTCCGCAACATCAACGCGACAATATTCACACTCCGCAGGCTGCTACCTGACTTCTCCGAAGAGGTTCGAATTTTGGAGAGCTTTGTTTTATTGAGTTGTTTGTATAGCTTGTATTAGAAAATTATATATTGTATGAAATGCATCGTTGCAGATTATGCAATCTCGCTTCTACTCCCTCATAAACGTCGAGATCCATCCGAACGGCTCTGGTGTCAGACTGTTGTGCGACTGGCAAAGAGTGTGTCGCGAGTTGGATTTGTCGTCGAGGTATGAGATACAGGGGAATATTCCGTATTCATGGACCATAGGCACTTGAAGGAGGTTTGGGAATAAGGAAGATCTAACGTTTAGCATTGAGGAGGCAATGCTTTACAGGGATCAGTTCGCACTCGAATTTCTCCGACTGGGAATGTCCGAGGTCAAGGATCGCGCGGTATTCGTCTGTGGCGTACTGCAGAATGCTGCCGAGTATCTCGATGTATGTGAATTTACGTAGCTTATGTAGATCATTTCACTGTTACATTTCGAATGAACTCATCGTTCACTATGCTCGGAATTCGAAAAGAGAATATTGCAGGACCTGTTCGAGCGAATGTGTGCGACACATGGACAGATGCCAGTCAAGGTATACATTTGATGTGATCTATTGCTTGTTTAGCGAAAATATTGTTCGATCATAAATAATTCCTGGAATCAGTCGTAATAAAATTTAAACTTCTAATGTGCAGGTCGGCTCTCTGATCAACAAACAGTCGGTCGAGACGATGAGTCTGGAGTCGTACTACAAGCAGGTTTCGGAGACATACGAACAGGGCACATTCAGGTGAATTATCTCATATGTTTTATCTCAACGGTTATCTCATATGTACGCGCTCACGTTAGTGTTGTTTCTTGTGCTTTTTCATTAGAAGATTGCGTATTTGTAAACATCAATTCTGAATCCGGTCTTGGCAAGTCTCATATCCACCTATCTCTTGCAGAAGCGGCCCGATGCACTCGCTCTCAATGGTTGGGACGAAACAGGAAGAATGCGGCCAGTACTTTGACGAGATGATCGCAGCCTTGGAGGAGAGCCCGATACTCAAGCCGATCATGCCATGGGGTATGGAACATTATATTTTATATTATCCTATGTTGCTTGTTGCAAAACTATTCTTGTATGTGGTGAAGTGTGATTAATTACGTGAAAATTCACATATTCCAGGTCCCCTTTCCGTGCTCGAGCAGCTGGACGCCACGGAGAGTGACGACGGTCCGATATTCTGGGTGCGACCAGGAGAGCAGGTGAATTTGGATTAATGTACAAGTTAATATCCTCTTCTTGCATTTTTGCCACGATTGCATTACCTCCTTTACTCGAAGTAGAAGTATTATATCTTTGTAGCTGATACGAACGGACGATGTACTCGGCGAGAAGGGTGACAAGAAAAAGCGCGACGCTCGCGGAACGCGTCAACTGGCAATCCGGTAACTTCTTGACAAACATAGATTGTTGGATGTTCTTCACCGTTTTCCATCGGTACACAGGTGCTTCGCAGGAAAGTATTCGCAGAGCAGTAGTAGCATGGTCATTTGCAGTCACCTCGACCGCCGTGAGCTCCTCTTCGAGGACCGTACGCCGTGCCATGCGGATCACGTCGGGGACGGGATGGAGCGGATAACGACGGCTGCTATCGGAATACTGCAGGCGGTCAAGCCGAAGATGGACCGCATCAACAAGGTCTTCCCGCTTACGGCGGCCGGGTAAGAGACATTCGTCTTCTTCCTCTACTCAAGTCATATTTTTGAGTCCCAGAACACTAAACCGAGACAGATAAGAAGTTGTAAAGGCATACGAGAGAGTAGGAATCATACTTTCAGCATCGAGGGCAACCTGCGCGAGACGCGCGCCGTCAAGGACGTGGTGTGCTTCGACGCGAAGGACTACGACGTGGTCGTCGAGCGGCTGGCCATCGACACGTACGAGCCGCCGATGAGTCAGTGCGTCCAGTGGGTAGAGGAGGCGAAGCTGAACCAGCTGAGGAGGGAGGGCATACGCTACTCCAAATTCCAGGTACGAACAGCGCTTCTTGCTTGATTTTGATTTATTTATGGTATATAGATAATCTTCTTGAGGTGGTCAAGAAACTGAAATAATTCATAATTGCAGCTGCACCACAACGACATCTACTTCCTGCCCCGCAACATCATCCACCAGTTCCGGACGATATCCGCGTGTACCTCGATCGCGTGGCACGTGCGCCTGAAGCAGTACTACGCCAAGGTAGTTTTGAGTTATAAATTTGTGTATATGTGCTGCTTGTCAGCTGTTCTGCTGTATTCTACATATTTCAATAAAATGTCAATAAAATGCGTTAGGTTTTGATGAAGCTAAAAGTCGATATTCTTCAGTCACCGGAAAACGAAGCCGAGGACGAGGATGACAAGGAGGCGGAGAGGCGGAATAAGCGACGCATCCGCAAGCGGATCAAGCGCATGAAGGTAAACATTATTAGCTATATTTGATTTTTAGGATTCATTCAATTAGAATGGCGGTATGAGTTTCTAGGAATCAAATGTTATATGGAAAGAGGGAAAAATTCATTTTAGCGCACTCCCCCGCCCATCGTCCCGAGTCAACTACCGAGGGAGGTTGTCGAGCCCAAGTCCGAGGACGACTCGTCCGATTCGAGCTCGGAGACCACCTCGTCCTCGTCCTCGTCCTCCTCGACAACATCGTCGTCCGAATCAGAATCCAGCGACTCGGAGCAGAAGGTGAACCAGCACGTTCACAAGTACACACAAGTAAAATAGTTTGATGCTAGAGACAACAAACAGTAATTCTCTGTAAAGCAGAAAATGATGTGCATAGAGATTGAAATACATAAAAAAGGGAATCTTGATTCGTTCAGGATGCGCCTCCCAAGCTGCAACTTCAGCAGCAGCAACCGGCAATCAAGCGCGTGTCAAAACGCGAGGAATCGGAGGATGACGATAGCGACGACGAAGGAAACAGTTGAGCATTCCCGCCAAAACCAAATTCAAATTCTGGTCCCAACCCGTACCTCCATGCTAGTCTCTAGGGTCTTGTCGTGCGCAGATTTTCAATAACGCCATAGTCCTGTGAATACGGTAGTCGTAGGAAGTTGTGTTATGCATCACAGCTACTCTATTTCGTGATGATGTAAGACTCGTTTGTTTCTCAACTATTCCGTACCCTCACAAAGCCTACAATAGAGAAGAATACCTCGCGATTCGTGATCTCGACCCGTAACCTATTCTAATCCCAGTAATTCTTACATTTTCGAGAAGCAGTAGACATTGAACTAACCATCATTCTAACAAGTTCATAGCCCGGTATACCACAGATGTCCCCGTATGAATCGCTGACTGACTTTGAGTAGGACTAGACGGTTCTTCGTTGTATTTACTCAGCTATCTTGAAGTTTCCCCCGCCCATATTCAGGCTTTCCGATTGTCCCCAAGAAAGCTTTAATGTGGACTTCTTTCTGATACTTGAGCTGATCGGATTTTATTTATGCTAGAAGATTGTGGTTGGAGCATAACTAGTCCATTAGTTTCTAACACATATTTGAAAGTTTTAACTTTATTGTAGATATAGGAAACGATAAACAGGCCAGTTACATGCGCCCTTTTATTAGACGATGGCCTGTTTTTTTTCGCTTTCTATCCACAGTAGCTTGTATGCAAGCGGTTCCTACTCTGTTCCATGCTTACGTTTGAATTTCCCATAAATTACTATATCTTGTCTGTAAGTACTCTGCGGCCCATTGTAGTTCTCCCTCCACCCACAACTCGTACCTCCTTCTAGCGTACTTTGTACCACCATTTCCTCAGCTCCCTTCCAAACCCTCTCTTCTCTCCTAGTCCTCAGAGACGCTTTTGATTTCCGAAGTCAGCTGTGATTCGTGTGCATTTGTTTGTTCTCTTCCATTTTTATTCTCTTTATTTCCCTCCAATTTACTCTCACACCAACCGTATCCAATCTCTCTATCTCACAATCAGTTAGTTTTATAGAGTTTGAGGTCAGAGGTATCACACAGATGATTTGTATACATAATTCAAGGTGACTTTAAAAAGTACTTAAAGTAGTAATTTTAAACGATTGTTAGTGATACCTCCGTGCACCTCATATATCATTAGTTCTATGCTTGTTGCATTCGAATCTCCTTATTTCAGTCTCGAACCGGATTCCCCGGTTCTGAGCCCGGACTCCGCCTTTTCACCCGTTTGCATGCTTATTATTCGTAGATTAACAGTTCGTTCCTTGTTTGATCAAAGATTATCCCAGAGCGGCATATAAAGCATGTTATGATAACAGGCAACGACAATAGAAGAGAAAATCTCACTCATTATTCCTCGGCAAAAAATCCAGCAGCCAGCCTATGATTTGCAGATCAAAAAAAGAAAGTTCTAATTGGCAAAATACCGTAACCAATGCTACTTGCGATGCGATAAAGCAACTACAAACCGAGATGAAACGAAGGAGGGAATGGAAGGCGAGAAGAAACTGGCGCTTAAATTCAATTTATGAGCACGGCTTTCCCGATATAATACAAGCCTAGCTTTGAAAGCCTCGAAGCAAAACACAATTGAAATACTATCCATGAGCCAAGCGACATCATAAACGAACTAATAATAGCTTTAATTATTGTAGCACATTTTATTCGAAAGTTGAGCGAATGACATGGCAAGAAGTGGACAAAGGTAAACTTCAAACCACAATAATTTCGGTTGAGAACAACATTCAAAGATATTCCTAGATAAAGCTTTTAATGTTCACGTCCAACTAACAAGATGAAGCCAGAGGGAGTCACTAACAAAGGACCGAATCGTACAGAGCGAACGAATCAATAGCATCGTATAACCCTTTCACATGATCTGTACACGCTTCGCGTCCCGCTCACGTTCCCCATTACTTCTCTTCATCTCCTCCTTTGATGGACTGCAGTGAACTATCTCTTTATTCTTCAAGGGTGACTCGACTGTAGATTCTTATCGTGTTTATCCCTCTCTACCGACAACTTGTCGTAGCATACCCTGAAAATAAGCAATTTTTATATTTTGAGTCTATTTGCGGAATTGCGCAAAACAGAGAAGTGTATTCTGGATTCCGGTAGCATTCTCTTGTCCTCAAAACATAGATCAAATAGTGACGTCGGACCTATTCAGGTGCCTAGGTTCCGAGTGTCAAATCCTCAAAAAAGTGCCTTGATTCTAGAGAATTAAATTTTTCGGTTTTTCAAAAGTTCGAATTTCGGATAATTTGTTCTTGAAACATAAATGTCCCACAAATAAGCATTGATTCTTGAAGAAAGAATTCAAAAATTTCGTATCTTTTTTTCCAATAAATAAGTTTATCGTAACGACCTGGGCTACCGACGTAGACGGAATCTCGTAAACTTTGCAATGCTATTGTGAGCTTCAAAGGCATGGAATCAATGCTCTTTTTTGATCAAAAGGTGTCGCCCAAGCAATAGTATATTTCTTCTAACCAAAACTTTTTCATACAACCATTTCATCCTCAAAAGAGCGCTGATTCTATTCCAGACGTGGTAATTTTTGCACTACAGTTGTCCTTGTTGTGGAACGCAATCATGCGCGTATACAGTAATTACGGGTCATAAGTTTCGGATAGATCTTCTACTTTTTATGTTTTGCCAACTTCTTTCTGCTTTTTGGGTTTTCATGTTTGAAAAAAGTGCATTGATTCTGCTACTTTTCATGGGAAAAAGTGCCTTGGCTAGGTCGCTTACGACGTACTATTTGATCTATGCCTCAAAAGATACAAATGGTGATCTACAGCACTTCAGCTTCCCCTACAGTACCGTATTTTATAAAGAGCCTAGACCGAGTATGAATGAGCACACGAACGGAGCTTTCGGTAAATAATATTTTCTCTAATTCTACAGTAACCTACAGTCCTACAGTACCCCACCCCAACCTCCAATCATACAATAACCCCACTAACCTGCAGGTACGCGTCATCCCCTCCAATGACCACTATTGATTTGTCCGTCGTCACTCGGAAAGAGAACATAGCGTCGACGGAGCAGTCACAAACTGCACGCAGCATGGTCACTTCGTCGAGATGGGCAGGGAGGGAAGACACTTGCGGGAAGGGCTGCAATGAAGGGGGGTGGTATGAGCAACCATACGTGGGCAACGCTCCCACCATTGTACACAATCGAAAATTATCAAGCCTACCAAACGACAAGTTCTGTCAAAATAGGGCCTACCAATGCAAAATTCCAAACATATTTGGGTCTACCTCAAATACTATGGGTCGGTGCACACGTATGCTAGTTAGCGACCATGGACAGCTCAGACAAATTCATGTTTCAAATATCCTTCCCGAAGCATATAACCGAAAAGTGAAATATATTCAAATTTAGCAAAATGAGATAATTTTGATTGTCTGCTAGATAAATTAGACCTCCGCTTAAGACCTGCTTGCCATACATTCACGGTAGCAAAAAAAATTGGATTTACAAAATGAAAGGTTTAAAATATAGCTTCCTTTTAGCCACTGGCACGTACGTAAGTGTAGAAAACAATCAGTATTTACCCACCTTAGCATAGTCCCCGCTGAGCGCTGCCACCTAGTCCCGCATGCCGATATTCCGCTACCGTACCCGTGAGGCCGATAAACTGCAAGGAGGTACGGTAGACCAAAACGTGGTAAGATCTCTGGTAGAGGTACGTCAAACTGCTTTTCAGAATAAGTACTGTTTTTTACAACGATACAAAGCAAATCGCACAATTCTGAACAGAACGGCTCTATTCATCTCGGGCCACAGCTCAATAAGACACAGTAAGAAAATGAATGCAATTTCTCCGGCCGTGATATCTGTGAGAGCAATTTATCGCAGGAGTTTTGCTTACAATTAGCAAACAGCAAAAACACAAGGCTAAATCGATCTTTAAGTTCCAACAAACCTTATTTTTGAGCGGGTGTCCACGTATGATTCGACGTCAGCCCTGAATTCAGGTGGCATCGAAACAACGCCTCGCGAGCCACGACGTGAGTGAGCGGTCTTCGATTTGGCACAGCAACTCTAAATACAAGAAGCGATACAGCTCGTACCTGTTGCTAGACAGAATGCTGCGTAGTACATGGAAGCAGAAGATCGCTAACAATAAGATAGCTTTTAGAACGGAAAAAAGAAAGATTTAAACGAGAACTGAAGCTAGATATACTCAAAATCAAGGGGTAAAGTGACTGAAATGCTACCTGACGTACGATACTGCTTGTCTGCGAATCATCCAACGAGTCTAGGCCCGAATCTGGAACTGAACTGCGAATCATAGGCGTAAGTAGCAAAAACAACAGCACAGACCAAGACCGATGATCACTTTGAAAAAAAGTGTCAAACATCACGTAGCCTGCGTACATTACCGTAGTAAATGCTGTACACTTTACATACACTTTTACCATTTTACGCCTTGCAGTTCTTCCCGTGCAAAATTTGCTTACGTGTATTTTGCTTTTCTCTCCTCTCGGTCGTCTCATTTTGCGTGTTTTTCTTCGCGCATGCGGTTGCTTGTTCACTGTTCTTGTGCATGCTGCATGTTCTGTCCTATCCTCGACAATCGCCTCGTATTCGTGTTGTTCTTGTGATCGCTATTTCCTCAAATTCCACTCGCATTTCAATCATAGCTCCATTTTAGCACCTTCGAGCCGCCGGAGGGATGCTCTTCACAGGTTTGTTTAAAAGCGCGCTCACTGACTTGCGATTGACACTTTGGGAGGGATGGGGGAGGATGTGAAACTACGGGTCTATCCTGCCAACCAGGGAATTTGCCAATTCAGGCGCGTACCACGCCTCGCGCCTGCGCCCGTCGTCTTCGGCCGCTTGAGGGTAGCCCCCTTTTCTTATCTTACTTCTTTTATTTCCCTCTATAATACTCTTCTCAGCAGTCGTGCCCGAGGGAGGATGCGAGCCCCGAGGCAACCTGCCGACAGGAGGAGCGACTCGTATGGCGGGAAGGGCTAGAGCTAGGGCTCAGCCGGGTGGCAATTTTTTCACGATTTCGAAATCGGTCTTAAAAGGGAACCACGTTTTGTTGGATAATTTAGCATTTTGGAAATTCAAACATAGGGAATGCTTGGGGATTCAAACTTCACTGGTATTTTTGAAATTTTTTTTATTGCGTTTTGGCCTATTTTACGCAAAATTTCAAATTTGGAAAATTAGAAAATCAAATCGAAAGTGTATTCTAAGTAACGGTTAGCGTCACCCGGCTGTGCTAGGGTTAATGAGAAATGCTTAAGTACTGGTGGATGATCGTCTATCGTGCGGGCGACAGAAATGGTTGTAATTTTCGTTATTATTTCCCCCTTTCCCCCTTTATTTCCCCTCAAATACTGCCTTTGAAGGTAGCGGTCGGGCGGATGGCGGGGCGGACCCGACGGGAGTCGGGCGTTGGGACCGGAGTGGAGGCCAAGCTGTAAGTTTCCTGACTTGTTTACCCCCTTGTTTGGTTACGGTTACTGGTTCTTTGCAGGCCCGATGTCGAACCCTTGCGGTGGAGGCCACGTCGTCCAGGGAGGATCCCGGAAGGTGAGTATCTCTTATTTGATTACGGTAGTCGGCGGTTTACGGTAGATTCTGACGGGGTTCTTTTGAATAAGGTCATCGTTCAGGAGCGGCGATCGGAGGATCGGGAGACGTCGACGGGATGATCCACATCGTTTGGACCGCTTTAGCGGAGGTAATTTGCCTTTTCTTCATTTCTAGGGCAGACTAGAACCGCGCGTGATAGACTAGTCGGCTAGGTGTGGGGAATGAATGGAAAAAGAGAAAATGAAAATGGAAAATGGTGATGGCAGAAGCGGCACATTTCGAAGTGCGTGTTTCGCGCTTTTGCATAACAAATCAGGGTTATGCAAAGCGAGTGAAACACGAGCATCGATTTGTGCGGTTTCAATGGTTCTGGTACTGAGTAGTGTTTTCAGTGAACCGGGCCGGTCGGGTGAGCCGTCTTTTTGCTGTTTCTCCCTCTGTGGAGGGGGCGGTCGGGGCTCCCGACGGAGCCCTGACCTTTTTTTTCGAGCTTTTATTTGCTTGATAAAGATGCTTGTTATTGTCGTACACACGAGAGAAATGAGTACCGTATTTATCGGGAATGGAAGCATACTGTACGGAATGGAATGCATTCTGTAGTATCGAGGGGCGTGGTTACTGTAGTTTTGTCAATAATATGAAAGATTACTGTACTTTCGATTGGAAACGAGAGAAGGATACTGTAGAATTGACTAAAGTTGGTTACTGTAGTATCTATTGATGGGGAGAAAAAGATACGGTAGTATGAGCTGGGGTACTGTATGGGGACGGTTGGAGCGTACTGTAGTTTGAAGGTGTGTTTATACTGTAGAGTTGGAAGGGGGATGCTGTAATTGTCACGCTAAAGGTCGGGTGCCAGTGTTAGCTGTCGAAATGCTAGCATAACCCCCGTAAACTTTATCGTTCCGGGCGTAAGCCTAAAGATTCCTACCTTCCGTGCCGTTTCCAAGCCGAATCATCTATTCTACTCGTCTTCGCAGCTGTGTACAGTCCGGTTGTTGTATTGCGCGGCCTCTCTTGTCACCCTGTCTGACCCTCTATCCTTCTCCTTCCCTCTACCCCTCCCTACTACCCTCTATCTCCCCCTCTTCTCCTCTAGCCGGCTCTACCCTCTCCCTGTCCCCTCGTATCTCTCTCGTCTCTCGTTCGCGTGTTTTCGAGCCGCTCTCTCCCAGCACACGTCGAAGCGATGCAAGGGGTATTCGTCCTGCGTTTCGCGCCCTTTTCCTCGGTTTGAATTGGGCTATCCTTGTTTTTTTTTTGCAGAAGGCTCACCAGTCACACGGCATGACCCGGCTCCAGGGCGGCGTTCGGTGCATACTCGGACCCATGTTCTCGGGCAAGACGTGAGTTGGCTTCTTCTTTCAAGCGTTTATTGCGAAACTAGTATTCAAGCACCTAGTAGTACAGGGTGCTCGAAATAAACTGTTTCGCAATTGGCTTTGTTTGAAGAAACTAGTTAGTTCTTGCGGAGCCTATTCCACGTTATCTCACAATTAGGGATTGAAATGCAAGCACAATTTGCGTATTTATCTCTTCGTTCGTCGCTGTTGTATCGCAATCTCTCGGTTTGATAGTGCGATTAAGTTGCTTGGTTTTCAAACCTACTATTTAACAATCTCGTCCCTTAAAACATTGGGTTATGTTCAGGACGGAGCTGCTCCGCCTCCACGAGCGCCACCTTCGGGCACAGGAACGATGTGTTCTGGTCAAGTACGCGGGCGACACGCGGTATGATGAGGAGTGCGTCGCCACCCATGACAGGTGCGTAGTCAGCGGCTCTTTGAGGGTCTTGAACATGAGGTAAGAGTTACTGTAGCCTTTTTGGCGCTCCTTTTCTCTTGCCTTTGCTCCCATTTGGCGAATTGCCAAGCTAAAAGACCGTGCCAAACGAGCGGTTGGGTCAGCCGGCTGTGGGGGACCGTTCTGAGCGGTGTCTAGCTTATGAGCAACAATTAGGCGCTGATTTCTCTGATTTCTCGAGAGGTTATCGTAGTCTCATTACGTAGGCTGGCCGGCTTGCTCTGAAAGTAATAGATAATGGCGCTTCCCGTGCATATTACACGAATTGATCGTATCGTACAGCTGTCAGAGGGTACTTCCGGACGATAACGAGGGGCTCTAGGACCTTATCTCGCCATCAGAACACGTTGGGACACGGTTTGCCGAGCGAGAGAGTATACGTTTGGCAGGTGTTTGTAGGCTTGAGTTCAAGGCAGAGCTAGAGGTACAAGTACGCGAAAGTCAGCATTAGGGGGAGGGGGGGGGGGTGCTGCTTTTTCCTGTATTTGTCTTTGCTGAAGTAGGGAAATTGTTCTCGGACTTTTCTGCCGCGAAGCGTCTGAGGATCGGCGATTTCCCGCCTTTTAGGGGGGGGGGTGACAGGTGGCTAGGACGAAAGGACAGGGAAGAGATAGCATAAGAGATGGGGAGAGGAGGAGGAGGAGGAAAGTAGAGAAGATGGAATAAGGGGGAAGTGGAGGACAGAGAGCGACTGTCGGTGCCTTGCGCAAGTAGGTCACATTGCGGAAGGCAGACGAACGACAGCTGTGGGGGAAATAGGGGGAGGAGGAAAAGCAGAGGTTGGGAAGCAGTAATATTAGTGGAATTCTGCAAAGGTGCTTTCCCATTGGACGACTTGATTATGTTGTGGTAGGAAAGGCGAAAAAAATTGCACATGAAGAAGTTCGGTTCGGGGAGATACTGTAGTTTGAACGAGAATTCGAGCGGCTACTGTAGTGTTTATGGAATCGAGTAGGGATATTCAACAACATGGCACGAAGGAGTGCACTGCGATTTGCATTCGACAAGTAATTTAAAGTGGATTTGCAGGAAGCTCGGCCGCGGCGAGACGGTGAAGGCTCGACGATTGTCGGAGGTGAGGGACCGGCTGTTCGGGCCCGATATCGGGGTCGTCTCGATCGACGAGGGACAGTTTGTGAGTTTTCGTGCATTGTGGGAAATCATTGCATTGTATTGGACACGCGTAGGTGTATTGGTTTCGTTGCATCTTAGCTTATATATTTTTGAAAGCCGGAAAGGTGAATTAGCGAGCAAATATGAAGTGCAGGTTGGTCAGGTAGAGCGCGATTACGCTTTTGCTACTTTGCTGAATAGGTGGGCACGGTTGTAGGTACCGTGGTTGGGTGACTCACTGCAAACATTTTTTTTCGTGTATTGGCTTGCTCACTGTACGATAACCTCTTAGCGAAATTGTGCGATATCTATGAATGAGAGGACCACTGGAGTAAGCTTTGCTGCAGCAGCGGAATGTTGATGTCTGGGGCAGGCAGGGAGAGGAGGAGCACTTGGGTGGGGGGGGCAGAGGCAGACAACATAAAGGGCACTGTGCCGTGGAAAGATTGCACTCGTTGTTTTGTATGCCATCGCAGGCTGGATAAAAATGGTTTGAAAAGGAAATAGTATGAACCATCGGGAAACTAAACAAGACAGTTTATCATTAGTGTCAAGGGGGTACGGTATTTGCAGTTTGACGACCTCTCGGATACGGTTGTCGAGCTGGCGGCCGCCGGCAAGACTGTCTACGTGGCTGCCCTCAACGGCGACTTCACCAAGAAGGTGGACATTATCGATTTATACTTTAGGATATTTATTGTGCAGGTTGATTTCACTCGCACAATCAATTACTCGTAGAGCGAATGCCTTTGTACTTTGAACCTGTAGCACAGATATTAGAGCTCGTATATTTCTTCTACGGGGCCCTTTAAATGCATTTTTTCATTGCAGTTATAGTTCAAATACTTTTCATGTAGTAAAACAATGAATAAGAATAAGTTTGTCGTATAGTTAACTGAACGAAGGCCTAGGGAATGATGGCGTATATTCGAGCGATGAAAGCATTGCAGCCCTTCCCGCAAGTGTCTTCCCTCCTCGCGCACATCGACGAAGTGACCATGCTGCGTGCAGTTTGTGACTGCGGTTCCGATGCTTTGTTCTCTTTCCGAGTGACGACGGATAAATCGATAGTGGTCATTGGAGGGGATGACGCATACAAGGCTGTCTGCAGGTGGGTGGGGTTACTGTAGGGGGATTAGAGGTTTTGGGTGTAGTTACTGTAAGTTTAGAGGTTTTGGGTGGGGTTACTGTAGGATTAGGGGTTTTGGGTGGGGTTCTGCAGGATTAGATGTTTTGGGTGGGGTTACTATAGGATTAGAGGTTTTGTGTGGGGTTACTGTAGGATTAGAGGGAGGGGTTACTGTAGGATTTGAGGGGGTTACTGTATGATTAGAGGGAGGTGTTACTGTAGGATTGGAGGGCGGTTGCTGTAGGATTGGAGGGGGTTACTGTAGGATTAGATGGATGGGTTACTGTAGTATTGGAGGGGTTACTGTAGGATTATAGGGAGGGGTTACTGTAGGATTGGAGGGGTTATTGTAGGATTAGAGGAGGTGGTGGGGTTACTGTAGGATTAGAGATAATATTTGTCACGGAAAGTTTCGTCCGTATGTTCATCGATACTCGTTCTAGACTCCTTGTACAAGACGGGTTTACTGTAGTAAGAAACTGAAGTACTGTTCATAGATAGCATGTTTCGAAGAGCAAAGCGTGCTACCGGAATCCATAATACGCTTCTCTGTGTTATCACAAGAACCACAAAAGAGTAAAAATAGCTCATTTGCTCATTTTCAGGGTGTGCTACGACAAGTTGTCAGTAGAGAGGGATCAGCACGATGAGAATCTACAGTCGAGTTCACCCTTAAAGAATAAGACGATAGTTTACGGCAGTCCATCAAAGGAGAAGATGAAGAGAAGTAATGGGGAATGTGAGCAGGACGCAAAGCGTATACGGGTCATGTGAAAGGGTTATACGATTTCGATGTTATTGATTCTTTCGCTCTGTACGGTCCTTCCTCAAAAGCCGTCTAGGCATGGCCTCTTTGGTTAACTGCATGACCAAATCTCGACTGAATCTTTCGATATTTATTCGATATTTCGATATTCATCGTATTTACCCAAAATTTCTGAATTGTGATTTTACTGTGTTACATTCCTGTGCGCATTTCACTTTAAAATTAACGCTTTTCTAATTTGTCCAACGTTCAGTTTGTTCTTTACTCGTCAGCTGTAGCAATGCAACTCTAATCTTGTGTTGTGCCTGAGGCAAATTTTATTCAAAACTCGAATGAAAATGATTACAACCAAATATTGCTTGATTTATAATAATGTCGCCTGGCCACGTCATGAAAAGTGTTTACATTCACGTTTTTTCTTTATTCCTTTCTTTGCTTTCCGCTTGTTCAGTTCAGTGGAAAAATTATTTGTGCACAATATTCTTTAGTAGATAGACAATAGATAGACGTCTTTAGCGTGTTCTGGCACTGGATAGAGTCAGCAGTAGAGTTCCACATACCGCCAAGCCACCACCGAGTCTCACACACTTACGATGACTCGGTGTCTGGCTCGGATGGCTATTTCTGCACATCCAAAAGGCGCTGATGACTCGGTACTCGGTATGGGGAATTCTAGTAGAGATCTGCAATTGGCCCCTTTTGGTCAATATATTTCATTGCTTTTGGTAGCCAGGCGCGTCGCGGTTATGAATGAAGCATGAAGCATAACCATCAAAGGGATTCGATTGTAGATCTCTAAATCCTAAAAGTGAGATAAACTGGATTAAAAAGATCCGTCGCGATCATTCCGAATATAAGCCGAGAGAGTGTGCCAAAGTGAGAGAATTAGAATCATTTTGGAACGGAAGAAGCTGACGGATCGCCGTTTATTCTACTATATCTAAATTGTAAAAGTCAGCAGAGAATGCCGAAGCGGTCGAGGTGGCGGGTGACGACGGACAGCCGGAGGCTCACCGAGCCCATCGACACCGTCTGCAGCTTCATGCGCTCCCGGGCGTCCTCGAGTACGGAGGGATGAGCGACCTGCGGGGGAATGAGGCACGGTAGGGGGCAATAGTTGGGAAACCTCCATTTCATCAAAACGGTCGTTCAACACACATTGGTATGTATATCGAGGTTGATGAAGCGACCGATTTGATGAAATGGTGGTTTCCCGAACTGTGGACAATGCGCGATATCAGCATTCATTCTCTCTTGAGAATGAATCGCCGTCCTCTGTCTCCCTCTCTCATCATAATTCTACCAACAAAATGAGGTGAATCCCCTTTGACCTTAAGCTAGTCAAATGTGCCCCGTACCCTAGCAAGTCGCATCTTTGCTTCCTTCTTTTTCTTTTTTTGAAATTTTTTTTACACGCGAAAGTATTCCCACTAAAAGATTCCCTCCACTTTCTTATCTTAAAGGACCCCTCTGAGCACATTGCGCTCCCTCAAGAGCATATTTAGAACGTTCCTTCTTTTTCGTCCTTATCAGAAAGCATATGTCTCCATTCCTTCAATAAACTATGCCTCCGAATCAGACCGCGCGCGCTACATTTTCCACGAAATGACATTCGTATTCGCGAGGTTCCTGAAGAGCAATGTAACTTTGCATACAACTTCTCGCCTCATTTAAGCAACGGGGAATGGCGGGAAAAACATGAAAATATAGGATTGTAGGTTTTCCATATTGCTCTTTCAGATGAACGTTAGAAACCAAGGGGTTGAAAAGCGCTCAGAGGGGCCCTTTTTAACGGTTAAAACCCTCTCTATTCCTGTCGCGCATGGTACTGTGCAAACGACTAATAAGTAAATATTCGAATTGTAAGTGATGCGTAGCGCTGGCTTTGGTTGGGGATTTTGGCGGGGACTGACCTGCAATCCGCCTCCCAGAAACCGCTGCATCATCTCCTCGCGGACGGTGCCCTTCGGACGCCACACGTTGCACTTGATCTGCCATGCCGCGGCTTTTTCGTTGCCCGTTAATACCACAGCAAGCGTCATAATAGCGAATGGCGGTTTTCGCGCATTGGATTCGATCCTGTAGGCGAACCAGTAATCGAATATCTACGATTTTAAAAACTTAAGTTCAACTCTATGAACTCAGCAAGCTCTCAAAATTTGATATAAATCGGTTCATTGACTCGTGAGAAAATTCAAAATAGGGGTCAATTCGCTATTAGGCACATTCTTTACCGGGCGGATTACTGTGATACGTTCCTCTTTGCTGCATGCCTGATGCATAGTTCACCCTCGGATTGTGTCTCACTTGTTTTTCTTTCTGTATTTTCCTGTGCGAATGTCTGCCAGTGGTGAAGACTACTGTCAGTCCTCGTCGTTAACTAGTGGTTTGCTACGACGTTGCCTACTTCGTGTTCGCCGGGCGACGACGGGACGAAGACGGACCCGTAGCCGTACAGCTCCTGCCGGCCGTAGCCGTCGTGGTGCCACACTTGCAGGTTGAGACGGGGCCAACCTGGCAAGTAATTGACAAGTCCGTCGTACAATAAGTTTGAAGATCAACCCTAAAACTATGAATGAGGCGTATAGTAGAAAAAAGGAAGGATATAATCGTTCCACGCGTATCTCAGATTCCGGTCGCTTTAAAATAATAATAGCTAATAATGAGATGTGAAAGACCTATGTGTGATGATCTCAAAACGTGTTTACACTTCACGATATCTCAAATGCTTCAAAGAGCCAAAAATCTGCTAAGCAGCGCAACTCACAAAATAGACTTATACGTTCCGATTTTCGCCACTATACAACTAACGATGATGTGAAAAGATACGCTATAGTAAGTATGAATACCTTGTACAGTTCGTGTGACGAGATGCAGCGATATTGGGTGGCCAAAGTAGGCTTTTCTCAGCACGCCCCCGATGTCCGTTTGTGTTTGGCCTTGCGAGGTGCCGCGAGACAGTGTCCATCCTCCATCTCAACTTACTACTTTGAAGTTGCGTTGACTTGTTTGAGTGGGACAAGTTCTATGCTTGTTCTCGCTCGCGCGCCCGTAGTTAACCTAAATTCCCTGTCGTAAACTTATAGTTCCTGAATATCCGTCGCAAAGGAACTGCTAGAGCACTCTTCGTGTATCATAAATCCAGATTTTCCGTGAGGCTAGTGTTCCTATGCAGTTTTTTGTGTGTTATGACGCAGTGTTCATATAGAATTAAACAAGGTGACAATTCTTCTACTAAGAAATTTAGCACATGAGTCTTACTGAGCTGTAGACTCCACCGTACGAAGAGCGAGTTGTCGGGAAAGTCGTCGGCCGATTCGATCTGTCCGTTGACGTGAATCTCAGCCATTCAGACGGTCCACACTGGGGTTTTATTGCTCGATAAACTATGCTGAACGAGGAGGACAGGGCATCATTAGGCGACGACCACTGACCAGCCGGCCCGTACTCTGCTCTTCAACATCGCGTTGCCCTAGCAACGCAGCTCGATTCCCCAAGCCCACTCTCTCTCTTATCCGAACATTCCATGTACCACAAGACAACCGCAGAACGTCCTCGTTTATCTTCCCATACATTCTTGTAAACGAACTATAAAACAAACGGACAGGTCATCGATAATAGGGCGAGGGAGAGAAACATCGTTAAAGCTACCTACGCGCAGCTGTAGAGACCGATCGACACTAGGATAGTTTGAGAAGGGGTTTATTATTAGATGGTCGTATGAGAAAGCTAAAATGTGGCCTAAAATACAATTGGTCTGTGATAAATACATTATTAAGCTAAACTGCTGGTTATAAAATAGATGGATGGGAAGACATGATAAACGGTTTCAGAGTTGGAACGATTTGAGGACGTGGTTGATATTATATGGTTATCGAAAAGTATGGGGATCTGATAGGCGGCTCTCATAAGTAGCACCTATGAGTATCGCTGGCTATGAGTTCTATACAACAAGAAACCAACAAGGAACAGATGAAAAATATGTAAAGGAAAGCGGTGATTTGGTTTGCGCAGTCAGTAAGAGGCGGGTCACTGATTTGGGACTGGAGAGAGGGATTATTATTGCAACGGTTGCTATTATGGCATACCGGCATGAACAGTATACAATCTCGCACTACTTGTCCGCAACGGACAATCAACGCTGTCTCGGGAGGGAGGGAAAGCATAATGCTGGGTGGTCAGGGGGCATTTCTACCGCAATCTGCTAACGAATTACTCTGCATGTGATTCTCGTACCGGTTGTGAAGAATAGCTGCTTCGGACCGAATGGTTGCCAATATTATGAATAGATATATAGCGGTCCGAATTCAACGTATCAGGGAAGGGGGGATGACTACTTGAGTTCCTTGATGTTCACGGGAAGCGGCGTCTTGAGCGTCGCGGTCGGCGTCTTGAGGTCCTCGCCGAGGTAGCGATGGGCGAAGACCGACGACATGAAGGGGTTGCTGCCGGCGGGAGACAGGAGCGAGGCGACGGCCGGCCCGTGAGGCGACGTGGGGAACTGGAAGATGCCCTGCGAGGTGGGCGTCTTGAGGGCGGGCGAGAAGAGAGACGAGAGCATCGTGTGCACCGGCGAGGCCGTGGGCGGGAATTGGAAGAACTGCAAGGGAACGGATGGACTAGGCTATCTGTTCATTCATTCATTTATCATCTAAACAAGTTATTGGAACAGCAAGTGAGAGGTGAACGGTTACATCTGTTTGATGCATTGATGGTTTATATGCTTCATGGAAGAAACTATTATACGTTATATAGGCTAACATTAGCATAGGTCTCTATGACTCACGCTGGGCGTTGTCGAAGCCCGAGGCGCGGCCATCTGGCTGTCGGGAGTTGTGGGCATGCCCTGCGGCGCGGGAGGCGCGAACAGCGGCGAGGAGAAAGCCAGCGGCGAGTTGGGCCCGTACAACGAGGCGGAGAGCAGCGAGTTGACCCTGAAGCAATGATTCCAGTCTTGCTGCTATCCGCTGAGGCTTGGGGAGAAGGGGTCGTATGCTTACAGCTGTACGAGGTTCGGATTGTGCGGGATGACCAGTGGCGAGATGATTTGAGGAAGGGGCGGCGTCGTGTTGGACACGCCGTTGTCCATCGACTGAAAAGTCTTCGCATATTATGAAGCCCTTGACCTATCTATACCAGTTCGTTGGAAGCAATCCCGGACAAAGCTATGGGCAGCGCGGGGGGGGGGGGGCTTACCGTCGATACGCTGCTGAGATTGAGCGGCTCGGGTCGTCCACGACGGGCGAGGCCGCCCGTTCCCCCTCCCGAGGTGGGCGTGTTGACGAGGGAGCCGGAGGCCGTGGTCGTTATCGGGGAGCTGGTCGGGTAGAACGACGGAAGAGGCGTCGGTCGGTTGTCCTCGCGCATACAGCGAACCGCCGGCTTGACGTCGTTCGAGTCCTTAAGGAATGGCTCGATGCTTTGACCAAGCCTCACTTCATAGTCTGGTTCACGAGTCATAGTAAAGGATGAGCTTACATCGAAGCCGCCGCAGGGCGTCTTCCGCTTGCGGCTGTCCGCGTCGACCTCCTCCTTCACCTCCCAGACCATCGGCTGCTGCGTGGAGGAGGGTCGCGAGGCGGACGACGCGGGTCGCGGAGGCGAGAGGAGCATGGTGGAGGAGGCGGACGAGGAGTTGGTGGACGGGCCACCGCGGCCTGCCGACTGAGGGGGCGGAATGATAGGAGCAAGCGGAGCGAGATTCGACGACGAGGAGGGACCCTCGCCCGTTGAGACGCACGACACGGAGGTGCTGCTGTGACTGCCGACGCTTGATGGAGAACAGGCGCTGCAAAGGCCGACGATTAGTCTACCGTACTTCATCGTTCTCTGTTTTGGCGCTGATTGCGTTTTTTGCCGATTAAAGTGCTAAGGGTTTCAAGCGGTTCCTGAAGAGGGCGGCTTAGAATGCGCGAGCTGTAACAGCCTATGCCGGCCATGTTTATATCGCGCGGATCTCGTAAGCGCTTGATCGCTGGCAGAAGCAGAGATCTATTTCCCAGTGCTTCGATATTATTGATGTTCCCGTCAGTAAACGCATTCCTTCAGGCACTATCTCATACCGCGTCTCGTCAGAAAGAGGAATGGCGACCACATCCGGAGTCTTTTCCTCAACGATGGTTTACCTGTCGGCGGGCGAGGGCGTCGAGTTGATGGCGGAGAGCATGCCGGCGTGGACGGCCGAGGCAAGGGAGGAGGAGGGAGCGGCCGCGTGAGAGGGATGCGGGGAGGAGTGCATCGGAGACTGTCCGAGGATGGGATGCGAGGAGTACGGGGACTGGCCGAGCGAGGGCAACGAGCAGACGGGGAACGGCGTCGAGGAGACTGCAAGCAAAGCGTATTTCTATTTTCACGTCTGGAAGCCTAAAACTAGAGAGCCGAATCCCCGCCAAATAATCGATACACACTGTAGCATAGCGGAGGTGTGAGTTCTGTTCCTTTTTCCTCTTGCCACCTCTCACCTGACCAGAGTAAAACAGTTCATCAATCTTCCGTAACTTTGCGATTGGAGGAGTAACCGCGTATTTTGCCCTTTTGCGTCGCCGTAACAGAAACATTACAGTGATTCTCTTTCTCTTTCGTTCTCTCGAACAAATTGGAGTGGGTAGGGACAAACAACCGTTCGTTGCGATGGATCACTGGCGAAGTTTACGACATCTACCTATTTCCTCTTATACGGGCACAACTTACAGTTCTGAACCGCATTGCCGATGGCGCGCAGGCAGAGGTTGATGTTGGACTGGGAGGGCTGCTGTTGCTGTTGCTGCTGGAGCTGGTGCTGATGAGGCTGGGACTGGGCCGTCTCCTGTCGGCCGCCGTTTGCCGGAACGACGTTCTCCGACGACGAGGGCGCGCACTGGCCGACGTGGTCGGGGTACCCGACGAACCGGTAGACGAACTTTTGCCCGTTCACCTGCAAAAGACCTGGATAAGCCAGCAAGTTCCTGGCCAATTTACGCTATCCACGCTGTATGGATTGGGTAGTACAACGCGTTTCGTTAATCCGCAGTGTGTTGTGCAGACATGGCCTATGTTCTCTCGATGGAAAGGGCATTAGCAAATGCACCGAAGGCGAGCACGCTAAGCGGCTACGCTAGGATAAGGATGAGGCATTAGATCGCCTTAAGCCGCCTAGCTGATCGTTTTCGCGCGATTAGTGAGCTTTCTGACTCCCGGAGCTGATCGATGCTCCTCGTTCAGATGCTGCAGAGATCAGGAGCTATGTCAAGCCATTTTTCTGGTTGAGCATTTCTAAATATGAACAGCCTGTGTGGCTGGTCGTGCGTACGATGCTGTCGTATGCTTCAAAGTATCCATTAAAACTCGCCCTACCCACGCTCATGCTCTGGTTCAACTTGGCTCTCTAATCAATCGTTCCCCGTCTCTGGGCGTCTTCACTCTCTCTCGCATGCAATCACTCTCTTTCCAACTCTCTTCATCACCATCTCTAGTCAACCGCCCACTTGTCGAGATAAGCGAAAGGGCCACGTAATGCGAAGAAGGAGAGGGAGAGGAGGTTATCACCCCGCCAAGGTTCCACACAACAAAGCTTGGCCGGAAGCGGAGTACACGCAGTCTGCTTGAATGCTTCTTATGTTGCCCATTTTAGAATCTTATCGAACAATGAGAAGCAACTTTTGCTCCAAATTCAACCCCTGTACGCAGGTGCTAATTTAGGCTCAAAACGGGGTCCAGTTAGAAAATTGCTAGGCGCCAGCAATTGGCGGCTAGCCGACTTTCAGACAAGCTGTACCAGAGCTCGAAAAGGTCACTGCTGTGGAATACGCTGATCTTGTTGGTGAAAAAGTTCCGTCTATATTCCTACATCGTCTGCAGTTTCTTCATACCGTTTCGGTCTCTCGTCGTAAATGGGAGTAACAACACGTGACGCGGCATTTTCCATAGCCTTGGATGCGTACCTTGCGGATGATGTTCTTGTCGTAGTAGTAGCGCAGGGCGCGGCTGAGCTTGTCGTAGTTCATGTGCGGTTTGGCCTTGCGTACGCCCCAGAGCCGCGCGACGCCCTCCGCGTCGAACAGCTGCAACGAAGCGGACTAGCTACTCACTCCGACGGAATATCCCATATCGTGACTCAATGACTGATAGCCCTAGTACAGCTGGCAGCAATTTCGTCGCATTGCGAAAGTTCGCACTAGGGGCCTGACACCTCTCCGATTGTTTTGCTGATTCATGATAACAAATGCCCGTGATCGCAGCACAGTGTTCTGACAGCAGTGCAAATGTTAAGCGAACGAGATGCCGAAAAATAACCCTGATTTCGGTAGGAATTCTCGCAAAACACCGTATCCTAAGCATTCTGGCTCGTTCGCTTAACATTTAGAACACTGTGGCAGTCTTTGCACCGATGCAAAGGCCGGGGAGCCTTTGGCAGGTTTAGCGTGTCGGTGGTAAGGTTGGCTGTGCTTATTGCAAGGAAGGATTTACCTTGAATTCGCCTTCGCGATTCGTCC
Organism: Micoletzkya japonica; assembly: GCA_900490955.1. Lineage (NCBI taxonomy): Eukaryota > Metazoa > Nematoda > Chromadorea > Rhabditida > Diplogasteridae > Micoletzkya > Micoletzkya japonica. The sequence continues at coordinate 71,795 of LS915203.1, forward strand.
ACTGGATGAGGTGCGGGTGCTCGCCCGACTGCAGGAGCTCGAGCAGAAACTGCCACAACGTGATCGTACTGTCCATGGGAGAAGCGGGCGAGGGGAAGGGCGCCTGAATGCAGGGAATCATCAAAAATGGCCTTCGTCGAGCTTCATTCTAAGCAATAAAAAGCTATTTTGCACAGAGCGAAAAGAATAAAAGAGAAACTAATCAATTCGATCAGACAGAAGGTCCCCGTCTGTTCGCACTTTTCCACGCATATACTGCCTAGTTGCATGCGGTATAGTGGATTAAAAAGATCCGTCGCAAAATCATTCCGAATATACGGCGACAGAGTGTGCAAAAGTGAGAGAATTAGACTCATTTTGGAACGGAAGAAACTGACGGATCGGTTTATTCCACTATACTTATGCAAAGGTCAAAGTCCATGGCTGGTAATTTGTAGAAGCGCCGCGGAATGCCACTACTAGCCTTATCTATAATCATGCATACACGAAAAATCGCATCACTTCTGCATATTTATGATGCGCGATCTCTTGTATATTACATGTTGTACAATCTCTAGCTTCTGCCGGATATTCACTTTCAGATTCTGTTGTGCCGTTGAACGGATTGTTGCGAGGGCGTAGGACAGCTACGCGAGAGTCAATCTATTTCTGATATTGTTTGCTTCAAAATGTTTGGTCGTTATGCAAATTATATCGAGGTACAGTGAAAGGCGTTTATGCTTCTCCAAAGTACTGGACTCACCTTGGTTGACTTCTGCTCAGTGGTGACCGGTGTCTCGCCTTCCGCGCCTGAATGGTACCGTTGTCCGCTGACTTTAACCATACCCCGTATTTGGCAAGTTCTCATTGGGAAATTACGATGCATCACACACATGATAACGGGTTGGAGGCAGCGCTAGGCGTACAAGACTTTGTTGACAACTTGCATAGAGGGAACTTTTGAGAAGGAGCTGTTCAGTGATAGGCTACGCGCGAAGAGATTAATGCAATCACGTGAGAGTACTTTGTTAGAGTAGTTAGTTACGGTAGAGGAGAGGAGCACACGACGGAAGTGAAAGAGTAGCTATGAAAATGATCACAAGTCTTGCAAAAGCCGGGGGGGGGGGGCGTAACGGTGGTTTCGCAGCCGAACGAGATCGATACTACTTACGACTCATCAACCCTGAGCGATGCAATGCTCCTAAGATGGGGTTGAAAGAGAATGAGGAGATGGAGAGCGAATGAGACAGTAGAGCGGCGAGAGAGAACGGAGAGACAGCGAGATCTGAGGAGAGGAGCAGGAGAGGGAATGGAGAAACGGTCGAATACGCGGGTGAGAAACGAGTTCCTCCTCTCACTCTCCCCCTCCTCCTCCTCCCCCCCCTCGTGAACACAATACGGCTATCACTTAACTGTTGGGGGAGGAAGAGAGAAGGAGAGAAAGGAGAGAAGATAGAAGACGGAGGGCGTACTAAGTGGTGGGTGGAGCTGATAGCCGTGCTTATTAATGGCCAAGCGATAGCGCATTCCTATTTATGCGCGGAGTCGGCGATGTTTGAGCTGTCTCAGTGGGCCGCTGAGGTTACTTATAAGAGTATATCTACCGTCTCATTGACATCGACGATTGCTAGGAACAGGAAAGCAATAGAGGTGATATTAAAGCATTTCGTGCGAACGCATGCATGTAGAAAGGACCGAGTGCCAAGCCAAGGACAGCGGGAAAGATGAGAAAAAGGAGGAGGAGCGATAGGGGGATGAGTAGTGAGAGCGAGAAGGAGAGGAGGTGAGCGAGAGAGATAGTGACGGTATGCGGGTACGAGTAAGAGATAACTCGTGTGCGAATCTTGTGTACTCGCCTCACTAGCAATCACGAAGGCGAGTAAGAGAAAGACTTGGCTAACCGCAGAATGGACTAGACGAGATAGATAGATACGCATAAACTGATAGGTAAAATGCAGTATTTCATGAGCATGCGAAATATGGGAAAAAGATGAGGGCGACATGTTGAGAGGTCGATGCCACAGCATTCCTTGCTTTTGATTAGCGAATGGCGGTTTCCGCCATGATCTATCATCACTGCGGCCACAAAAATGAGCCAAAATTCGCCAATTTAAAAGCTTAAGCACATCTCCACCATTCCAAAGAACTGCCAAAATTTGGTGAAAATTCATTCAGCCGTAGTGGAGTAAATTCAAAATTAGTTGCCAATTCGCTTTTAGACACTTGCCCTTTCAGTCGGAATGCTGTGATTCTTATCAGCACACGCGTCTCAACCCCTTCTACTTCCTGCTACGTAGTTTAGGTAGAACATGGCTCGAAATCAGCCATGCGACCTTAGATGCGGCGTAGCAATCGGTTGGAAAAGAAATGCCAAGTACAGTAAGCAGCGCCTTCGGATGCCCAGCGTGGAACGCAACCGTATAAGCACCTTTCGTCCCTCCCCTCCCCTCCCCCCACTCACTCGGCCGCCTATGATACATTAGCTAATGTGATGGCTGCCGGCCGGCCGGCGACTGTGACCGACAGAATCACGAAAGCTCAGCGATGCGCGAACTAAAGTTATTTATTCATGCCTCCAACCGCGCTAATGTGATACGCCTACAAGCTACTCGCAGAGAAAACGCACGCATCGAAGTCGTGGTTGCAGGCGCAGTCTGCACATAATTAGCTTAATTAGCATTTTTCGTTTCTAACTGATCGCACATCATTCCATGTTACCGTGCTACGTTCATGTCAGTGAATGGCATGGCCTCTCAAGTCCTACAATACCCCGAGTTGAGTCCTCGCTACCGTACTCCGGGGGGTACCTGATAGCGTGGCGGCGGTGGAGCGTAGCTGGAGGGCGAGGGAGTACGTTTGGAGGGCGTACTGCTGCCAGAGCCACGACCGTATCCAGGCGGACCAGTTGGGGCTGGAGCCGTCGACGACGGCGGGGGCTTCATCTTCAGCCATTCCGAGGAGCTCCTCGTCCAGACTGACGTCAAGCCAGTCAAGTGGCCCGCAGCCGCCGGAGGGCGGGGCTTTGTCATGACGGAGAGGAGGGGAGGAGAGGGTCGGTGACTCCGAAAGAGGGCAAGAGCCGAGAAAAGGAAGCGCCGAGAAGAGGAGGACGAGGGCATGGCCGCGGGCGCAACCAGCCCGAGTCAAGGTATGCCAGGAGGCGCCGCGCAAGACGATCCCCCGACGAGGACCTCTTTACGGGAAGAAAGGCCCGAAAGGGCACCGCTCATTAGAGTGAGATAAACAGGCCGGGGCAGAGTGTGGGAGCCGAGTCGACACACGGGGAAGAAGGGACCGGCGAGTGGGCGACCCGCCACGCATGGTGGCTGTGGTCGATATGAAAGGACTGCACCCGGCCTGAATCGACAAACAGGAGTTGGGCTACGTGATTATCACTACATGCGATGTCTCTGCCAGTGGGGACTAAAGCGAGCCCTGTCGTTGGAAGGATTACGGTCGCTTCGCTTCCCCTGTCCACAGCCCCATAACGTCGGCAGGGCGGAATCTGAATGCCCATAACAGGCGCTTTATCGCCTATCGTTAACGGGCAGTTTTCGCGCAGAATTATGTGCATCTTTGCCTTCCCCCTTCCCCTTCCTTACATGCTATAAGACATGTGGAGGCATTCAAAAGTGTAGCCATATCGCTCTTTTCTGCGCACAACAGCTCTTGTTGAATTCGCTACCTAGTTCGAGGTGGTGTGAAAGAACTGAAACAAAGAGGAAGAGGAAGAGGGGATGGTGGAGGAGTGTATCGAGTGTTGTTGACTCGAGAGAGAGGTGATATTTCGTTCTTCAGCCGTGAATCACTTGTTCACCCATAAATAGCCTCTACTCAGCGCACATTCCGATATCTCGGCGCCCGTCGTCCCACTCGCGGTATAGCAATAAATCTTTTCCTACTCTTCGCACTGAGACAAGTTGCGTCAAGATCAAGAAAGGGGGGTACTGAACTGTCAAGCGAAGAAGAGGCGCCCCACTCTCACTTTCCGTAACCCCGTCCAAGTGTTCGTTAAAGACAAAGAGGATGTGGATTGGGATTGATCACGAAAGTAGAGAACCTAACGCGTCTCAAGGCTTGACGCAGGCTACAGTATACTACTGTCGAATCGAGTCTTTTCACGGTTGCCCTTCACGCATTATACATAAATGTCAATGCTAAACCATATAAAGGATAACGCCAAAAGACCCAATTCGACGGCACTACAGTACCCCTCTGGAGGGACGATGCGGACATAGTGGTGGGAGGAAAGCGAAAAGCTGACCGGAGGAGGAGGGCAAGGCAGAGATGATGAGAGGGGGGAGGCAGAGGCGAACGAGAGTGAGGATCGGGGCGAAAGTGAGGGAAGGGGGGAAAGACATTCGCTTTTGCTTTCCTGCAGCTTCCTCCTCCTGCTCATCTCGCTCTCCCTCGCTCTCTATCCCTCCCCCCTCCTTCTGCCCAACTTAACCGGTCGCGCTCCTGCGGTCATCCCGGATCCACTCTCGGAGGCGCTGGCTCTCCTCCTCCTCCTCCTCCTCCTCTTACTTGAGGAGAGGCCAACAAGAAAGTGAAAGAGCTCCCGGGAGAGGCGAAAAAGCAGCCCTCCGACCGTGCTTCCATTATGATTCCGGCCACTCTCACTAGTCGGCCGGGAGGAGGGGGGAGGGGGGGGGGGGGAGAGGGACAGGAGAGGGGATAGTAGAAGAGGCAGGAGGATTGAGGCGAGATTGCGGAGAACGAGGAACTATTAGGAAACACTGCCTCAGGCTATCTCCAGTCACAATGAGAAAGATCTCCAGACGATAAGCGAACCGCCGTGTGCGTGGATAGCGATAATGGTGAAATGATACAGAAGACACTCGGGCATGAGTCAGCCAGCGCTAGTGAGGAGTGTGTAGCGAAATGCGGTGCCGCGCTTGTGAGGCCAATCGGGCCAGATGATTCACATCCGATCATCGCGCCGCCCTTTCATCCCTCCTACTCTCACTAGTGCTCAAGGCGCAGGACAAGAATTTGAAGGAGGCCCGGAGCTTGAGCTGTGCTACGCAACGTGTAGGACGGCATGGTTTCCGCACAGTGCAAGCCTATCTGCATCCGGCCATTGAGATGGCGAATGCAGATACATTTCGACGGAACGTCGAACGCTTCCGGATGGACCGCAGATGAGAACTGTGTGAGCTGCGCGAAATCGCGAAAAGTGTTTGCTGCAACGATTCTTGGCACTTTGTATACGTTTGCGGAGTTCAGCACTCTTACGAATGGGATGATGAGCGACTGTGGGTGATGGGAGAAGCGTGAAACGACAGGCAAGCAGCTGATAACGGGCAAGGACATGCGAACGGGGTGAGCAACGATATCTCTAGAGAGCTTGGGCCATAAACTAGCACTCGATGTTAGACTGCGTTCCGATTCATAGGAGTGATTAAGGCATGAGACACTCAGAGGAATAAGTAAGAAGGATTCACGAGAGAGAAAGGCTTTGATCGAGTGGAGCGTGGAAACTGAGAGAAGGCGGTAGAGAGATAGTCGCGGAGCGATAAAGATAGCGTTGTGTGTACTGACTCATCGACGCCCCCCCCCCCTTTGACCGTATCATTGAAAATAAGGAAAAAAAATAACAAATGATTAAATACTCGCCGAACGAAAATTTGTTAGGATCATCCACTAAGTGCAAGAGGAATGGTAGAGCGGCTGACTGAGTATAGAGGCTGGGGGATGTGCGCGAGGGTTAAAGGACGGGGGGGGGGGGGTAAGACGAGAGAATGGACCAATCATCTCTCCTCCCTTTCTCTCTTGAGATTCGCCGAAATAGCGGGAATAAACGGTTGCGCAAGGTTAGGTGCTCCCTTCACCGGCTGGCGGTATCCTCACTGTATGTAATGGACCGGAGACGGTAAACGGATGATGCAAGGTCGGAGGAATAGAGGAGGAGAGAATAAGAGTGTATTGGGGGAGGAGGGACAGACTGGGAGACCGTAAAGGAAGGGGCGAGGCTGAGAGGGGGTTAAAGAGCGGCTGCAAGGTAAGGAGATCAACCTGGGGGGGGGCGAACAAAGCACACGCTCAGAGGGAGGTTAGGACTTATTCAGGGCAGAGTTCGGTGGGGGGGGGGGGTTCAAGGGGGATTAGATTCTCGAGGGTTTTTGCAAATCTTATGGGGAGGATAAAGTCCATTTGAGTCGTCGCAGACGGCGCGCCTAAAACATTCCTATCCCGTTCTATCTCTATCATCATTCGTCTCCCTCTATCGGCTGATCACATCGATTGATGTCGAGTAACGCAAGGTACGAAGTAGGGGAGGGAGAGTGAAAGGGGGGACTGTAATGTTGCACGAATGAATTCTGAAAACTGTTAGTATCTCGTATGTGATGCGTTCACTGAGCACTTTTTGCCACGCGATCATTGTGGCCTGGCGCTTCTCTGGGACGACTGTACAGTATGGTGGCCGGCGAACCGGCAGCTAATCGGGTAGAAGGGGAGGAAATGGAGGCGCGCGCGTAAGCTCAGCCAAGCTTGCTGCCTCAGGCACTCCTTCCCCCGTTTCCTCGCCTAACGATGGTGCCGGACATCCCGCGACCACTCTTGCGGGTGATCTGCTTTGGCATGAGCCCCCCCGTGAAAGCGATGCCTGCCCAGGGACGAGGCGACAACGCAGTAGGCTTTGAAAACCAAGCCTTTTAATTGCATTATGAGACCGAGAGAATGATGAGCAAAATGAAAGAATGAAGAGAGTCAGACGACAAATACGCTAATCGCGCTTGGTTTTCAAACCCTACAACACAGCCATGGCTCTCGATACTATCATGCTCTTCCCTGTAGCAGCAGTTGAACTGTGACAGGTAGAGTGGAGATGTCTCCTGCTGGGAAAGGAGCGAAGGAGGAGGCGGAGGAGGAGACACAACGGTCTGTTCCTTTTCAAAACGAAAGAACCCGGAACAAGGAACGGCGGAGCGAGTGAGCGACAGTCGGCCCATCTTCCTCCTATCCTCTCTCTCTCCTTCTGTCCCCGCAAATGAGCGTTCTCACGCTCACCCGAATTACAGGATAGCCGGCCAAACAGTGCGTAGCGGTGCACATCGCGTTAGCCGTATTATGGGGATGGGAAGACGACGGGCCCGCGGCAGTTTGAACGTGGTGTGCATGCGAAAACTGTTCTGCATTTGAATTGCCCTCGTTGCTTTCTCTACTTAGGCCTAAGTGACGCAAATCAACACAGCGAATGCAATAAGGCAGCTGTAAGAATGAACAACATGCTGGCCGCCGTTCCACGCCCCCCTACTGACTCTCGGTATCTTTTTGTACGACTGTGTGTGATGTCGCGGGCGAATGCAGCCACGCATCTCGCCTGTTAGCCGCTACACGCTGCACATTACAACTACGAACGAGAAAATGGAGCATTTCTCTCGCTTTCAGACGATTACAATTATGAGGGATGCAAAGGCGCGTAATGGAAAGAAGCGTGATGCGCATCGACCATATGAGGACTATTGTGCAAATAATAGCTTCAACGTATATCCAATGACTGTACCGTTCCACTATGTGAAACCGGGTAATGATTAGTAATACCCAATCGGTGCCACTTTCCTTAGCTGGATAGACCAGACACTCTCTAGATTTTAGCAGACGTGCTGTATCACTAGTTTGCGATGCGTCACCAAAGCGATGAAAACATGCCCAGAATGGCTCGTCTTCATACGCTCACGTGGACTGCATAGACTGCTCCCTAGATGATGGGGGGCGGTGATAGGGCGTCGCGGAAGCGCAACAGTCCTTGACCACTTAGGTGCGATGAGGAGACGATCGGGAGAGGAGGGACCTCTTCCATAAACAGTCTGATCGTGTATCTCTGGCGAGGGAGTGGCAGGAGGAGATGGACCGATGAGATTATCAACTCCCCTTCTACCCTATAATAATCGAGTGCCATAAACGGCCGGTCCGTGGTTGGTCTCTAGTCTATCACGAACGGTGACAACAACACCTTCAAGTTTCGCGAGAGAGTCGGCGCGCAACCGCGAAATGTCAAAACTGAAATGCGGTATTTTCGGCAGCCAGGTGTGGCAGCCGACCGTGGGTGGAGGGACGGTGTGTTGTGATGATTTTCCATCGACACAGAAAGAAAGCAAAAGACTGAACTCCGGTGCTCATCATTAGCCCTTAAAATAGCGATTACGCGAGCCGTTCTTCCGCTTCCCTTTGATGCGGGGCTCGGACGGGCGGCAGCAGCCATACGAGATAGACGGGCCATCCCTCTTCGCTGTGCCCCCTGACAGCTCCCTCCACATCTGGACTCACTCTTAGTCGCCCCCCCCCCCTTCCCCCCTTCCCCCCGTCTATGCTGTGCGCAATTTGTGCACGTGTCGCATCTCTTCGGATATGAATTACCGCCTGGCGCGAAATGTGATCCAGGCTATCGTAGCAGGCCGGACAAAAAAGTTTCGTACGCGGCTGACTGATCATCGGCTATCCATTACGAATGGCGCACTCGAGAGACAAGGCGGCATTGGAAGGACACCACACACGCAGACTACTTCAAGTGAACGATGTGAAGAAGAACGCGAATTCGAGGGGGACAACGGCGCTTAGGCAAAAAGCCGCAATGCGCAGGTAGAGAGAGAATGTGTTGTGCGCGACCGAGGTCATGGGTATCTGCGGCAAATTAACACTCGGCTCATAAGACGCGAAAGAATTGGGAGGGGAGGTAGAACCTAAGGTGGAAAGGATGGAACAGGGGAAGGAAGTTAGAGGAGGACCATTCCACAACTTTCCAAGCGTTCTAATAGCGAATAGCTTTTTCGCGCATAGGACTTGATCCTGTAGGCCAATAAGTAAACCAAAAATTATGAATTTAAAAACAAGTTAGTTACTAGAAGCTTTTTAGAAAACTAGTAGCTTCTAGAAGCTCTGAAATTTTGGCGATTTAGTAACTCTTGAGAAAATTCAAAAATAGTGGTCATTTCGCTATTAGACACATTCTTCGCCGGACGGAATGCTGTGGAGGGCATAGAAGAGAAGTCAGGATGCCGTGAAGAATTCGAATAGATTACGGTTCCGAATGGAGCTCCTGCTGTAACAGTGTGTTCTGAACGAGAGGCTATACCGTATTCAGAGACGTCGTACAAAGATCGTCTGCTTTTGCAAAGCAGAGTCAGAAGCTAATGCTCGGATAGTTACAAGGGTGAAAGGGAGGACATCAAAGTTGAAACAGGTGCGCATTTTAGACGAGCCTGAGGTGTGAACGAGCCCAAATCAATCAAAGGTTGGCATGTTTCCCTGGCAATGAACGGACAAATACTAATTTACACTGAATGCGCCTGCACAATAAATCAAACTGCAGCTCTAGCACTATAAGGCTTCCGTGAAAAGTTTCACGATGGCTTCTCGGGACAATTGTACGGACGTATTACTGTGGACGATAGACGCATTGCCGCGCGTCTATCGTGGAAATGACTTAGAGAAAAAATGCCTCGAGGCTACGGTGGTGGGCTACAACAATGGCGGTCTACGGCGAATGCGCGAAGGATAACAAGCGGGGAGGACGTCATTCTGGCACGTTTGACTGCATAAATAACAGCATTAGGAGGTTAGCTGCGCAGAATGGGGATGCCGCGCGACTGAGCGTAGCAATGATCCTGCCCACGAAGCATCCAACATAAACCATAACTCCGTTGTGCGCGCGTTTGTATGCGTAGTATTGGGCGTAGCTAGGGCTATTGTTTTATAATTAGTGCTTAGGCGTAATGAGTGAACTCTGCTTCGTTGTGCATGTCTACTTCCTTATGCGCGAAGGCAATACATACAAATATACTATGTAGCTCGTTTTGCTACATAGTATATTTGAAATAATTTTTTTATCGTGCGTGCTTACTCAACGGAGGTTTAGGCAGCTGTAAGACCTTCGAGCCTTAAAATAAATGGGTAGATATTGCTGCAACGAAATACGAAGCGATAAACGCATCATATGATCATTGTACTTGTTTTTGGCAAACAGCAATTGAGGTACGCATTGTCACAATTCCTCCTATTCTCTGCTTTTGCCCTCTAAGATTAATCGGAAATGCTACGACTTCTTTTATATACATAGACGCTAATAAACGTAAACGAATTCCGTAATGGAAATAAAAAAAGTTGAATGTTCTTGCCCATGCAATCTACACAGAATTATCCGTATCAAAACTCAACATTTAAGCGCGCAATGATAGTCATGCTACTGCATTAGTTTACGCCTCACCAAAGGGTTAATCGTTCTACAAGTAGAGACCGTATCCAGGAGAGAGGAGATCAAAGCAAGGGTCTCCGCTGCTGACAAGCAATGATGAATCGGCCGGTATAGGGATAGGGGTAGGGAGGGGTCTTATGCAACGCTGCAGATGGAGAGATGGAGGGGAAGGCTCGGGGACTGGAAGATAATCGAACATTACTACGGTAAAATAGACACATCGGGGAAGACATTGTGATATATAAAAGCTGTTTAGATTTAGGAAGAGGATAGGGGAGCTGGGCTACTGGGCAAGGACAATGCGACTTGGCGAGATAGTGGATAAACGGGCGGGTAGCCTCATAAATCGCCACACCGTCGCCCGTAACTTACGAGCGAACAAAGAGGAGGCAGCACAGGAAGGGTGAGGAAGAAAGAAGGAGAGGAGGGGAAAGGAGAGAAGGCAGCGGACAGTCAGGGCATCCTGTCACTCTGACCAGGTTAGCCAGGGTGTTGGCCCGATTTTAAAACTGCCCCAAGAGGTTGGCGCTGTATATGCAGATAACGTTGGGTGGAGGCAGTAAGCGAGTGAACGCACACACACACACAGACACACGTAGAACATCTGCTAGCGAGAATAGCTAGACTTTGGCGGAGAAGAACTCGTCGATATCGTGTACAAACAGCGATCCGCTCCTCTCAAAGGCATCTGACTTTTGCTTTGTGGGAAGAAATGGACAAAGTCGAGGAAGGGAGTGCACGTTGTCGTATGGCATGGATTAGGACCGGGTGTTCCGCCTGTCAAAATATTGTACGCCATCTGCGGCCGGATGAGCGGCAAAGAAAGGATGGGGAGGGGATCTTGAAGGACGGTGATCACAAAGAAAGAACGGCCCAAGGAGAGGAGTCGGGGGGGGGCCTGGTCTCAAGAGACAAACGACCGGCTAACAAATATTGTCATTACACTGGTCGCCTGCGCACCCGCCAGCTTCATTGGAACAGGCACGCGATGGTTGAAAATGCCCCATAGACAGTTAAATAGTCGAGTGATAAAGGGAAATTGCGTGGCACGTCTATTTATACGGCCAGGCGAGGCGCTTAGATGGAGAAGGGAAGTATCAGGCGGCGGGTGAGGGAGGGCGAGGAAAGGCGCTTAGGAGATGAGATGGCGGTTCCTGTGTGGGGAATCCGTTGGCCGGACAAACGAGGGCCTGAAGGCACGCCCGAGGCAATGGGTCTTAGGGGGGCGCGGGTTTCGCTGTAGTTCGTCAGTGGCGCACGTCTTTTTGAGGCATGCAAAGATGCTAGTGTTTATCAGCAATACTGGCTACAGGGATGGGCGGTGGGTTAGTTCTACGTACATATCCGCAAAAATGGCAGGGACTGATTCGAGAGGAGGGACAGAGCATGATGAATGCAACACGGAGTTTCGAGGGCCTCAGCGGCAGACAGGTGTTTCGTGGCGAACTTTATTCTCAGCGAAATCGAGGTTTTGTGGAAACAAGTGCCCAGAATCACTTTACTCTCATGTAGTTCGGCCTTACTGTTAAGTAGGATTAGCAGACTGCTGTATGCATGTAGTGGATCAGAAAAGAAAGAAGAGAGAGGGCGCTTGATTGGCGGATGAGCGCTAAAAAGTGAGCATTTGTATGGTAATTAATCGCACAATGGCGTGCGAGCACAACCGTTTACTGCGCATGTTTATCAATAAGGCCACTGACGCATGTGATTACAATTAGCACTCTTTATGAAATCCGTAGATCGTAAAACCGGAAGCGAACGTTGTGTTTCAGACGTTAGTGGAGATTGCCATAGCGGGGATTACGGGGAGGATTGCGGAGCTTATTGCAATGAGATGATGTCAGGCATATGGGGAACAAGATGCGCTATATCCTTCCTGTTCCTGAAGCTACGCTATCCATCGCTTACCATATTGATAATCTGACTAATTGCTCGCCACAACGGTTACATCGCGTACTCACGGAGACTAATTCAACACTGTGAGCGTCAGAGAGTAATGTCAAAATGCGCATTACAGTATGCCATCCATGTGGTCGGGAATGCGCGCTACGGCCGAGACAAAGACCCGCCGTTCCCAGCTCCATCTCTCCATCTCTCCTGCCTTCCCTATCTACAGGCAGTCTGTGATGGAGTGCGCAGCACTCCGCGATGACTATCACGGGATCAGATCGCCATCAGCTCTTTGCCCAAAGCCGATGCCCACCCCGTTAATTGGTCACGGGGTGAGAAGACGTAATCCAATAAAGGGGGGGGTACGGCGGAGAACCTCGAGGGGCTTCCCGGGAGAGGAGTCACTATGCCTGGGTGCAGGTGAAGTTACGAAGGAGCCGGAGGCCGCGAGTTTCTCTCACGAGCACTTTAATTAATGGACCGCGCCGCCTAAACAGATTAGCGTAAACTGTAAACTCTTAAGATTGCGCAAGGCGCAGAGTGCAAGAATGCAACAACGTTGTGCTGCGTTGACAGAGGGCATTCAATTAAAGCATTAACAGATTAATTAACAGACCAAAGGTCGTCGACAAAGCAATAAGGCGAGACGCAGACGTTCGCAAAGTACAACAATAAGCGAGGAAAGGAGGCATTGCTTGTAATGGCGAAAGTATTCGTGACAGTCAGGCAGGAGGAAGTGCCACGATAGTGAAGCGAGGAGGGAATGAGTGTGGAAAGGGAGAGATAGGGGGGGAGAGAAGAGGGGGATCTCGCGCTTGCCTTGGTGACAGCTGAGGGTACAGTAGCAATCGCGGTGGAGAGGGAGAGGAGGACCGAGGAGAGGGATAGAGAAACGCGGGGAGAGTAATTCAGGCGCCCATTGACCACGATAGACTGCCGCGCCGTAGACGCTATACATACAATCGGCCGGATAAGCCACAACGTCTGGAGGTATTGTGATAGCGCGCAAATACTTGTCTGTAGCGGATAAGACGAAATTAGGAAGAGCGACAGGATTAGCTCTTGCTTGAACTATAGTGTAATTGAAATCTTCGCCGCTACAATTTCGCCGGACGCGCTGTAGCGGATCTTTTCCATTATGAAATTAAAACTTGAGCATTGAACTTTTGTCGCAAACACGTCGATGATTACGCATTAGCATAAGCATTAGTCGTGGGATGCACAAAATTGCGCAAAATGCAGGCACAATTAATAAGGCATTATTTGATTTAGTCATCTCTCAATAGGCAGACATTGTTCATGTTGTTCTAATAATCTCGGAGAAAAAGCCTTCAGACAATTGACTACTTCGGAAACCCCCACCAATGTTAGTCCAGATAAAGGTGATAAACCAGATACCAGAAGGGATAATGCACAGCATTCCGCCCGGTAAAGAATGTGTCTAATAACGAATTGACCACCATTTTTGAATTTTTTCAAGAACGGCTAAACCGATCTACACCTAATTTTCGGAGGTGTTAGAATTCATAGAGACGAACTTAAGTTTTTAAATTCATAATTTTTCGTTCACTGGTTCGCTTACAGGATCGGATCCTATGCGCGGAAACCGCTATTCGCTATTAGAACGCTTGGAATGCTGTGAATAGCACTTACGTTCTTCCGGCTCCTCATCGTTGCTTGGCTCCTTCTTGATGACGCGTTCGTAGCGGCGCATTTTCTGAAAAAATATAGTTGTAAGAAAGTTCTCGCGCTAATTCTAAGGTTTTATGGTTGTGGAGTTCAAGCGAAGGCGAAAGACGATAACTCAGTTCGGTTCGCCTCGACACGCGCCCCAGCCCACTGGAGGGAGAGCCGCTAATCAGGAAATGTAATTCATTAGAGATCGTGAGTGCGATGCATTCAAATTCGCG